>JAGFNQ010005895.1:0-42090 GCA_024364735.1 Boesenbergia rotunda
TAGAATTACACTAGTGTGTTTTGAGTACATTGAGCAAGACCAAATCCCGAGGTTATCCAATTTGTACTGACTCGATAATTGGATAGGACCTCAATTTATATTATGGAGTTCGATCCCCTAACCCCGATAAAATAACGGGCATATATTATTAACTATTATTATTTTTATTTACCAATGGGCGAGATCTATTCTGTTAGATTGATAGGCCAGGTAAGTTGGGAGATAATATTAATAATATGATGTGTTGTTGATTATTGACGGAATCCGTGTCCTGGTGAGTCGGGTTGATGATGCCCCCTTGATGAGCTCGAAAGGTTCATCATGCTAAAACCCTGCAGGTGGATTTGATCTGGCATGATGCTAAGGTCGAGTGGTACTAGTCATGGACTCAGAGGTTAATTAATTTGAATTGACAGTAATTTAAATTAATTAGTGGGCATTCGAGATCTTAAACATGGGGGGATGGACGACTCGTAATATGTGAAGCCCATATGAAAATATTGGGGTTGGTGAGGAAATTCAATTAAGATCCTTTAGTGGGATGGATCTTAATTAATGGATCGGGATTAGATCCATTGGTGGGCCAAGATCCTGTTAGTGATATGAGAAAAGTGTCCTAAGCCAATCGCCTTATGATTGTAATCATTTATTTTAATAATTAAATATTCACTATTTGAGTATACATGTTTATGTATTTGATTGAGATCTTAAACTCATTTACTGAATGTTCGTAATATAATTCACAACATGAGAGATTTGAGATGAATTCACAACTAGTGATTATCTCTACATGTGCAATTGTGAAGTATTGAAATTCTCCCTAGTCGATGAATTGATAAATACGGACACTATCAATTCTGTTGAGACTAGCATGGGTAATTCTCTAATCAGCTGATTCTCACTGGCTGGTGACATTGAGATGTCCGGAGATAAACATGAATGCTAGTTAAGGGAACTAGTTCATTGGAGTGACTGATTGTAAAACTTCATATGGTAGTCTACATATAGATATGTCAGTGAAGTTCTTACTGCAGCTTAAGTGCGATATTCCTTTGACTTGCGGTGTTCAAGTCAACTTGGTCATGGAGACTTATACTTTGACGTCTTAAGCAAGCATCTCTAAGGAGGTGTGGACCCAGGATGATTGGGTATAAGCCGAAGTGGCCGAACATGTTTGAACAGCCTACAAAGGATTCACCACTCCTTGCGAGGAGATGTATATCCAAGGCCTATCGTCGGATTGTTACACGAAGCTTCTAGCTAGAGCTTGACATGTTCAGAGTATGAATCTCTTAAATACATGAGAGTAATTAGAATCCGTAGGATGAGAAAACGTTACTTGGGCTAGGTGTGACGTAGTCAGCCTAGTGGGGACTGACAAACATAGACCATGTCCTGAACCAAGTGGGTATAAGATGGTGAAGGAAATGGGGCACGATTTATTATAGCTGCTGAAGGGTTTCAGAATAGTTTCTAAGGTCAACCATTGATCTTTCGATTAATTGGGGATCATGATGTACTACTAGGTGTCACTCATGATCGTTTTATAATTGGTTAATTATAGACGACCAACATAAATCGAAAGCCTATTTAGTCACACGCGCTACGAGTAATCCGAGGGATTTAAAATGAGTTGAAAATTGGATTTTTCAATCAAGAGAGATTAGGTTTGGTGGAGCCAAACGATAAGTCGAATCTGAATTTTTCAGAGACGCATCGGAAGCGTAAAATGGCTAAATCTTTTGAAGACTTAATAGATGAATTAAATAAGTTTAATTTATTGGGGCGTGGCTTGGATGGGCCGGCCAAAGAGGGTCTCCATCCTCTTTGCTTGGCTGACCAGAACAAAGGGAGAGAACCAAATTTTTGGTTCAATTTATAAAATAAACCAAGTGTGGTTTGTTTTACAAAATTATGGATGATATAAATTTTTATATAATAAACCAAGATTTGGTTTATTTTTCATGGAAATTAAAATGAATCATGGATTGGTTTATTTTATTTTATAAAGTCAATCATGGATTGATTTACCATGATAAGAAAATTTATTCCATAAAAAAAAAGAGACTTGGTTAATTTTTATCATGAATTAAAATATGATAAAACTTGGCATGATGGAATAAGTGATAGAAAATTTATTCAATAAGAAAAAAAGAGACTTGTCGGTTGAGAGGCCACTATATAAAGGACCAAAGGCAAGGCTTGGATAATAATCGAAGTGGTGAAGGCATAGGCTCTGTCCCTCTCTTTCTCTCCCCTTCGTGCCGTGCGCCAACCAACCCCAAGACGAATTTTCGCCGCAAGCTTCTTCTTTTGCTTCGCCGGAATTGTGATTCCGGCCATCCTTTTGTGGTTAGTCTTCCGACTTCTCTCTTGTTTTTTTTCTCGTCGCGTTTGTTGGGACCGGGTGCATATTGACATGGATACGGGTTCGTAATTTTAAAATTTAATTATGTGCAGCGAAAGGTTTAGCATAAATAATTTCTCAAATTATTTTAACCACGTATCTATCATGCAACCTTATGTTGTGGAGACACGATCATACATTTAAAATTTTGCAGAAAGTAAACTAATTTACTTAATACCTCGCGTAACTCGTAGAAAGGGACGAGATCCAACCATAGCGTCCCTTGGAAGCTCGCCTCTATTCACGTCCACGCCGAGTTTTCTTCGGGATGACTTTGCAAAGCCACGAGTTTCGTGCCGACAAGAACTACTAGATTCTCCAAAGGCACGACAAGAATACCAAGAGAGAGATGAAAAACTAACCACCAATCGAAGAACGGAATCAAGATTCCGGGAGGAAGGAAGGAGTCGCGCCCGCTTCTTCTTCTTCTTCGGCTTCTTCTTGGTGGTGGAAGCTCACGGCAAAGGGGGAGGGCTATAGGGTCGGCGGCACTAGAAGAGGGAGAGGTAGAGAGGCTAGGCAAGAATCCTTGATCTCTTGGATTGATTTCCAAGCCTTGCCTTGGTACCTTTATATAGTAGCCTCTTAATCGCCAAGTCTCCTCTTAACGGAATAAAGTTTTCAAAAGAAATTTATCTTATAAGTTTTTCTATGAATTATTCCGTTATGTCAAATTTTTATGATAACTTAATTTATAATAAAACAACCATGTCTCCCCTTTTATTATGGAAAGAAATTTCTTTATATAAATTTTTTTATCATGGTAAATCAATCCATTATTGATTTTATAAAATAAAATAAACCAATCCATGGTTCATTTTAATTTTCATGAAAAATAAATCCCTTTATATAAATTTATTTATATAAATTTCTTTATATAAATTTCTTTATCCATAATTTTATAAAACAAACAGCGCTCGATTTATTTTATAATTTGAACCAAACAATTTGGTTCTCCCCTTTTGATGTGGCCGGCCAAACAAAGAGGGTGGGGACCCTCTTTGGCCGGCCAAACCCAAGCCGAAACCATACGAATTAAAACTCATTTAATTCGTCCAATAAGTCTTCAAAAGACTTAGCCATTTTATGCTTCGGATGCGTCTCTGAAAATTCAGATTCGACTTATTTCTCTTGACCGAAAAATCAAATTTTCAACTCGTTTTAAATCCCTCGGATTACTCGTAGTGCGTGTGACTAAATAGGCTTTCGATTTATGTTGGCCGTCTATAATTAACCAATTATAGAACGATCATGAGTGGCACCTAGTAGTACATCATGATCCCCAATTAATCGAAAAATCAACGGTTGACCTCAGAAACTATTCTGAAACCCTTCAGCAGCTTTAATGAGTCGTGCCTCATTCCCTTCACCATCTTATACCCACATGGTTCAGGACACGGTCTATGTGTGTCAGTCCCTACTAGGCTGACTACGTCACACCTAGCCCAAGTAATGTCTTTCTCGTCCAATGGATTCTAATTACTCTCATGTATCTGAGATATTCATACTTTGATCATGTGATGCTCTGGCCAGAGGCTTCGAGTAATAATCCGACGATAGGCCTTGGGTATACATCTCCTCGCAAGGAGTGGTGAATCCTCTGTAGGCTGTTCAAACATCTTCAGGCACTTCGGCTTATACCCAACCATCCTGGGTCCACACCTCCTTGGAGATGCTTGCTTAAGATGTCAAAGTATAAGTCTTCATGACCAAGATGACTTGAACACCGCAAGCCAAAGGAACATCGCACTTAAGCTGCAGTAAAAACTTCATTGACATATCTATGTGTAGATTACCATATGAAGTTTTACAGCTAGTCACTCCAATGAACTAGTTCCCTTAACTAGCATTCATGTTTATCTTCGGACATCCCAATGTCACCAGCAAGTGAGAATCAACTGATTAGAGAATAACCCATGCTAGTCTCCACAGAATTGATAGTGTCCGTTTTTAACAATTCATCGACTAGGGACAATTTCAATACTTCACAATTGCACATGTAGAGATAATCACTAGTTGTGAATTCATCACAAATTCTCTCAAGCTGTGAATTCTATTGCGGACATTCAGTAAATGAGTTTAAGATTTCAATCAAATACACGAACATGTATACTCAAATAGTGAATATTCATTTATCAAAGTAAATGATTACAATCATAAGGCGATTGCCTTAGGACACTTCTCTCATATTACTAACAAACTCCCACTTGACCTAATGCCAATCGCTACGGTATCCAATACCACAGGCTATAACATGACCCTCAAACTTGCTTTGAGACAAGGCCTTAGTTAAAGGATCCGCAAAATTTCTTTCAGTGGGAATTTTCTCAATTTGTATATCATTCGTACTTATAATCTCTCTGATCAAATGATAGCGGTGAAGCACATGTTTGGATCGCTGATGAGACCTTGGTTCCTTTGCTTGTGCAATAGCTCCATTGTTGTCGTAGTAAACCGGCACTGCTTCATCAATGGTTGGAACCACACCAAGTTCTAAGACAAACTTCTTGATCCAGACTGCTTCTTTTTGCTGCTTCCGAAGCCGCAATATATTCCGATTCCGTGGTAGAATCCGCTATAGTGTCTTGCTTGGAACTCTTCCAACTTATTGCGCCTCCATTCAAAGTAAATACGTATCCAGACTGAGATTTGGAGTCATCCTTATCTGTCTGGAAACTGGCATCTGTATACCCACGTATTACCATATCTCCTTCTCCATATATTAGGAACACATCCTTAGTTATTCTTAAGTACTTAAGGATTGTCTTGACAGCCGCCCGATGAACCATTCCTGGATCAGACTGGTATATGCTCGTGATGCTCAGAGCATACGATACATCGGGCCTAGTACATAACATAGCATACATGATAGATCCTATCGCGGATGCATAAGGTATCTTATTCATGCAAATCCTCTCGTTTTCTATGCGCGGACACATAGACTTTGAAAGGTTGATCCCATGCCTGATGGGAAGGTAACCTTTCTTGGATTCCGACATGCTAAACCTTTTTAGCACTCGGTCTATATATGTAGACTGCGAAAGACCAAGCAACCGTTTTGATCTATCTCTATAGATTCTAATCCCAAGGATATAGGTTGCTTCTCCCAGGTCTTTCATGGAGAAAGTTTTGGACAACCAAATTTTAACCGACTGTAAGACTGATATATATACGACTGCACTCCCACTAACTTTCTTGTACATACAAGGTTCGTCAGGATTTTGTGAGAAATCAAACTCTTTGATTGTTTCATCAAAACGGATGTTCCAGCTCCTGGATGCTTGCTTCAGTCCATTTATGGATCGCCGAAGCATGCATATTTTGGTTTTGTCAACCGATGTGAAACCTTCAGGTTGTATCATGTATACATCCTCAAGCAGGTTTCCATTAAGGAAAGTTGTTTTCACATTCATTTGTCATATCTCATAATCATAATGAGCTGCTATGGCCAGGAGCATCCGAATGGATTTAAGCATAGCTACTGGCGAATATGTTTCGTCATAATCAATTCCTTGTTTCTGACGATATCCTTTTGCCACTAGTCTAGCCTTAAAGGTAACAACATTACCTTCCATGTTAGTTTTCTCCTTGAAAACCCACTTGCACCCTATGGGCTTAATCACTTCAGGTGGGTTAACCAAGTCCCATACTTGATTTCCGTACATGGAATCCATTTCCGACTTCATGGCTTCAAGCCATTTGTCCCTTTCTGAACTTTTCAGAGCATCTTCATAACTGATAGGTTCGTCATCACTTATGAGTAACACGTCGTTCAATTCACTTATGAGAAATGTGTATCTCTCTGGAATATTGCGTGTCCTATCAGACCTACGAAGAGGTGGTGTTGTTTTAGGTTTAACTGATAGCTAAACATTATGAGTTATTGGTTGTGGGTCTAGACTAGGTGTCTCTTTAATGTCTATTGGAGTTTCTTGAACTTCATCAAGTTCAATGCCACTCCCACTGTTTTCTTGTAAAAGAAATTCTTTTTCCAGAAATACAGCATGCCTTGAAACAAACACCTTTTGTTCCAAGAGATGATAGAATTGGTAACCCTTTGTCTCCTTAGGGTACAATAAATAGGCATTTATCAGACTTAGCATCCAATTTGTCTGATACGGTCCGCTTTACATAAGCAGGACAACCCCTTATCTTAAGGTGAGTTAAGTGAGGTTTCTTACTATTCCACGTCTCATATGGAGTAGTAGAGACTACCTTGGTCGGGACTCCGTTTAGCAAGTAAACAGCTGTCTTGAGTGCATAGCCCCAAAAGGATTTTTGAAGAGTTGCATGATTCATTATGGATCTAACCATGCCCATCAAGGTTCGATTACGCCTCTCAGATACACCATTATGCTGTGGTGTATATGGCGGAGTCCATTGAGTCAATATCCCATTGTCTCTAAGATAATCTTGAAACTCTTGACTTAAGTATTCACCACCCCGATCTGATCGAAGTATCTTAATACTTTTGCCAAGCTGTTTCTCTACTTCATTTCTGAACTCTTTGAATTTCTCAAAAGCTTCAGATTTGTGTTTCATTAAGAACACATACCCGAATCGTGATTGATCATCGATAAAGGTAATGAAGTAGCTATAGTCTCCTTGTGCAGGAGTTGATATTGGTCCACATACATCAGTATATATTAGACCAAGCAATTCTCCCACTGGATTACCTTTTCCGGAAAAGGGTAATTTGGCCATCTTGCCTTTTATGCATGATTCACATGTATCAAATGAATCGGGTTCAAATGATTCCAGAATTCCACATCGGTGTAATTTGGTCATGCGCTTCTTACTTACATGGCCAAGACAACAATGCCACGTATAGGTGTCTATTCGATTATCTATTCGAGCACGTTTGTTGCTAACTTTGATATTGAAAACGTCACTGGATAAATCTAACGTGTACATACCATTGCACAAAGTTCCAGTCCCATAAAGAACGCCATTTAAAGTTATGTAACAACAATTGTTACTAAAATTTAAATGATAACCCTTTTCATTCAAACATGAAATAGATACAATGTTCTTTATTAATGAAGGAACAAAATAACAATTATCCAATTCTAAAACACGTCCAGTAGGGAGCTTTAGCAAATATGTTCCGGTGGCAATAGCAGCAATCTTTGCTCCATTTCCAACTCGCAAATTTGCCTCTCCCTTGACGAGTCTTCTTCTATTCCTTAGCCCCTGTATGTCATTACATATATGTGAGCTACACCCAGTATCAAGTACCCAGGTATTTGAGGAAATAGAGTGACATTCAATAACGAAGATACCTGAAGAGGATGGGGCATCGGATGCCTTCTTCTTCAAGGACTCAAGATAAACCTTGTAGTTTCTTTGCCAGTGACCCTCCTTTCCGCAGTGATGGCAAGTGCCTTTTGGTGTCTTTTCAGTGTTTTTGGCCTTTTTCTTCATTCCCTTATTCTGTTCTTTGGCCTTCCTCTTAGAACCTTTCTTCGAGGAACCATCTAACAGTACCGTCTTTTGATCCTACTTCACAGAAGGCTCTATAGCCTTTAACAGGTTGAGCAACTCAGGAATGGTAGTCTCCAGCTTGTTCATCCGATAGTTCATCACAAATTATGAATAACTTTTGGGCAAACAATGCAGAATTAAGTCAATACTTAGTTCATGATCCATTACAAAACCGAGTGTGCTCAGTCGCTCAATATACCCCAACATCTTCAACACAAACTGTGAAACAGAAGTGCCTTCCTGCATCTTAGAGGTGAAGAGGAGTCTAGAGACCTCGAACCTTTCGGATCTCGCCTACTCGTCAAATAACTCATGAAGATGGAAGATGATGGTATAAGCATCCATATGCTCATGCTGCTTTTGCAGCTCAGGTACCATAGCGGCTAGCATGATGCAACTCGCAAGTTCAGAATCGGTCACATGTTTCTGATAGGCCACTAACGGTCTGGAGTTGCATTTTCTGGAGGACGGTTGGGAAGTTGATCTTCAAGGACATAAGCAAGCTTCTCTGCCTTGAGGACTATCCTCAGGTTTCGAAGCCAGTCCATGAAGTTTGGCCCAGTCAGTTTATTGGTGTCCAAAATGGAACGCAAATTCAGAGAAGACATGATCGAGTGATTATCCTAGAAATACAAATTGAGGTTATGTGATGAGAATGATAATGAATGCATCAATATATATTAATTAAATCCTATTTATTTTTCGAATTGAATAACCCTTTTTATCAATTCGGGAGATCGTAGGAACATCTCCAAATAGGTTGATATCCAACCATAGATAAGAACAACCATGGCTAGAGTCCATCAAGTTATTCTTAGCTATGAAGGTAGGTAATTATACCGATTACATAATATACATATGTAACTATCACATTATGCTATCAACTAATTGAATGTTTGCATAAATCATTGGGTTGTTAACTCATTAACAAGTATGCAACAATATTCATAGCACCTAACTGCACCTCTCTTTACATTGACCTTGGTTGTGGCACAACAAATCGATGCTCCAAGCTTAAGGCTGACCCATTAATCAAGAAATAGTTTTAATATGGTTGGAGCTCATTCAACCGTTTAGTCAGGCTTGGATGTGTCCAACAACCAAAACTAAGGATTGACCTCTGACTCCAACTATATTAATCATAAACTAATTCCATGGTTTGAACATGTTGAGGTTCAAGCCGGGCATGGATGTGTCCATCAACCCAAACGAGAATCAAAACTTCAGTTCTAACCATATTAATGGAAGGTGTTGACCTTAATATTTTGTAAGGGGTTTTGGGTCTCATGCTTTCTTTTCAAAGCACATTCATGACATATAATTATGTCATGTACTAACGATTTTCTTAATAAAGTATGTATGTGACTTAATTTATCAAGTCTCATTAATTGAATTAGGAATCGGATTTCCTAATTCTAATTTCATACTTTATTCAAGGAATTGTTTTGGGAAACTATTTCCTAAATTGTTATAATCAATTTCGGAAATAATATGCTTAAGACTTTGATTTCTCTAAATCGAATCTTATTAAATTAAGAGACAAATACCCTTAATTCAACCACATATTATTTTCATGAAAATCTCAATTAAGAAAACTCTATAGGAAACCATTTTCCTAATTAATTTTAGAGACAACAATATGTAAGAGCATCACCTCTTAAATCAAATAAGGAAATTATCGTTTGAGAATCACCTCAAAATTTCTAAGATTTGATTACATATTTTATTTATGGATTTATTAATTTCAACAAATTATTTTCTTTGGGTGGCTCCCCGAGACTCAGATACCCAAAAAAAAGGAATTTGTTGTAAATCTAATTTGGTCCGCTCCCCGAGGCGTAACCAAATTAAACATGATAATTTTATTCAAAATAGGTAATTAAATTACAACAACTAACTTTAAATTGGACGGCTCCCCGAGGCTCAATCCAAAATAAAGAATTTTGTTAATAATTTAAAACCAATTCGAATTTAATTGTCAATTAATAATCCATAAATTTGTCTAGACTTTCTTGAAAGAAAGTGCCCAAAATTGCGAGATTTCATAATAGGTTTTCAGAATAATTGTAAGTTTCTGGTACAAAAAAAACTTACATATTTCCAAAATTAGAAATTTTCCAAAATAGGAAATTTCCAAAATTGGAAAGTTTCCAAAAATGGGAAGTTTTTCACAATTATCATAAAATTTCAGAAACTAGGATATTTCAAAAGTTTGCGAAATTTCATGAGGATTTCCAAACTTTGAAATTCCTAAATCCAGAATTTATCATAATTGGAAAGATTCCATAATTGGAAAATTTTTCCAAAATTGAGATCAGGACATAGTTTTCCGTAAAACAATTATATGATTATGTCGAACACTAATCGACTCTGATACCACTGTTGGGACCGGGTGCATGTTGACATGGATACGGGTTCGTAATTTTAAAATTTAATTACGTGCAGTGAAAGGTTTAGCATAAATAATTTCTTAAATTATTTTAACCACGTATCTATCATGCAACCTTATGTTGTGGAGACACGATCATACATTTAAAATTTTGCAGAAAGTAAACTAATTTACTTAATACCTCGCGAAGTTTTCGGATTTTTACGAATTTTTTAAATATTTTTTTGTTCGAATTTCTTCTCGTTAATCGAGGTTGGTGCAACACCCCTCGACAAATATTTTTTTTACTTTATCCCGCACTACTAATCCAAGACCAAGTCTTGGGATATTTCTTTCCTGTTAGTTTAATTTTCAGATAAGATAGCCATGCAAGAAGGCTTCACCACTGCAAGACCACCTCTCTTCAGTGGGGAGGACTTCTCCTACTGGAAGAGCAGAATGGAGGTCCACCTGAAAACTCAGGTGGACATGTGAATAATCATCCAGTCCGGACTGGAGATTCTAAAAAATGCTGAAGGAGTACCTCAAACTTACACAGAGTGGGATACCGCTCTGAAAGGGAAGATTGAAGCTAATGCGAAGGTGACTCAGACCCTCCAATGCGGCTTAACAAAAGAGGAGCTGAACCGGGTGGGTCCATTCAACAGTGCCAACGAGCTATGGGGGAAACTGATCGAGCTGCACGAAGGAACTTTAGACACTCGAATCAGCAAGTGAGATCTCCTCCTGAACATGCTGTACACGATCAAGATGAACGACAATGAAACAGCAGCTCAACTCCACGCCCGAATTCAAGAATTAATGAATGAACTACACACCATCGGTCACAAGGTAGAAAACCGTGACCTAATAAGGTACGCTTTAAATGCTTTCCCGAGCAACACCTTGTGGGCATCTATGGTAGATGCATACAAGATTTCAAGGGACCTTTCAAAAATTAAATTAGATGAATTGTTCTCTGAATTAGAATTACATGAACAGACTAACTGCAATCTGGCCGAGAAAGGTATTGCCTTTGTTGCAGGTAAAACTGGAAGGACAACCAAGAAGAAGCCTCAACCTGAACCCGAGTCTAACTCAGACTCAGACTCAGAAGACGAAGAAGGAGATCGACCTAAGCTGGTCCGACTGGCCCGAAATTACTACAAGGAATTAAAGAACCAAACCAACAGACGGAAAGCCAGCCGAAGAAAGGATGAACCAGCTGAACCCGCAAATGAAAAGAACATACCCAACGTGACCTGCTACGAGTGCAAGAAAAAGGGTCACTACAAGACGGAGTGTCCGAACCTAAAGGAGACCAAGAAGAATAGAAGGAAAAAGGCACTTCAGGCAACGTGGGACGAGTCCTCCTCCGAAGAAGAAAAAGAGGTCCCACAGTCGATCCTACTCGCACTAACCGCCTCAGAAGAAATCGAGACCGAGTCAGAATCAGAACAGGACGACGGCAGACTGACATTTTCAGAAGACGGTGAAATCAAGGTAAGTGGTTTTACTAGAAGTCAGTTAAATGAATTAATCTCTTATCTTTCTCGAGATTTGGCGAAAGCTAAACTCTGAGTCGAATCCCTCTGACAGGAAGTAAAACTCCTAAAAGAGGGAGCTGACTCTAGACCCTTAACTAAGAAGGTTCAAGAAGGAACCCCTACTCAAGTTGAAAAACTTGAGAAAGAGAACTCCTCCCTGAAAACTCAGGTTAAGGACCTTAGATCAGCTTTAGAACGATTCACTTCTGGTTCCAAGGGTCTTGACATGATCCTTCGAAAACAGAAATTGGTTCTAAATCGATCCGGACTAGGATATAGAACCAAATCTAGACAAAGATTCTACTTTGTTGTACTGAACCAGTCCAGACCTAAAGTTCAAGCATGGGTACCCAAACTATGCATGAACAAACAAACTAGATCAAATCAATATTGGATCCCCAAGGACAAGATTCACATCTTTCCAAACCATTATCGTGGCTTTAGTCCAGCGGGAGCCAAATTGAAAACAATATTTATTGTTAGATAAAATTGTTGCTCTCAATTTGATTGTTTGATTATTTACTTAACTCCCGCAATATACCATGCTTAGATTTAGGAATGGTTAGTTTAAGGACTAAACTAACTTAACTGAAATTTGACAACATAATATTGGGTGGAGGTGAGATGATAGTACGTTAGGGAAACCAATTCTAATAAGGTCAAGTATACTCTACTTGGTCTCTTTAGACTAGTGAAACTAGCCGAAGCTACTGATCCAAGACCCAAACTAGTTAGACCAGAATTTTTCAAAGATTAATTTTGAAAATGAAATTTCATTAAAAGACTTTGTCAAGAAAAGGGTTGATGATCCAATAAGGCTACGGCCAAAGAAGGCCTAGTGCCTCGCCAAGACCTGGAAGCCAATTTTTGAAATTCAAATTCAAATTATTCTTTGTCAAATTCGAATCTAACACAAATTTTTAGTTAGTTATAGATTTAAACATTTTTTAAATAAGTTTAATTGTTTTCAAATTTAATTCAAGTTTTTCAAAATAAATTATATTTTGTAAAAAATTAATATTACCTACCAAAACCTGTCTCACAAAACCTATAAGGCTAACATGATTGAAAACCCTAGATTAAGTGAGAAAGTAAAATGAAACTCAATTGAAATTCCTTTAATACCTATATTGTGGTTTAATCCTATAGTTCAGAACATAGTCAAACTATGGTCAAATCAGTCAAACCATGGTCAAATCAGTCAAACCATGGTCAACATAGTCAAACCATAGTCAAAGCAGTCAAATCACTTCAAACCATGGTCAAATGATCACAAGACATCAAGGTTGTCACTTCCCACATAATCCGGGCGCCCGTGACTCCTCGGGCGCCCCCATGACTTTTTCTTCCTTCAAGGCAAAAAGCTGCCTTTACCCCTTGACTGGGGTGCCCCGAACCTTGCGGGCACCACAAGCATCAGTCAAAGCAGCAAAGCTGCAAAATCCAACCTGACCGGGACGCCCGGGCCATTGCGGGCGCCCCCAACCAGCACTAGTCACTGCCAAAGGCAGTATACTACTCTCCCGGGCGCCCCCAATGAACTGCCTATAAAAAGACACCCGAACCCCCTCTTCTTCCCACACTAAAATCCATCCTCCTTCCTCACTTCCTTCCTTCCAAGGAGATTAAGTGACACTTGTGCTTCCTCAATCTCAATCATGCCTCCCCGGTATGATTTCTTTTATGCATTTAGAATTATTTTCTTAATTCCTTTCTTATAAATGCATGTTTCTTAACTTNCAAAAGGGGGATTGTTGATGCAGTCTGGCCCTGATGTTGTTTTGGTGTTGACAACGATTTTAGTTTAGGAGGATGATTATGATATGGAAAATCCTAACCTGGGAGGAGGTGATAGTGGATTTATGATTAAGTCCTGATCGAGGATTAGGCATGATATGGAAAATCCTAACCTGGGAGGTTAGGTGTGGAAAATCCTAGCTTGGAGGGCTAGGTGTTGGAAAAATCCTAACCTGGGAGGTTAGTGTGGAAAATCCTAGCTTGGAGGCTAGGTGTTGGAAAATCCTAACCTGGGAGGTTAGGTGTTAGAAAAGTCCTAATTCGGAAAAGGTTGGGTGAAAAGTCCTAGCTTGGAGGGCTAGGTGAAAAGTCCTAACCTGGAGGGTTAGGTGCAAATTCCCATCCTGGAGAATTAGGTGAAAAAGTCCTGGCTTGGAGGGTCAGGTGCCTAGCTTGGAGGGCTAGGTTGGATGATGTTTTAACTCGGAAGAGTTGGGTGAAAAGTCCTAGCTTGGAGGGCTAGGTGAAAAGTCCTAGCTTGGAGGGCTAGGTGAAAAGTCCTAGCTTGGAGGGTTAGGTGCAAATTCCCAACTTGGAGAGTTAGATGGAAAAATCCTTAGCTTGGAGGGCTAAGGTGGATGAATTCCTAGCTTGGAGGGCTAGGGTTGAGTCACTGGATCGGTCTGGTGACCGATCAGGGACATTGGCACGCTGCTCCTTAGTGGATCGGTCTGGTGACCGATCCAGCTATGTCTGATCGGACTGGTGACCGATCAGGGAGCGCACAGTGAGATTGGGAATCTACTGTGTGGCTCCTGATCGGACCGGTGACCGATCAGGGAGCAGGCTGCTTCCTTGCTGTCTTGCTCCTGATCGGTCTGGTGACCGATCAGGGAGCAAACGGTGAGTGAGTTCCCTTGCTGATCAAAGTCTTGGATCGGTCCGGGGACCGATCAGGAATCTTGGGTTTGATTAAAAAGTAACTGTTCATCTGCTCTGATCGGTCTGGGTGACCGATCAGGATCCAATCTGATCGGTCTGGTGACCGATCAGGATTCACTCTGATCGGTCTGGTGACCGATCAGGCGTGTATAGCTGCGAGAGCTGGGAATCCCAGCAAAGCAGTGGATCGATCTGGTGATCGATCCACACACCCTGGATCAGTCCGGTGACCGATCACTTTAATTCAAATTTCACTGTCAGACGTGGTCAGAGCGTCTGATCGTATCGGATTTGCTGATGTATGTTTCTGATATGTGATATGCTGCGTGATCTTCTGCTCTAATGCTCTGATTGAGTTTCAGGTGACAGGGGAGGATTCAAACACTCAAGGGAGAAGTCAAAGCGCGCTTTCCTTAGAGCAGGTTTGTCCCTTTTCCCATCTCAGGTTGCAACGGCGAGCTGCAGACTGGAGCTGAGACTGGAGCTCGACTGAGGAGCTCAGTGAGTCCAGAGATAGCTCAGTAGAGGCTGGCGTTGGCAGATGAGTAGCTGGGAGCTACAGAGATGTTGTCACTTGTCGCTTGGCGGAGAAACAAAAAGGAACGCGAGAGTTGAGTTCAGCACGACTTACAGTTTGAAGTTCTTCGAGTTTTTCGTGCTCTTGAGTTCCTGTGCTAGAAGCTTGCTGTTCTTGAGTTCTTCAACTATCCTAAGCAAGCTATAGAAGAGCAATCATCATACTTGAGCGCTTGAAGGAGAAAACAAGAAGCTTGGAGTCCGACAGTGGGAAGACACGAAGCAGACAGGGGTCTGCGTGAGATCGCCACTGGGTGGAGCTCAGGGAAGCTTGCTGTGTTTTGTCCTTGCTAAGAGTTTGAGTAAGATCCTTCTCGTTGTTGTTTCATTGTGCTCATTATATATCATTGTGTGAAACACGCTGTGGAGAGGTTTCTCCACCGAGAAGGAGGTTGCTTCATATCCGGTGTTAACCGGGGCTTGATCTGCCGACGATCAAGGGATCGCCCACCTCAAGGGCACGCCAAGGAGTAGGGGCAAGTTATCCCCGAACCTTGTAAACCCTCCTTGTTAGCGATCTTGCTAGTTGTGTTTGTTTCGCTCTCGTTTAGTTTTTCTGCATACTCTGTTTTCCACTCTTTCCGCTGTGCTACTGATATTTGAGTTGCAGAAATCGTGATAAGTTTTCAAGGGGCAAGCGATTGTCTATATTCACCCCCCCCCCCCCCCCCTCTATAGCCATCTCGTTCCCAACAAAAAGGTCCTTTTTTTTTTAACTTAGCACTCGATCTAGCATTGATTTACACTTGTGAAAGAAACCACAAAGAACCATCGCCTAATGCTTGCCCTTCCTTCCATAGCCTCGACCGCCTCTTCTCCCACCTCCACTGGGACAACTTCCATTTCCGTCGCCGGACAAGTTGTTTGACGCCGAGTTCACTTTCATATGGTCAGGCAAAGGCAGTATCTTGTCGACGCATTTGCGGAAGCTAAAATCATCAGCGCTGCCATCGACTCGAACAATGAAGAAGCATCGATTCTTCCACATTGGGTGGTAGCGCACCTGGAATGCTTCGATTCCTTTTCCGATCTTCTTTGCCGGTTCGGGGTGGCTTTCTCCAGTAAGCTCAGCTATACCAGGTGTTCATACTGCAACCAGAGAGAGAAAAGGCAGTATTGTGAGTTTAATTAACAACCACATTGTCACCGTAAAACAGGAAAAGGATTACAAAACCCTAAATCCAAAAGGAGAAATCTTTGCCGAAGGTTGACGAAACTCACCTTGTTGAGATTCAGATTGGGTGGCCACGACCGGAGAGGCTTCAGAAAGTACTCGAACATCTCTGTCGACGATCGGAACGCCTTCGGCCCGATTCTTGCTCCTGCCACAGTTTCGATCTGTTCCGATCCACCTCCTCCCGCCTCCAGATTTCCTCCGTCTTCTTCCTTTTGCTTGACTCCGTCGGGCTTTTCGTTGGCTTCCGCGCATTTCTCCAACTTGTATCTCTTCGACTCAGAGTCTTCCTCGTCTCGGTCCTCTCTTCCCCGTTTTGGGGCGTCGAAACCGCACTGGCGCGGCACCTTGTCTGCGGCGCATTCGTCTCCGACGAGCGACTGGGGGCAGTTCTCCATTAGCTCTTCCGCCATGTTTGAAAGGGACAAAGGATATGCAAACGGAAACCTGATCGGCGGCGCTGCTCGGCGGCAGCTTCTGCTGGTCGTCGTGGTTCCCACTGCAGGCCAAAGTGGGGAAGAAGTACCCAGCGATATACACCTCCACCGCGGTTATATTCTTCCTCGAGTTTCTTCAGGAGGCGACCATGAGCTTGGCCACCAGTAGAGGGAGGATCTCCGCGTCGAGGACTCTCTCGCGCGATGGAGGCGTCGAGGGTTAGGGTTTTTACGCATTCGGCGCTTGTTTGCTCGACACGGGGAAAAAATCGCGTGCTGGCTTCGCGCGAGCTGGCTCGTTGAGCGCTGAGCGCACGTGCTCTGCACGTGACGTCTTTTTATAGGCTTGGTGTGGTCCAGGGGGGACCAGGGGATTAAGGACCAGAGGATCCGGACTGCCCAGTCGGCCTCGGCTCTGCGCGCCGATCTGACCGCCAAGGATCAGGAGTTATCGACCCAAGCGGAGAAGAATGAAACCCTGACGACTCTGCTGGCCGCGCGGGACGAGGAACTGAACGTCCAATCGACGAAGCAGAGCCGACTCCGAGGGCAGCGGGCCACCTGGGAGGCCGCACAATCAGAGCTGGAAGCCGCCCGGTCGGAGCTCGAGGAGCTCCGAGCTTACAAGGCGAGGGAGGTTGCTCGGTGGGACTCTCGGAGGGTTGAGTATATCAACTCTCGGGAGTTCAGCGAGCAGCTGTCGGGGAGGCTGCGTCCAATGCTTAAGCAGCAAATGCGCAGCACCATCGAGCAGCTTAAGCAGGGCGGACACCTTCCGCCCGATCTCCCGGTCAGCACCGTCAAATTGTCCGGGCTGACCCAGGGGATGGAGGAGGTCTTCTGACCCTTCGAGTGAGGTCGGGGTCTTTACATTTCTTTTCTTTCTTTCTGTAGAGGCTTGCCTCAGTTTTTGTACTGAAACTATTCTTAATGAAAATTCCCTTTCGTTTATGCCCTGTCAAATGTATTTGTTATTATTTTTTTTTGCTTCTAAGTGTCGGTTACTCAGACATATACTCCAGCCCATTCCTTCCCCCTTCCTTTGTGAAGCCGACTCGGCTAACTCGGCTAAAGAACACGAGAGCTCGATCAGGTTGAGGCTAAGGACTAGCCCTTTAGTTGTATACCCGCTCGGGGGACTATTAATCATGATCTGCTTAAGTTCAAGTAACGGGGATCACAAAGTGCTCGACTAAGTATAATGTTGCCCGCTCGGGGAGTAAGGCTCGTGCGCTTGGTCGGCTTGACCTCGGGGAGAGTGGGTCGCCACGCGTCCGGTTGGGGGGGCCGAGGCAAGTAGCATGCTGTTTGCTCAGAAGGCTTAGAGCTAGGATCCTCAGTCGGCTAAATCCCAGGGAGTGTGGGTCACCACGCGTCCGGCCCGGGAGCCAAGCCAAGGGGTGCGCGAGGGCATGCCCGCTTATAGCTCGCTGAGAAGCGAGAGTCTGAACATTCTGTCGGCTAAATCCCAGGGAGCGTGGGTCGCCACACATCCGGACTGGGGGCCGAGCCGAGGGGTGCGCGGGGGCATGCCCGCTTATAACTCGCTGAGAAGCGAGAGTCTGGACACTCGGTCGGCTAAATCCTAGGGAGCGTGAGTCGCCACGCGTCCGGACAGGGGGTCGAGCCGAGGGGTGCGCGGGGGCATGCCCGCTTAGCTGGGAGAGTCCTGTTTGTGAGGTAGGTGATGAGCGGCGCTCTCCAATCCATCTCGAGCTCCAGCTCGGCCTGTTGCTCTATATGCATCACTATCATTGCTTGACTGCTTGGTTGAGGAAGTACCCAAGAACCTACCTAGCTAGCCAACTTGGCTAACTCGTTTGCCCGTAGGTTATTTTCTCTGGGGATTTTCTGTAGTTGAACCTCCTGGAATCCGGCTTTTAATTTCTCGTAGGCTTCCACAAAGGCTTGCAGCCGGTCGTTGTTGACTTCGAACCGGCTAGTGAGCTGCTGGGTGGCTAACTGCGAATCCGAGTATAGCATGACCCAAGTGACACCCACATGCTTAGCTGCTTGCAATCCCGCAATGAGGGTCTCGTACTCGGCCTCGTTATTTGTGGCTCGGTATTCCAATCTGACCGACAGGTGTAACTGTTCTCCCCTTGGCGAGACCATCAGAACTCCTATCCCACTGCCCTGCCGAGCTGACGAGACATCCACATAGACTTGCCAAGCCTCTTCAACCTCTTCCGAGTGCAGCTCACTTAGGAAATCGGCTAAGGCTTGTGCTTTGATGGCCGACCGAGCCTGGTACTGGATATCATACTCACTTAGCTCGGTCGTCCATTTAATCAGTCACCCTGATGCCTCAGGGTTTGAAGCTACTCGTCCCAGATTACTGTTGGTCAGGACCACGATCGAGTGTGCCAGGAAATAGGGTCGTAGCCTTCGGGCGGCTAACAACAGAACATAAGTCAATTTCTCGAGTGTCGTATATCGACACTCGACACCCTTCAGTAAATGAGCGAAGAAGTACACGGATTGCTGCTCGACCCCCTCCTGCATGACCAATACCACGCTGACCGACTCAGCTGAGGCAGCCAAATACATAGACAACACCTCTCCTACCTCGAGCTTGGCCAACACCGGCAACTCGACCAGATATATCTTTAATTCTTTGAACGCCTTGTCGCAGTCGGCATCCACTGGAACTTGGGGTCTCGTCGGAGGGTCTTGAAGAAGGGTAACCCCCGCTCGGCAGATCGGGATATGAAGCGGGATAATGCCGTGATTCGCCCGGTGAGCCTTTGCGCCTCTCGGAGGTTCCTTGGTGGGGGCATATCGAGCAGAGCCTTGACCTTGCTCGAGTTGGCCTCTATGCCCCTCTCGGTAACTATGTATCCGAGGAATTTGCCACTTCGAGCCCCAAAAAGACACTTTGCGGGGTTTAGTTTGAGCCCGTACTTGCGTAAGGTCTGCTAGGTTTCTTCCACATCCGCCACCAGATCTGCCGCTCGGCTTGATTTGATTAGTATGTCGTCCACATACACTTCAATGTCCCGGTCAATCTGCACGCGGAATACCTTGTTCATCATTCTCTGGTAGGTGGCTCCGGCGTTCTTTAACCCGAACGGCATGACCGTGTAGCAGTATGTGCCGTCAGTTGTGATGAAACTAACTTTCTCCTGATCCTCGGCTGCCAAGGGCACTTGGTGATAGCTCTAGTAGGCATCCAGTATGGAAATGAGCTCACTTCCAGCTGTCAAGTCGACCATTTGATCGATCCGGGGCAGAGGGTAGCAGTCCTTCGGGTAGGCTCGGTTGAGGTCCCGGAAGTCGATGTACACTCTCCACTTATTGTCAGGCTTAGCCACTAAGACCACATTGGCCAGCCAGGCCGGGAAATGAACTTCTCGGACATGCCCTGCCTCCAGCAGCTTCTCGATTTCAGCCCGGATCACTTTGTTCTGCTCCGTGCTGAAGTCTCGCTTCCTCTGCTTGACCGGTCGAGCGTTAGGGTATACGTGGAGGTGGTGCTCGGCCACCTCCGGTCAGACACCCTTCAGTTCTTTGACTGACCAAGCGAACACGTCCTGATTCTTGGTCAGACACTCCAGCAGTGGCTTTTTCAGCTCACTCGGCAGCCCGGCGGCTATCTTAACTCGGGCTTCCTCTCGGTCGGGAAGCAGTTGGACCTCCTCATTGTCTTCATGCAGCTCGACCCAAGGAGAGGATTGCACCATATTGCAGCTGGTGGAGGTACACTGAGCCTTCTGGCTCTCTATCCGAACATCGTCCACGTAGCACTGGCGGTCCACCTCTGGTCTCCTCTGACCTCCCCGACCTTGTCGCCGATCGGAAATTTGATCTTGAGATAGAAGGTGGAGGTGACTGCCTGAAACTCGTTGAGGGTTGGTCGGCCTAGGATCGCGTTGTAGGCCGAGGGGGTGTCCACTATCAGAAAGATGGACCATCTGGTTCGCTTCAGGGGCTCCTCCCCTAAGGAGATGGCCAGCCGAATCTGCCCAATCGGCTGCACCTGGTTCCCGTGAATCCGAACAGTGGGGTGACCACTAACTCCAGCTGGGACGGCTCGATCTGTAACTGGTCGAAGGCTTTCTTGTAAAGTATGTTGACCGAGCTGCCCGTGTCCACTATGGTCCAGTGGACCTGGTAGTTGGCAATGACGGCTGTGATGACCAGGGCGTCATCGTGTGGGACTTCCAGTCCCTGTAAGTCTTGCGACCCAAAACTGATCTGAGGCCCTTGTGCCTGAGTGGCGCTCGTGCTGACCTGGTGGATCTCCAGTCGGCGTACCTGTGCTTTCCGAGCTCGATTGGAATCTCCCCCGGTAGGCCCGCCCGAGATCACGTGCTCTCCTCCTCGGACGGCATTCTGCCGATTGGCCTGCTCTTCGTCCATTTCGTCGGCCTCGGCTCGGTCTTCTTGCGGGAACATGTTACGAGCAGTCGGGGGGGAGGGGGGGGGGGGGGGGGGGGGGGGTTCCGTCTGGGTTCCTCGGCTGCAGGGGCGGTTGCCGACCCTCCCCGGCCCGAGCCGAGCCCGGGAGACGCGTGGCTCCCTCGTCCTCAGGTAGCCGGGGCCCGACCTCTCCTTGCCTGTCGACACTCCTCCGTGTCGTGGGTGTGGCTCTAGTGAAACGCGCAATAGGGTCTCCAACGGGTCGGCATACACCCCTGGGCAACTTGTTGCACGTGCCAGCGCTCCATGCCTGCCCGGTCGATTGCTCCCCGTGGGCTGCAGATGGGCCCGCTCGGGGCCCAATTGTTTTGAGCGGGGTTCGGGGTTGGCGTGCTGACTGACTCCTTCCGAGCGGCCCGCGTTTCCTCCACGTTGATATTCTTGACAGCCTTCCCCAGCAGGCTGTCAAAGTCCTTCAGCGACTTTCGGATTAATGAGCGGAAAAAATCTCCCTCTTGTAGTCCTTGAGAGAAGACGCTGATTAGCATCTCGGGTGTGGCGGCTGACACATCTAGTGTCACTCCGTTGAACCTTTTAATGTAGGCCCGGAGGGATTCCTTCGGGCCCTGCTTCAGAGCGAACAGATTGAGGCTCGTCTTGTGGTGCCTCCGCCTACTGGCGAAGTGTTGGAGGAATACCCTCCTAAGCTCCTCAAAGCTTGACACCGACCCATTAGGGAGTCGGTCTGACGCCGGGCAGAATATAGATTATTCTGGGGCGAGAAGTTTCAGAGGGATTTACGAGAAAAGAATAAGAAAGTAATAACGAGATAAGGAGTAGCTAAAACTGGGCTTAAACCTTATTGAGAAAAACAAGAGCGAGAAGAGAAAAATAGAGATATAGCTGTAACATGGCTTAAGCGAAGCAAATTGATTCAATATCTAAAAAAACTTGTCCTAAATATCATCTAAGCATGAGTTTATATAGCACTCATATCCCTAAAAAAATTCTAAACCAACCAGACTTAGTCCCCTAAAATTTAGGAACAAATTTAACAAACAAAACTTAGTTTCCTAAGATTTAGGAACAAACTAAACAAAAATATATATAACCAATTAAAAAAACCCAACAAGACTTGGTTTCCTAAGATTTAGAAACAAACTAAATAAAAATATATAACTAATTAAAAAAAACCCTAAATATATAAATTTGAATATTATTTTGGATCCCCTCCTGCATCAGTCTCTCGGAGTTGAAGAGAACTCGTCCTCGAGTTCGGCGTCTCCCTGATTGATGCTTCAGTGTAAAGGTGAACTCCTGCAAGTAATTTACCCACTTAGCGTGTCGACTACTCAACTTATGTTGACCGTTGATGTACTTCAAAGCCTCATGATCTGTGAATAAGATAAATTCCTTTTGCACGAGATAATGGCGTCAATGCTTTAAGGATTGCACAATAGCATAGAATTCCAGGTCATAGGTAGAATAATTTTTCTTGGCACCAGATAGTTTCTCACTGAAGAAGGCAATAGGGCGTCCTGATTGACTTAGAACACTACCAATGCCAATGCTAGATGCGTCACAGTTTACTTCGAACAGTTTGTCGAAATCTGGAAGTGCTAGAACAGGTGCTTCGGTTATCTTTTGTTTCACCAGCTGAAAACTAGTCATAGTTGTTTCACTCCACTTGAATTCGCGCTCCTTGAGGCACTCAGTTATAGGAGCAATTAAGGTACTAAAGTTTTGAATGAACCGACAATAGAAAGAGGCCAATCCATGAAAACTTCGGACGTCATGAATGGTTTTTGGCTGTGGCCACTCTAAGATTGCCTCTATCTTTGATGGATCTGCACGGACACCCTCAGTAGAAACTATAAATCCAAGAAAAGAAACTGTAGTTGTGAAAAAAGAACACTTCCTTTTGTTGACGAACAAGGATTCCGCCTTTAGCTTCTCAAAAACAGTTCGGAGGTGATCAAGGTGTAAAGCCCTCGTCGGACTATAAATAAGGATGTCGTCAAAGTATACAACTACGAATCTTCCCAGGAAAGGCCGCAAGACCTGATGCATGAATCTCATGAATGTGCTGGGGGCATGGGACAGTCCAAAAGGCATGACCATCCACTCGTACAACCCATGTTGTGTCTTGAAGACTGTTTTCCATTCATCTCCTGGCTTGATTCGAATCTGGTGGTATCCACTCTTCACTGTGATTTCGTTGATAGCTTGGTTATCAACACACATGCGCCATGAACCGTCTTTCTTTGGTACAAGTAGGGCAGGGACTGCACAGGGGCTCATACTCTCGCGAATATAGTCTTGTCTCAATAGCTCTATAACTTGTCGTTGTAGCTCTTCGACATCCTTAGGGTTAAGACGGTATGTCAGTCGGTTAGGGAAGCTTGACCCCGGGACGAGATCAATCTGGTGTTAAATATCTCTCATAGGGGGAAGTCCTGGAGGAAGGTCTTCGACCATCAACTCAGCGAAGTCTGATAAGAGTTGTTGCACTTCATCTGGTAGATCCGAGCCCGGGTCTATTATATTGCTTTTGAAAGGAAGCAAAGCATAGACTACATCTCTGTGCTTTATCTCATTCAAAAATCTGGACATAGAAAGTAGTATAGAATTATTGGTTACCAAATTTGAAGGGGTTCCTTCTCGTCGGGGAGCCAATACGATGTTCCTCCCTTTGATGCTGAGGGTGTATGTGTTCTTCCGCCCATCATGAATAACGCTGCGATCATACTCACTTCCTTTACTTAGCCATGATAACTTGTAGGGTTTTGGACGACGATCTGTCTTCAACTGTAGCTTTCGAACAGCTTCTTCGGATACAATATTTTCACAGCTTCCACTATCAATGATCATCTTGCAAACTTTGTCTGCAACCGTGCACGTCGTGTGAAAAATGTTGGTTCTCAGCCAATCATCTTCAGATTCTTCCTTAGGGATCAGTAAGCTCTTGCGTACGACGAGAGTCTCATGACCATCGCCATAAAGAACCTCGTCATCAATATCGTCATCGTAAATCGGCTCAACAATCTGTTCGAGTTCATCCTCTATGTCTTCCTCAACTAGCAGAGTCTTGTTTTTTTGATCTGGGGATCTTTTACACTCCAAAGCTTGATGCCCCTGTCCACCACATCAAAAACACTTGATAGTGGTCTTAGGGTTACCTTGTGGTGGTTGCTGAGAAGGGCGCGGCTCTGGAGGGCGAACAACTTGATTGTTTTGATCGCTCCTAGTCGTCGGTCTTCGGTTTAGTTGTTTTTCAACTGTCAAGGCTCGCTGATAGGCCTCCGAAATGGTCCAGAGTGAGTGAAGGCTCAGGGTGTCTTGTAAGGGTTGACGTAATCCCCCTAAATATCACGCTACCATCTGCTCCTCGGTCTCGGACAAATCATTCCGAGCAATAAGCTGATAGAATTCCTCTGTATAGTCGTCAACGGTTCTAGCTCCTTGCCTCAAGGTATGGAGTCGTTGATACAATGTTTGGGGTGTAGCCGAAGGGAAGAAATTGTGTTCTCATTAGTTTCTTCATTTTTTCCCAATCAGTGATTTTGGATTTACCTTGTCTCTCCCGCGATCGTCGAAGTTGCTCCCACCATGCTGAAGCTCGACCTTTTAACTTGATAACGACCAACTTTACTTTGATGTGATCAGGTACTTCTTTATATTAAAAAATTCTCTCTACTTCGTTGATCCAATCAACGAAGGCTTCCACTTGTAATGTGCCAAAAAAATCAGGAAGATCTACTCGGAAACCAAAGTCCCCAAATTGTTCCTCTCGACCATGGTGTTCCCAATATGTAGTACGACGATGATACGGGTTCTCGAAAGGAGACTCAGAGTTACCATCAGAGATCTCACGATATTCAAGATCCCGCGCTGCCAAACGCTGGGTTAATTCCGCAACTTGCTTCTGTAAATCCTCAATCATCATTATATCTTGGATACTACGATCACGGTGCTGGGCTTCCTCAGTCGGAACCTGTCTGTTGCGACCACGACGACGTCCACGATGACCCTCTATTGGATCTTAATGTGCTCTAATACCAACTGACGTCGGGCAGAATATAGATTATTCTGGGGCAAGAAGTTTCAGAGGGATTTACGAGAAAAGAATAAGAAAGTAATAACGAGATAAGGAGTAGCCAAAACTGAGCTTAAACCTTATTGAGAAAAACAAGAGCGAGAAGAGAAAAATAGAGATATAGCCGTAACATGGCTTAAGCGAAGCAAATTGATTCAATATCTAAAAAAACTTGTCCTAAACATCATCTAAGCATGAGTTTATATAGCACTCATATCCCTAAAAAAACTCTAAACCAACCAGGCTTAGTCCCCTAAAATTTAGGAACAAATTTAACCAACAAAACTTAGTTTCCTAAGATTTAGGAACAAACTAAACAAAAATATATATAACCAATTAAAAAAATCCAACAAGACTTGGTTTCCTAAGATTTAGGAACAAACTAAATAAAAATATATAACTATTAAAAAAACCCTAAATATATAAATCTGAATATTATTTTGGATCCCCTCCTGCATCACGGTCGAACCATCGTTGAGCGGGTCCCGAGAGCGTCGTCAAGAAGGCTCGGCATTTCACGCCCTCGGGGTATTGGTGCAGCAGAGCCGCACTCTCGAACTTCATCAGATGCTCCTCGGGATCAGTTGTCCCATCATACTCGGGTATGGTGAAGAACCGGAGATGCTTGGGAACCTCCGAGAGGAGAAGGGGCTGCGTACCAGTGTAGCTAGGAACGAGTCGGCTGGGGCTTTCCCCTTGTCGGGACGCGGCCAATGTGTCTGGCTGGATGCGGATGCCTCTGCTAGCATTGAATCAGCCTCGTCGTCCCCTTCGGGTCGAGCCCCCTTCGGATCGGGTAGCCTTTCCTCGACCTCCTGAGTGGGCGGGCGCCGACGGCTCGGGGAATCGGGTCGCCGGCTACCGGCCTGCAAAGGCCTCTGGGAGGTTTTTTGAGCTCGGGCGGCCATCAGAAGTTCGTACTCCTCGGGCGTAACGGTCACCATTACTCGGTTGGGGTCCTCCTTCATGCACTCCGATCAGGCAGAAAGTCCCTCCTTCTAGCGCCAAATTTGATCCTGTCGTCGAGCGAGGTGGAATCCCAAGAGCGGAGTGGTCCCCCGAGTGTCGCGAGCTGCTGACGCTGGCTCCGGTCTACAAGAAAATGACCGTTAGCAAACCCGTCGGGAAAAGTCCCCGGCAAGACCCTCCGACGGTCAAGTCGGTCTCCGCAAGAGCAAAGCAAAACAATGAACAGTGGATGAAAGCATAATCGCGCATACCTGCGGAATGAAGAGGGGAGGAGCTTATATAGCTGAGGGAGCTGACAACCCCTGTCTGCGTCCGCCGTCCTTCTGTACCCGACCGAGACAGGGGCATGGGTGTTGTCAGCTCACAGGATGGCGCCGCTCAGTCTGACACAGCGAATGGCGGCGTGGTGCTGGGTGCCCAGGTAGGACAGAAGTACGGAGTCGACGGGAAGTCTGCGACGTGCGTTATAAATAGGTAAGGCCTGCGCCGACCCCCGTACCACGATCATAAATGCGATGTCAGGAAGCGGATGTCGTAAGGACAGATTTGGGGTAGATCGCCGACTGACCGACCCGAGTGACGTCGGGTCTCTTAAGTAACATCTCCGAGTGACGCAAAAGCATTCTCCGAGTCAGGGAGAGCTCGAATGTGATCAATCCGCCTAAACCCGAGTCATGTGAATAAGTTGCTGAGAGAGCACCGATTAGGACTTTGGGGGGTGACCAGAGGGTTCTGGGCTCAGCCATCGGGACCCTGTGCTCGGGACCTCAGTAACAGGTGTCTTGGGTGTCGGAAGGGGTCTACCACTCAGCATCCAGCTCTGGGACTCGGGTCGGAGTATGCCTTGCTACCGGCTCAATCGGGTGTCTCAGGCCGAGTAAGCCCTAGGATTCTTACCCCGCCCTTTGTATCAGCCTACTCTCACGTTGAGGGTCCGACTTGGCCTTGGGTGGTGCTAGGCTAGCCGACCGAGCGTCACGTAAGCTAGGCCGGGATCATATGTCAAATTTCATGAATATGTATCTAAATCATTAGCCAAACAATTGTCAGATATCTGCGTAGCTGATCCGAAGTTACAGTCTGTGGGTACTAGAATTAGTAAAAGACTAACGCACCAGTTCTTTCTGATTGTTTGATAGTTTGCATTTAGTTGTAAATCGTAATTCCAAATTTGGAGAGTGTTCATTTCAGAGCAAATCATGACAATGGATATTGATCGGGCATCAAAGGGTTGTTAGCTTGAAGTACTACTTTTACTTGATTGGTGCCAGAATCCAAATAGAAAATTTGGAGATGAATTATAGTCTTACTGAGCCAATGAAACAAGGAATATTCTTTAAAGTGAATTTCTGAATTTCTAGCTTGATCATGGGGTGACAAGGGAGCGAAGATCAGAAGAATTCTAAGATAGAGAGGGGACTAGAAGACACTTAGGCCTCTCTAATTTGGTTAATAAATTGGTAATCGATAACAGATTGAATCAATGTTATTCTGTATACATTCTTTGAACTGTCCATACTGTCTTTGTCACTCACCAGAGTGGAATAATCTTCATCAGCAGGACCTATGTGCATCAAGCCAACCCTTTGACGACTCATTTATAGTATGAGCTTGTGGATAAGCTAAAAACCCCATATCACCTCAAAAATTATCCTCAACTGATGTGGTTGATTAGTTCATATCGTGTACCTAGAATATCACCATATGCTATTACTAATAGGTCTTTCTTACAGGCTCTTCTCCGCATAATGAACCTACGCAAATACCATGGGCATTTCCAGTTTATTCCTGCACCTGGATATGAAAATCATGGTGAACCAGTAAAGCGAGTTGATGATGCTAAGTCTAACTATGTATTAACTCAACAAGAACAAGGAAGTGACAGTAAGTCCAAGACATCGGGTTATCAAGGCCCAGAGAATTCCTTGGATGGATTGGAATGGAGGTTTGTTGATGGCCCTTTTATTTCAATTTGGGCTAACAATGTGCCCTTTTCTGCTGAAAATTATGCCCCAGCACCGAAAGCGAAGGTGGCACTTCCTCATTGCTGGACTTTATTTCTTCTGTAATTATTTTGTTTACTGTTGGCAATCAGAGTGTCAATCTACAACAGATATTGCATGATTATTAGGGCTTCTTAGAAAGATGGGAAATAGTTCGCTTGTTAAGTCATTGTCTTTTGCTTTTATTTTTCATTAGTTTCAAAGCTTTAACTTCTTTCTCTATGTTCACAAAATGGCAATTACAATGATGCAGTTCTCGGATGGATACTTGGATGTAATCATATTGAAGGATTGTCCAAAATCAGCCATTCTAGGAATGATGCTCAACATGAGTGATGGAAGTTATGTGAAATCGCCGTATATAATATATTTGAAGGTACGCTATATCTTCTTATAACTTTCCAGTAACTACGTCGTTATACCATCTTAAATGAGATGTAGCTCGACTTTGACTCTATATTTGTCTTTAAGGTTATTGATGAAGAGAATATGGAAGAAGTGAAAATAAACCGATATTTCTCTGTTTATAGATTAAATAGTACTTGTAACACTATTAGATACGAGGACATACCTGATGCAGATCTAATCATTGTTAAAAATGATCATGATAATAAACAAACAGCCATTCTAGTTGTTTATTAGCAATTTGTTAGCAATCGAATATAAATTGAAACTTTTGTTTCAAATGTTGCTTTGTTTTGTTGATACTAAAAAGCCCTTTTAGAAAACCTCAATTTGGTAGAGGAAAATAGGAGAGAGCAGCAAGGTTGGATGTGAATATTCATCTAAATGGTTCTTTGTACTTGGCATCAAATTTACGGCGTCGGAGAAGATTTACGAGTCAACAATTATTTTGAATTATGCATTTCATACTCAGTCATAGATCGATGTGGATTTTGCAGGTCAAAGCACTTCGATTAGAGCCAGGAAAGCGCGTAGGGCACGACACGAAGGGTGGCATCGTTGACTGCGATGGCGAGATTTTAGCTATGGGAGATGATGATGCTGAAAGCAACGTGCAAAAACATTTTATGGCTTATGGCCCTCTACTCATGACAGTGGACCAGGGTTTGGCTACCATATTCACTCCTGTTCCTTAATCTTTGTGGCATTCACTTGTTCTTTGTTCTTGGTCGATAATTTACTTGTGAATCTAAAATTTGAAATCTCACTTATTTTCCCCAAAAAATGGAAGAAAGGGAAAAAAATAATAATGTATGCATACATGATATTTGTAGTTACAAGAACATGAAATGATCATAAAAGAAGAGATGGGATTTTTAAACAAATGCACACAGCAACTACTTCAAATGGCTCAGTATGGAGTAAGTTTATCAAAATTTGGCATTGGATTTGCCCTTTACATGGAGTTGTATCAGCTTGGAGAAAATTCTTTTGTTTTGATGATATCTCAAGTGTTATGATAAATGTGATTGTAATTCATTCTTTCAGTGGGTGGAAGAAAGTGAAACAGTTTTCCTTAATATTATTAAGAATCCCAAATTTGATTCAATGGTGTATAAAATATGTAGATGTTTTTATAATGAGAAGATTATAGAGAATTAATTAGAATGTTCTTAAGGACTATGGATTAAGATTAGAAGTTAAGAGAGTGAGTCAAAAGGTAGATCGTGATTCTATTTCGAAGAGTGTTTGTTTGATTTCGTATATATGCAATTTGACTCCAAATCACATCTGAGGAAACATGATTAGTATCAATACCCTAGCGAAAGATACTTCTAAATATATATAGCATTGCCAATCGGTAAAAATAAACATAAGATATTTTAGTCAGCCGCGTGAAAAAGTTGGGAGTATTACAAATTTTTCACGTACCTAACTTTTGTAACTCTAAAAGCACGTATTCTCATTATATTCTTTCGTTTTTTATGTTTAAATTTTCTTTCTATTCATTCAAACATTTATTATTTTTAATTTACATTATTGAAATTGAATTCAGATGTGAAGAGATGGTTGAGGGTATAAGGTTTTCATTCTCATTGAAGATGCTTAATAGGGTTTAATGAGAATAAAAAATAAGGATATTAAATCTGAGTTTTCATTCTCTCCTTTCCTCGGATATCATCAAATCCATTCCATCGTAGCCGCCCCCTCCCTCCTTGTCGCCCAAGTTTCCTCTCGTCGTCTAAGTCTTCCTTCGTCAGCTTTTTCTCCTCCTGTCGCACTCTCCCCTCATCGACATCTTCTCCCCGCCACCCCCACCGCCCCTCTCCCCTCGTTGGATTCTCCTCCCCACTGCCCCCGTCGTCCCCTCCCCCCTCTGTTGGCTTCTTCTCCCAGCCCGCACGACAAATTTCCTCCTTCCCTTTCTTAGCTTCTTCTTCCCCTTGCCTCTCTACAGCGACAGAAAAGAAGCACAACCCATTGTGATTGCGATTAATCCCTCAATCAAATGGTAGATATACCCATTCTAAGATACATATCAAACACCACTAATTTCATCACTATTCCCATTGCGATTAACCTCGCAATCAAAATTCATTACTATACCCATTACCAAATGGGTACTAAGCGCCCCCTAAGAGTATGAATACATTAAGAAGGTTTGCAGAAATACATTGATTATTGATTTTAGTTTGAAATGATTCAGAGTTCTCTAGGACCATTAGCTAGTTTTAGATGAAACTAATTAATGGATCTATACTATTTGAAAATTCAAAAGTTTAATATCTTTTGAACCAGGGAGTTTTAGGAATCCATTGATGGCGTTGATGATAAGTATCATAGTCCTACGCCTTATAATAAACTTCTAATAAATTTTATCGAGTGATTTTAAAATTTTATTACTCTTAATTTACTCTATCGAATTCAAATATGAGAGCATGGATATATTAAAGAGACTTGCAAAAATATATTAGTTTTAGTTTGAAGTGATTTGTAGTTCTCGATATATATTAATCACTTTAAGATTCTAAATGTGGATATCAATGTCTTCAATTTTGAATTCAACTGTGTAAATTAAAAGGAATTTTTGAATAGATAGAATAAAATTTTGAATATGAAAAAAGGGTGTAATGACAATGTGGTACGTACTGTTAGAATTAAAAAAATGTTGGATGCCTTACTAAAACTTACTCATGCCCAAATTAGATCAGTGATCGATTTATAGATTTTATCCAAAATCTAATTGGTCACTTCCAATTACTTAAATTAATAATTCAAATCGTATTCAAATTAAATTAATAATTCAAACCGCACTTAAAGGCAGGAGCGTAGCTATGTGGACCTTGGGAGGTGCAACCGCCCCTCTCGAAAATTGAAAAAAAAAATCATACAATGGAGAAATTTTTTAAAAAAGAATTTAATTATAAAATTTTAAATTTTCTAGATGCTTTCACAAAAAATATGATTAAAACATATCCCGTATTTTACTTTCAATTTCACGATTACTTTTTCCTCTTTCTCTTTTTCCCTCTCCCTCGCACAATGTTTTACTTTTTTTTTCTGTGTCCCCCCCCCCCTCTCTCTCTCTCCCTTTCTCTTTCATATTTTCTTCTTCCTCCTACTCATGCATCCAGGGGCGGAGCCCAAGGAGCTAGGGTGGGCTTCAGCGCCACCGACTATATATATATATATATATATATAACTCATTGGAATAGTACTCAACCCAATTTTCAATTATAAAGTTTAATTAACCCAAAATCTAATTAAACCAAAGTCAACATACAAATTTTCATTAAATAAAAAATTTATTTTTCACCTATTGCCCTCCCCACCCCACGTATCTTTCTTCTGCCGCCTTTCTTCTGCCTTGTCACAGACGAGAACAAATCATCTGTCCCGAGATTCTCTCTGTCCCCGTGTCCCAACTCGCCAGCGATGACTGGCGAGTCCTCCGATCGTCGATCGGACACCACCGGCAGCCTTCGGCCGCCGCCCTGAACAAAACTATACCCTAGGGGGTACGATGAACCCGTCGAGGATCGTCGCAATTGCGATCTCGCCGGATTCACCGTCGAATTCGGCGAGATCGCAATTGCGACGATCTCGACCGATTCATTGTTCTTCCAAGATATCGTTTGATTCGAGACAACGATCGGAGACTAATGATGGTGTCCGATTGGCGATCGGAGGATTCGGCGGCCATCGCTGGCAAGTTGGACACGGGGACAGAGAGAATCGATCCCATTTGGTCACAGACTCATAGCCACAAGTAAAATAGGATTTTAATTTTGATTATTTTATCATTTCTTTTCATTGGATTAGAGCAAATCTATTCATATTTGTGATAAATTTCTTAGAACGTTTCGTATTTAAGATAAATCATAGTAGCCCCATGTAATTGAAAGTCTGGCTACGCCCCTGCATGCATCCATTATTTGATCCATAAATATAGTATATTTTGTAGTGTTGGGGATCAATCAAATTCTTATATTGGTTAGAAATAAAATAGATCTTGGGTTTAAAAGTAAGGTTCTAAAATTCGCTAGGCGCTAGTCGGGCGCTAGACAAGCGCCTAGCACCTAGGCGCGGATTAATCGGCGCTAGGCGGATTAATCGGTATCAACATAAATTACATAATTAACATTATAACATAATAAATCACATATTATAACTCCAAGTCCAACACAATTACATCAAATTTAAAATGAGTTTAAACTTCAAAATTGCATAACTAATAAAATATCATAGTCACTCAAAACACAAACTCGAATTTAAAATGAGTTCAAACTTCAACATTACACTAATAGAATTTATTCTACTTCTTCTTCTCAATAATTTTCAACAACTTGGTCTTCATCGGACACACTCAATATCATCATTGTGTTCCTCCTCTTCTTCTTCAGATTCAAAATCATCTTCATGAAGTTCTTTTACTCTAGAGCTTCTTCGGGGTTGTAAATTTTCATCTGCTCCACTTGCTTCATCAACCAGTTGTCATGTGAGCCCAGAACCTAGTTCAACTTCATCATCTTCCCCACCATCCACAATCCAACCTTGTGCATTTGAAGCATCTTTTGCAAGAAGGACATCTACATTTCTTTCTTTTTCTCTTTTTTGTTTGTTCAACAATCTAGCATTAAATTGGATAAATACTAGATTGTTCAATCTGTTGACATCCAACCTGTTTCTTTTTTTATGTGAATCTAAAAAAAGAGTAAATATTAAAATTAGTAACATGAATATAATAATATATACTTGACTTTAATTAAAGAATAAAGACTTAAAGTTTTAAAACTTACTCCTTCAAATGTACTCCAATTTTTTTCACACCCAGATGCACTTGTAGTTAATGAAAGTATCCTCAATGCCACTCTTAGCAAGTTAGGTGTGTGAGCGTCGTATGTACTCCACCATGCACATGGATCAAATGTATCATCATTTTTTTCACATGCTTTTGCTGCCAGTGTTTTTCCAAATAACCCAGTCTTGTCTCTATATTTTGCAAATTCCTTGTTAATAATTGTATCTTGTAGATCCAACTCATTCGCATGCAAAATTTTTATACATTCAAAAATCCCCATCGCAACCTCCTCATAAAGAGCAATAGAACTATCTTTATAGTAAAAATAGGGATTCAACAAAAAACAGTGGTATGCAATGATGTATCAAGTCTATCCTTCATTTTTGACTCAATAATTGCTATGATAGGCTGATAATTTGATTCCACATTGTTCAGGGCAACCTTGATATCTTCTTTAGCTTGAAGAAGTTTCCCATATAGAAACCCCATCGATGGCTTTCTATCTCCATCTACCAATCGAAGAACTCTAACCAAAGGAGCAAATATTTTCAAACAAAGTGTCACACCATTCCAAAAACTCATGCTCATCACAGTAGAGTAAGCCAATTTTCCTTTATTTGTCTTTGACCATTTACATGTCTCCCACATATCGCTTGTAAACATGACCCTTAAACTTGCTTTTTTTTCAATCAAACTTTGCAATGTGAGAAAATTTGATGCAAACCTAGTAACTCCTGGCCGGACTATGTCTCTTTTCTTCGTGAAACTTCTCATCAATGACAAAGTCTTATGGTGAGCATAAATGAAAATAGTAAAAGATTTGGATTGGTCAATAACCTTTTTATATCGTGGAAGTTTGCCAATACTTTCAAGCATGAGATTAATAGTGTGAGTTGCACATGAACTCCAAAAGATACCAGGTCGCTTTTCTTTCATCAATTTAGCTGCAGCCATATTGTTGGTGGCATTGTCTGTTACAATCTGAACAATATTCTGAGCTCCTACTTGTTCAACACACTTGTCAACATACTCAAAAATAAGTTCAGCTGTATGTGCCTCATCTAAAGACTCCTTGGACTCTAAAAATGTAGTACATTCCTTGCAATTAACACACAAATTTAAAATACTTCTTCTTTTTCTATCACACCATGCATCTGTCATGATCGAGCATCCATTCTTTGCCCATTCTTCTTCATGTTTCTTCAGCAGTTGTTTTGTTCTTTCAACTTCGGCTTTTAACAGTGGTTCCCTTAGTTGATATTGAGTTGGAGGCTTGAATCCTGGTCCAAATTGATCCACTGCTTCCATTAGTTGCTTGAAGCTATTATTATCAACGGCATTGAATGGGATTCCATTTTCATAAACCCATCTCCCAACATATTGTTGAACTTGTTGAGTTCTCTCCTTGAAAAGAGTCTCATTTATATTTTTTTAGTGAAGCACTTTACTCCCACTTGAACTTACATTTTCTGGAGCAATTGCTGATGCAAATCTATCTATGGGGCCAAGAGGAAGAGGATTTTTAGATGGATCTATTCCTTCAATTTCAGAACTTTTTTCTTCATTAGGAGAAATAGTCACCTCTACTCTACAACTTTGTTTTTTCATTATTTTATTTTTCTTTCTGTTCCTCCCTTCTAAAATAGTTTGTTTGCACTTGTTTTTATCTTCTTGAGATGCTTTCCGACAACCAGATACATTTCCAGGTATATTTCCAATGTGCTCCTTAATCCTGTATACTCCTCCCGACATTATTTTTTCACACAACTTGCATTTAATTTTGTCGAGGTTCTTACGATCAATCAACATCCCAAACTCCCATCCAATATCATTTGACTTTCTTCTAAGAATCCCGGATTCAGGTTGAGTAACTGATGCCGTCGAAGATGGATTACTTGCCATTGTAGAGCAGAAATAACCTGAAAAATAATTTAAAAACAAATTTTATAATTTTATAATCATTAATAAATTATAAAAAATGATATATAAAATATAAATGTTAAATATAAGCTTTAAATATAAATTATATATAAAATATTTTTTTTTAAATTTTAAATATAAATTTTTGAATAAGAATATGATTTATAATTAATAAATATGATTTTTAATTTAAAATTTCTATTTATTTAAGGAAATGTTTAAAATTTTAAATAAAATAAATTTAAAAAAAAACAAGCCGGCGCAGGCCGCTCTCGGCGCCACCGGACGTGTCGCGGGAAGCGTCCGGCGGTGCCGGCAGCGTCGCCGGAGACTTCCGGCGGTGCCGGATGTCTCCGGCGACAAGTCCGGCGACGCGGACGCTTCTCGTGACGCGTCCGGCGGCGCCGAAAGCGTCGGGGGACGCTTCGGGCGGCGCCGGATGCATCGCCGGAGCCATCCGGCACTACCGGAAGTGTCGCGGGAAGCGTCCGGACGCTGCCTCGCGACGCGTCCGGCGGCGCCGAAAGTGTCGGGGGACGCTTCCGGCGCCGCCGGAAACGTCCCTTGACGCTGAAGCGTAAAAAAAAATTAAACTGTAAACACATACCTGCAGCGCGACGGCGAGCGAGTGATACCGGAGGAGGCAATGGTGACGGCAAGCGATAATGGAGGAGGCAGCGGCGACGTCGAGAGATTCCAGAGGAGGCGATGGAGGTGGCAGATGAATGAGAACAGGAGGTTTAGGGTTTAAAAAAAAATAGAAAAGGAAACAAATCGCGATTCAAATCGCGATTTCCAAATCGCGAATCGCGATTTCCAAATCGCGAATCGCGATTTCCAAATCGCGAATCGCGATTTCCAAATCGCGAATCGCGATTTCCAAATCGCAAATCGCGATTTCCAAATCGCGAATCGCGATTTCCAAATCGCGAATCGCGATTTCCAAATCGTGAATCGCGATTTCCAAATCGCGATCCGACGCTTCCACTGCGCGTCGTGCCGCCTAGGCGCCGCACTGGCCGCCTAGGCGGCTCGTCCGCCTAGCCTGGCCGTGGACCTTGTATTCGCGGCGGAAGGCTGGCGTCGAGCGGCTAGGCGGCGCCTAGGCGCCCGCCTAGCCCGAATTTTCGAACATTGTTTAAAAGGATAGAAAGTATTTTCATTGGTATGAGATCTTTTGAGAAAAACCCAAGAACAAAACAATGAATACCTAGGCTCAAAGTGGACAATATCATACCATTGTGGAGATATGCATATCCTTTAGGCTCCAATAAGTAGTATAAAAGTCATGGTCTAAACCATGTGTCATGTGGGAGGGTCCTTGAACAAAGTTGAGGCAAGGTTTGAAGCAGGTCATATGTGACCGGATGCTTACAAGGAGGCTTGGAGAGGGTCAAGAGTGACCGAGTGCAAATTCTCGTGGGGAAGTCCAGAGGCCTGGAGCAGGTCGAATGCTCACGAGAAGGTTTGGATGTCAGAATAGGTCAAAAGGTTATTGGATGCTCGTAGGGAGATCCGGAGCATATCAAAAAGGTGATCGAATGCTCACGGGGAGGCTAGGAAACCCGGAGCAGGTTAGATGCTCACGGAGAGGCTCGAAGGCCTAGAGTAGGTTAAAGAATGAACTGGATGTTTGCGCAGAGGCCCGCACTAATAGTGGTCCTTCTTCTGAAGGGAGGATTATTGAGAATCAATTAAAATCCCATATTGGTTAGAAATTGAATAGATCATGAATTTAAAAGGATAGAAAATATCTCCATTGGCATGAGACCTTTTGGGAAGAGTCAAAGAGTAAAGTCATGAGAGTTTAAGCCCAAAGTGAACAATCATCATTTTTTTCCCCTTCCTTTCTAATCCCCTTCTTATTTTTTCCCTAACGTCAATTTTACCCTCAAAATCCTCCGTCACACGTCGTTGCCATTGTCAACCATAGCATTGTCACCGTCATTTGTTGTCGGTGTCACGGACGCTCCATAACAAAATCGCCCTTCCTAATCTAAAACCTTAGCTATGCCACTTCTCAAAGGTAGAACATTTCTAATTGATATAAGAACATCTAAATCAGAAATAATGATGTCTTTAATTATATATAATCCTATGGGATGTAAAATATATCTCTTTTATCATCACCAATCACCATAATGTATGAGACAAATATATACATTTTAATTAGGGTCATATTTTAGGGTAACGATTCTGTTAGGATAGGTTGTATTCGTTTCGTCGAATACCGATTTTACTGTATAAACGCTTAGAACTTCTCCTAATAAAATGCGGGGAAAAAAATGATACGTGAGGAAGAAATTATAGAAGCTTGTTTTTCGACCCGACCGTTATTGAGCCCAATTAGGCTTCATGGACTGGGCCCGGCTAACCTTTCGTTTTTGCGCGACCGAGCGATTTATAGGAGTCTTCGCGTCTCAGGTGTTTCTCGAAACTGGTGTTGCGAACGACACCAGCTAGTGGGCGAACCAGAGAGAAACGGAGTTCAGGTGAAGATTTCGATCCTCTTTTGCGCTTAGAATGGTGATTTCGGAGTTCATGGCCTATTTTTATCGCTCTTTCTCTTTGTCCTTTTTTTCTTCTTTCTTTTGTTTAATTTCGATTAGGGTTTCCATGGAAACGATCTCCGTTCGATTTTGTGATGTTGCTAGAGAACCATATCCTTGGTGGAATCACTATCAGTAGAACGGTTATTGCATTTTTTTTTATTACCTTGGTAATGATAGAATTTCATTTGTTGTTGTTTGAGTCATTGAAAAGGTTTCGTATGCTATCATTTTTTCCTAAACAAGGATAATATGGAAAAGTTTACATTTAGATTTCCTGGCACAGTATGGTGTGGAGATCACATGGTACCGGTAGGCAGGGATTCTATTGATTCGAGGGATTCTACATTTTTATGTAATTTATTTATTTGCCCGCTTAGAGAGTTGAACGCCTGGTTTCTCTTCAGTGTGTGATTTTGATTGGCAATCGCCTGCTTTCTAAGTGCTTGCATTTAGTAATTGCAAAAGAAATACAGCTCATGATAGTTCTCTGTCAATATAATTGATTTGTGCTAGTTTTGGATTTTCTTGAAAGTACATAATTCAGTTTAATTGGAGGGGGAAAGGGTGTTGCATTGTGTGTTGGGTGACATTCCATCATGGGTATTTCCATCATGAGCAGCAAATATTGTCATAAGTGTTAGTGGCTGTATTTAATTGAGAATAGCATCTCTTCTTTCTTTGCTTGCACTGGCCATGCAGCTAGGCATTTCTTTATGTGCCTGCGTACTAATTAAAACAGCAACTCCACTAATTTTAACACTCAAAAGTTAGCAGAACATGAACAAGATATCTTCAATTTTCAATAAATTACATGTTCATCATATTTAAGAATGTCAATTCTCCTTTAGCTTTTGGAAATTTTATTTTATTTTGAACATTTACAGCTCAGTTAAGTTCATACATATGCAACTCACATGAATAACTATCACCCTTTTTATTGTATAGAAATCATACCCACCCAGATAAAATAAGTCCTTGTGGTTGGAATTAATTGAAAGCTTGAGTGAGTACCTTGATTCTCTTGTCTAGCTGTAGTACCTCTGAAACACAGTAGCTTTCCACCAAATGCTTCTCTTTTTGATAAGACTATAACACTAACAGACGATGATATAATTGGACTTGTGTGAGATCAGAAATCCATGAAAATGTTTTTTGAAAATGTTTTTTTTAAACATGACTTTGGGAAAAGCTTTGATGGATTTTCTAAATTGTTCCCCCCCTATTTCAGTTTGCCTACCCTTTTTTATTTACTTTTTTTGTCAGCCAAATATTAATCAATTTAATAAACAAACCTTAGAACGTAAAAATGTGTGACTAAAACATCCTCTTAAATGATGCATCAAATTTGAATTTCCATGGATCTCATAACAAGTCAACAAGTATTTTATATTGGAAGTGCTTTCTTTTTTCACTGTTTCCTTCCTGAAGTTAGTGGATGATCTTGTATACAATATCATTTTCATGCTAATATTTTTTGTTATCTTTTTCAGTTTTTATTTATTTAATTGGCAATGTGTTAAGTACATTTGTGTATTTGTAGATTGCTCGAGTGATAGCCCGATGGAACACCTCAGGACTTCAAATCATCCTGATCATGGTAAAAATGGCTTAGGAAACACCTATGGGACTACCAATAGGAATGTAGCAGGATTGGAAGAAAAGAAAGCTGCAGTTCAGGCAGAGATTAGCAGAGTTAATCGGCTTCCATCGAATAGTAGCTATGCAGTTCACCGCATGCGGGTGTTGAAGAAACTTCTACATCTTTTCTCCGTCCAGGTTATGATGCATTCTTGAAAATTATAGTATTACTTTTATGCTTTCAAATTGAGGCCGTTGGATGTGTATTTATGTTTAGTAGCATCAACATAAACTTTGATGCTGATCATCCAGCGTATTAGGTAGTAAAGTTTAAATTAGTATAGATATTGATTTTTCAGATCTTTAATGGACAGTGGGATTCGAAAATTGTTTGGATAAAAGTATGATCATGGAAATTTAAATTAGTTTTAGATTCCCACTGAAGTTTTAGTTTATTGTTTGTAGATAAGGAATAGAATATTTAATTAGTCCTTGAAAATGGAATAGACAAAAAATAGAATATGAATATGCTGTAGTTTTGTTTATGAAATAGAGGTGAGATGGAATCACGGAATGGATAGGAACAAATTTCACAACTTGTCTACCTTGTCTGTCTGATCAGACCAAGCTACTCTTTATTCCATCCTCTCGGTTGAACAGGCTCGTTAGACCAGATAGGTCCCTCAACATGATCGACACATTTGACTTGATTGGTCCGCCTTGCCCAATCGACTTGACTGATTGAATGTCTGCCTATTTGAATGCTACCAACTCAACTGTACCTGCTGGTTGGTTCGATTAGCCTGTTTAGTCCTATAATTTTTTTCACTTGGTCGGTCTTTTTTGTTCCAAACCTTTTGACAACTTGTTCAGCCTAATTGGATTGTGTGACCCACGTGAGCCAATCAGACCTTTGGCCATCTCAGCTTGATCTATTTGCTTCTGATGACTGTGCACCTAGCTTGGTGCAGTTGGTCGTTCATTCTTCTGTCCCAATTGACCGTATTGGACATCTAGCCCATCAACTTGTCCTGTCTTAGCCTGTTGGCTTGACTGTGATGCACTTGACCAAGTTGACCACAATTGGTGCACCGAACCTAACCGATTTGCCTGTCCAGTCAGCCGAATCAGCTGGTTCTGCCCTTTTTGCTTGGGAAGCCCATATGACTTGCTTGATTAGACTGGTGCACTTGATTGGATTGGCTTGACCAGCACACTTGGCTCATGTTTGTAATATATGTTTTTTGGACAGTTGGTCAGAGGAAGAGCATGGATTTTTTGAAGAATTGAATAGATAAGGAGTATTTATTCGTGGAATAAGTAAAGAATAATAGAAAATTTAATTTTGCAAGTAAACTCAGGAATGTTTGTTCGAAATTAAATTCAGAGATTAGAATCTTTCGTGTATGATCCAAAAGCAGCACTAGACTTCAACTGGTTTCAAGTTTACATCTAGATGCTAATCGAGCGCTAGAGATATCTAGTGACCAAATTATAGTCTTTGCTTCTCCAAAATCATGATGTCTTTTTTTCCCCCCTTTCTTCCTGACACTTTGTGTCACTATTTTGTAGAGAAGTGTCTCCCAGGATGAAGAGTTGGAGCTCCTTTTTGCAAGTCTTTCTATATGGTACGTATATAGCGTTTGATAGGACAAATGACTTTTCTAACTACTTGCTTTATGCCTTTTCAACTCTGCAAATATGTCCAATCTTTTTTACATGTGTTTCCTAGAATGAAAGAAAACCAAAATTTGTTAATCACTCCCGTCTTAATCTGAAATTACACTGAAAAAACTTAAAACTGCTCGGCTAGCCCATGCGAAGTGTTCTGATTAAAATCTGCTTTATCAAATATACAGTGACAGCGAATCAATAATAATGACTCCAGTTTGCAGTCGTCCGATCGACGATCGGACACCACCAATAATTTTTGATCGTCGTTCCGAATAAGATGATATCCTCGGAGCACGGTGAACCCGTCGAAATCGTCGCATCTGTGATGGTACCGTATTCACCGTCGAATCCGACGAGATGTCTGATGCGACGATTTCGACGGATTCACCGTGCTCCGAGGATATCATCTTATTCGGAACGACGATCAAAAATTATTGGTGGTGTCCGATCGTCGATCGGACGACTCGCCGGCGATCGCCGGCGAGTTGGTACACGGGCACAGTGGAGAGTCCGGCACAGAGGATCCGGACTCCTCAGTTTATCATCTGAACCGTTTGCACTAACACTCTAATTCACTTGGATGGAGCCTCAGGTTCACAGTCCTTCCTCTTCTTGATCATAATTATTGTTGTTTGCAGATGGAGAAATACAGAGTTTTATCTCCCGTGCGTGTATCTTGATGCAAAACGTGATAATTCCAAGTGTTCTTCAACGCCAGCCCTACAGTAAAATGAAGTAAAGCAATTCAGCTCGTATGGAAGGGTTATTTGTGGTGTTTGATTTCCTCTCGGGTACCGTTGTGTAAGGCATGCATCAACTTCTATTAATGTTTATAAACTAGTTTACCCTTCTGGCTATGGTGCTATGGTGAAACTATACAGGTTCGGCCTTTGGCTGGCTTACGCCAGTTCAGTCTGACATGTATTATCAAAAATTACAAAAAAAACAATATAAGAAATGATTACTATTAAAGTATTCTGAAATACTTTTAAAATGTATAGATCTATTAAAGATTAAAATTTGTAGGGAGAGTATGGAAAACCAAGAACTGGGATGCA
>JAGFNQ010005895.1:49959-420435 GCA_024364735.1 Boesenbergia rotunda
TGATATCTGTGAGAAATGAAGAAATAAACTACAGAAATTGCATATTTAAGAAGTACTAGCTCTAACATAGCATGCACTTGCAAGAAGTAGAAATTTTAGTAACATTCAAACAACTAGACAATGCAACAGCTTATCACCTCCCAATCAAGAACACTATCCCTAAGTTTTGCGCCACAGTCTGTATTAGAACAACGCCTTGATGTCTCTTTCATCCCAATGGTTTCAACTTCAAAATCCCGCACATACCTAGAAGGGTTTACAAACTATACTGAGTGAGGAAATTATATGTTTTTACAAAAGTCAGAACAAGTTATTGTGAATCTCAATGGAAAACACTATGTTCATACTGGTTAAAAAATGACAAAATCAGTAGTTTATAAAAGAAATAAGGATGGTAGTGAAAGCATACTCAGTTTCACAAGAAGGGCAAACTTCCCGAAAGGAATTTCCATGCAATTCAGCTAACTTTTTTCTAGGTATTCCTGATCGCAGATGAAGACTATCTACATTCTAGCAAAAAAGTTGCAACATGGTGTGTTAATATTAGAAATCACAATCAAAAGTACACACTTGAAACATAGGAAAACCGCAATGCCCTGAATTGAAGAACAATAAATGATCATAGAGAAACCTAGGAAAATGGCTGAGATGGTGTTATTCATGAGAGACTTAACCAGAAGAATCAATTTCCAACTCATTTTATTGCCTTATTCATGGGTAAGGCAGGCAAAATGGAGACCCTTCAATCTGCAACAGCCCTTTCAACAGTCTGCTTTAAGCACAAGTAGGTTTCATTCTAGAGACCTTCTTAATCTCAGTGACATTGGATATGGTGTGTGAACATAATAACTCAAAAAGAAAAAAAATTCTTGGCATAGACTTAAACAGTTTCAGCATTGATGAGTGCCACTCCGGGCCAAAATTATATTAATTTTATGCTGTTATATATATGTAATTCTAAATGAATTCCTAGACACAAGTTGCAAATAGTTAAAGGATCTTATAACTAATATCCCATACAGAGAAGAATTTAGGGCTTGCCAATGAAAATAAAAAGTTACTCCTCTATTGACTGTACAATGTATTAGCAATGTCTTGGAACCATGCAGATCGGCTACTTTGACCAATTTAACTGGTGTGATGGATCCGAAGGCATTGCAGAAGTCTAACACCTTAAATAGCATAACTATAGAGAATTTTAGGGGGCGTTTGGTTTGCTCCATTTTCTATTTTCATTTTCCAGAAAACCACATTTTCTCATTTTCTGAAAAATGACTTTCTTTCATTCTCTAGTTTTCCAGAAAATGCTATATCTTTTTCTGGAAAACAAGACTGGAAAATGCAAACCAAACATGTTTTCCAGATAATCGCATTTTCTACAGAAAATGAAAATGGAAAATAAGCTTACCAAATGCCCCCTTATCTTCTGATTTTTCTATTTGGCCATCTTTATGCTAGAAATTTAGGAGCCGTCTTATATTTAAGGGGGCGCTTGGTAAGCGGGTTTAGAAGGTGGGAATGAGAATGAAATCTATTTCATTCTCATTGATGATGCTTGGTATACGGGAATCGGAATCAAAATAATGATATGATACCCTTGATTTCATAACCCACCCCCACTAGGTTATCACCAAACCCATAAACCCCTCAATCAAACCCATTACCATTCCCATTGCCAACTTTATACCAAGCGCCCCCTAAGTTGTTGGTACCAGTGAGGATTAGCAACTTTGCTTGTCAGTCTTATATGGACTTAGTGATTGCAAATGGAATTAGTGGGAAATGGCTCTAACGATGATGAAAGAAATGACAACCACAAATACAATTCATATGAAGAATAGAAATATATTGATTTATTTCATTCCTCATAATTCATGCTTTTGGAATAAGTGGTTCCACAATCAAATTTAGAATGGCATTAGAGGAGGTTTTGCATACAAATCCTACTATGGCTATACAACAATATTATCCCATTAGTTTATCCCCAATCAAGTCAAGTATACTCATCCACACATAAAGGGAGAGTATTAAGAATATAAATATATAGATTGGCCTCTTTTTTAATAACTCAGACTTTTGGGACAAGTGGTTATTCAGTCAACTACTATAGTACACAAAATAACAAAACGATTAGTCAATTAAAACAACTCTTGTTAATTTGAATGAACATCCATAGTTCCAGCTGAGAAAGCTCCAATCTCTCCTATTGTCAACTTTTATTTTGGTTGCTTGTAATTTTCAGAATGTAAAATCAATTCCCTCACATACAAAGCAATAATAATTTTTGTTTGAGATATCAAATGATAGAATGAAGAAGGAAAAGAAGCTCATTTGACTTCTCAAACCACAGCCAAGGTATGACCAAAAAGATTCCAATTACCTGGCTGATAACAAACTTAAGGATACCGGCCCTCTCCAATTCAACTAAAGCCATATGAGTCAAACTTGGCATTGCACGATCAAAAGGAAGTGATGCTTCAGGCAACCCCTTGCCTGCACGCTGGACATGAGATGAATGAATTAGTTAATTATACATATTAGTTGTTAATGGAACTGTGGTAGCAAATGCATCTGCATAGATTGCACTGATCAAAAGAATTGAAACGTGCTAAGAACGAATCCACAAAGTTCAGTACTAGCTAACGTTATTGGCTTCCAGTGTTTGACAATTAACTGGAAAATTCATCATTCACCACTATAACAAGGAAGACCTCTTATGTTACTTTATCCATAAGAAAATCTTTGTAATTGAATCGGAAAAATGACTCTGGATCTGTGGAAAAGTCACATGAACACAGTGAACAATGTGAAGTCACAATAAACCGGAGGTAACACAATGACCCATTAAGTTGAAAATAAAGAAGTATCAAAAGGGGGGAAAATACTTCAGCTTGAAGCACTATATTATAGACGAAAAAACAAGTTATTGTACAAATGAGGCAAGTGTGGATCCACAATGATTTGAATACACAACCTATTTAGCCAGCAACTCGTTCTACTTCTAGCATTACTGAAATCTAAAATAAGGAAACTTATCCAAAAAAAACATAACCCTTACAGAATTGGTTAAATATGGCATTCTACTAAAATTAACTAGATTCATGCTCTATGAAAATAATTATTGTAACAAGGATGCACACAAGGATTTAAGTCCCGTTCTATGCTAGTCGGTATGGGTGATACATCTCTTTACGCCCGTCGAGCGGCACGCGGTACCTGTTCGATCAAGAATTGGACAACAAACAACTTAGTCATTGTTTCCCTTCCGTCATAGTGGTATCTCGAATCCTTCACTGTGACAGTGAAGCTTCATCAAGCAATTTGAGATGACAAAACAGTTCGAGGCTTTTTTGGCCCAAGATGGTGAAGCCGTTCAAAACTTCAATTCTTTGAGAGAGAGCCAAGGTTTCCATTGTTTGAGGCAAATCAACATGAGGTTTCCACTGTTAAAACGATGAAGCAACTCGACCATAGACCATGACGATATCAGCCACAAAAGTGTGAGTCTTTGGTGGCATTGTCGAGAGCTTCTGCGACAACTGCGCAATGGGGTTAGGGCTTTCTTTCTCCTCCTCTTATCCAATTCCTTTCAAGGTGTCTTAGTGTTGGCGTTGTGAGCATGGTATCAACTATCAACACATCTCTTTTTGACCATAAACCGAAACCCAGTTGGAAACAAGATTTCCAACCTTGATACACAATAATAATTTTTTGAATTCCAAATGTGTTTGTATCAGAAAATGAATGAAATGCTCAATGTTCTGTTTCTAAACACAAGCTCCTCTATTGACACTAAGACCTTTCAGTTCTTCATGATGTAAAAATGGGGGCAAAATGAAAGGAAATAAGGAACAGTAATTTTTAGAGATATAACTGAATGAGATAAACTCAGTTCATATCTCAAATTCATCAGCAGCCAAAATTCTTTATTGATTAACAAAAAAAACTTCTATTAAACCATTTGGAATTATTCAAATAACAGAAACAAGTCGAAAAAGAGAAAGAGAAGGTGCAAGTCAGCTAAGTGTACACTGGTATAATTGAGATGACATTACCTGAAGAGTCCAAACACCCTTAGGTCCTCGAAAATCAGGTATGCCACATGAAGTTGAAATCCCAGCTCCTGTGAATGCCACTAGATGTTTGCTCTGCCATAATAGATATTCTGTTTAAGAAAAAAGATGAAACTCAAAAAAACTTAAAGATTTGAGTTACACCCTCATTTTCTTACCTCTTTTATCATCAAGGCAAGCTCTTCAATCTACAGGAAATCAAAATAATTCAAAAACATTTTGCCATAAAATAAATATAAAACAAGACAATTACAATCACAATGCAATAATGTGTAGCATTAATAGATGATAAACTAAGGAAACCAAGTAGAGACCACATGAACAAGTTTAAAGGTAAATTGATTAAAATAGGTGTGCAAGCTATAGCGTGATGCAGTTGATTGCTTACAAAGAGGAAGCAATTGTAAAGGAATCAAAACATTTAAAATAAAGAAAAATGATAGGGAGAGTGAAAATGAGAGAGTGAAAAGCATAGTGAATGACGTGGCACCTTGCATGCAGCGATCTCCGACGGATTCGGACATGTGCATGTAAAGTGCCACGTCATGTCACGTCATTCACTATGCTTTTCACTCTCCCATTTTTACTCTCCCTATCATTGGTCTAAAATAAAATTACTGAAACAAGTGGCTCGGAATCTCTTTTATAAGCCCAACAATAATAGTTTGATGAATCTATACATAACATTTTTTCTTTGTTTGGCATTGGCTGACAACCTAACGTAAGCCTTCTTTTATCCCGGCTTAAAACCGGCCATGCCATAGGCAGAGTTCGGACTAGAAACCATTGGACTTATTTATTTTAAATTGATCTACTATTGTTTGCATCTAGAGAAATTTTAAAGCACATTCACATTACAGCACATTCACATTTCTTTTTTTTGTTTTCTCACTCTTTTTTTCTCTTTTTTTTCCCCAATTGCTAAAAAACACGACGTCACAACAAAACAGCAATTTTAGGAGACAAAAAGGAGGACAGGGAAAGCAAGAATACCTTTTGATGGAGGATGTCGGAAGGGTCGAAGATCTCCGACATGCCCACAGTGCCGATGTCCTCCCGGTAGGAAAGCTTCTGTGCGTAACCCAAAGACATGGCTTCAATCTTCTCCTCCGCCGCCTCTACTGTTTTCTTCTTCCTTCGCCTCGCACAAAACCCTACCTAGAACCCTTGTGCCTCCCTCTTCTTCTACCCTAAGAACCGAATAAACATTTTAAAAAAAAACTGATCAAAAGCGATTTTGCCCCCCTGTACCTTCTTCTCCCCTAAGAACTAAATCAACATCGATCAAACAAACAAAAATTGATCCAAAAAAAAAAACAGGAAGACACTCTCGTTATTTTCCGAAGAGAAATATGAAGATGGCAAAAAGAAGAAACAGCACATCGAAGTCCGAAAAAGTTGCGAGAACCGATCATTTTACCACATAGTTACTTGACGCCTACTGAAGAGAGAGGTTCTCAAGTGGGCCCCAGAATGGTAGCCAATTGAGATTCTGGTATGAATATGGGTTTCACATTAAAAAGAAATGCGTTTGTGAGAAAATAAGAAATTTTGGGGGTGAATCTATAAAAGTGTAATATCTGCCCTCGCAAATTTATCAAAAGATTCGATTCGAGAGATCTTTTGTAATTTTGATGCAAATCCAACCGACCACCCGAATCTCCACCGCCGCCGCCGCCAACGCCGCTAAAGCCCTCCACGGTCGCCTACTCCGAACCCACCTCCTCCCCCACGCCGCCGTCCACCGCAAACTCCTCCTCCTCCTACGCCACCCCGCCGACGCCTCCCGCTGGAACTCTCTCCTCGCCGCCCTCGCCCGCCACGGCTTCCGCTCCCCGGCGCTTCTCTCCTTCGCTCTCCTCAACAGCCTCGGCCTTCCCTTCGATTCCTACTCCCTCTGCTCCGCCCTCACCGTCGCCTCCCCGGACCTCGCCCGCCAGATCCACGCCCGCGGGCTCACCTCCGGCTGCCTCTCCAGCGTCTTCGTCTGCGGCGCTCTGATCGACTGCTACGCCCGATCGCTCGCCGTGGAGGATGCCTCCCAGGTGTTCGACGAAATGCCTCACAGAAACACGGTCTGCGCCAACTCCCTCCTCGTCGGATACGTCGAGAGCCGGCGCTGGACGGAGGGCTTCCGCCTCTTCCGCAGAATGCGCGAGCTCTCACTGGAGCCCGACGGCTTCACGGTTTCCGCCGTTTTGCGGCTGTGCTCCGAGGCGCCGGCCGCCCCATTGGGCTTGCAAACGCACGCCTACCTTCTCCGCAGGAGTGCCTTCACCAACGAGGACGCTGTCCTCACTTGCTCCTTGGTGGAAATGTATGCCCGGTGCGGCCTTGTAGCCAAGGCTTGTTCGGTGTTTGAAATGGCTGCACTTGTAACGCGCAAGGACGTCGTGCTATGGACTTCGATGCTCAATGCTTACGGCCGGAATGGGAAGTTTGCCGAGGTTATAGAAACATATGAAAAAATGCTACTTGAAGGGATCCAACCCGATAAGATCGCTTTCTTGGCTGTTCTTTCAGCTTGTAGTCACTCAGGTAATGTGATCAAGGGTCTCAACTTCTTCAATTCCATCTTGCGTGTGCACGGTATGGTTCCCGAAGCTGAGCATTATGGATGTGTGATCGATATGCTTTGCAAAGTAGGGAATTTGGAGATGGCATGGAAGTTTGCCAATGAGATGATGATGATGGTAGAAAACAAATCTGGTGGTGGTAATTTGAATGTCAGTGTTTGGGGAGCTTTGCTTAGTGCTTGCAGAAACTCCGGGAACGTCCCAATAGGGAAGCTTGCTGCTAAGATGGCTCTGGAATTCGATCCTTACAATGCAGGGATTCATGTGGAGTGGTCGAACTTGTATGCCTCTGCTGGCTTGTGGAATGAGATTGGTGAAGTAAGAGAGTTAATGAAAGTGAAGGGATTGAAGAAAGATGCAGGGCACAGTCGGGTTGATTCCTTCAGCATAGGAAATGGTTATGATTCAGTTTGAATGTGTTTGGATGCCTGATCCGTCAAATGATAGTCTTCTGACATTTATCGAAACAATGCTGGCTTTTGGAATGAAGTTGGTGAAGTAAGAAAATGGATGTGAAAGGATTGCAGGAAGATGTGGGAGGATCCAATCAGCTTAATTCCCTTGGTCGACATGATCAGACTCGGGTTCGAATGTATGCATCGGTTGCGTGGAATGTCTTCCCTTCTTTGTTGACTAGGTAACAAATGTATTTGGGATGACCGGTTCAGACCCATAAAAGTTCTCACGGAATGTCTTCCCTTCTAAATCATCTAAATTGTGGTTTGATTGAAGAACCGAGGGATGCAAAGATATCCTAACTGATACATTGAATAAGTATGTTCTAAGTAAAGGTAATTATCCATATCCGGGATATCCTCATAGTTCGCTCTCGGGTTATGTTAAAGGAGATAAATCACGACATCAGCTTATAGCCTACCGTTGAGTGGCTAGAAGACGGTAGAAGTTTTTTCCCGCCCCATTGTAACAAAATTTTCACCCTCTGGCCAAATAAGCATCCCCGCATGAAGACTTCTAACCACCTTTCCTAGTCATATGTATTGTCTTTCTTTCTTGTCCCTTTGGGATATGCACCCGGCTAATGTATGAGGTGTTACTATCATAAGGTTTGGGATCAATTCCTAGCTAGTAGTCAGGTTCCTGCTCTCTCCTGTGTATTGGTCACTGTTCGGACTGGTGATCATCCGTATAATGGCGGAGCCAGAAATTATAATTTACCCAGGCTAAAAAAATTTTAAGACGCTTGAACAAATAACAATTATTATTTTTTATCGTTAATGCATATTGTGAACCAAAATCCATACAATTCAAATCCATAAAAAATTTTAAGATAATCAACTAAAATTCAAAGTTTCAAAGGAGATACTTAACAATAGATTCAAAGTTTTAAAAGAGATACTTAACAATAGATGGTACACGTCTTCCTCCAAAAACAACACAATCACCTATTCAGATTTTCCACCTATTCTGCAATGAAAGAATTTTAAAAAATCAGATGAGTTTAATGGCATAAAATAATATACGGATATTAGTTTACTAAAAAGTAACATCGCTAATTAAAGTGGATAAATTACTTCTGAATTCACAGTTCGAGTTCTGTATTACAGAGTAGAGACAACTACACCTAAAATACGTATCCAAATTCAAAATAAAATAATTACCTAATACAATTTAATTGCCACTCTAGCTGTAATTTCCAATTGAAGAACTTTCACGCCATCAACTTCCTACAGAAAAATAGAAAAAAAAAATAGCATAGATAACTCACAAAGTAAAAAAAAAACATTTTATGATCGATATATACATACACACGTTATTGAAGTTGTACTCTACGATTCTTCAAAGTATAATATTCATCAATTATAGAATCTGAATCAATATTTGAAGCAAACTCTCTCTCAATGTAGATAATCATACAATCTGTCAGAAAATCCTCTCCCATTCTATTACGAAGAATTGTTTTGACATGCTTCATAGCCGAAAATGCACGCTCTGTAGTTGCCGTAAAAACATGCAAAGTTAACACTAGACGAATCAACTTGTTATTCAATTTATAGTATTGGAATTTTTTTTGTTTCAAACAACCCTTGGCACAATTCTAAGATAGTGGACATATTCTGAAAATTTTCATGGCAAATCACATCAAGCTCATAATGTTGTAGTTGACATCTCAAATTATGCATTTCTTGTTCGGTGAAGTCCTCAGGATAATACTTCTCAGCGAGAGTACAAATCTTATCAATATTGAACCAATTAAAGTTATCTTTTGGATCTAAAGCAGAGCTAAGCATAAGAAGTTCTACTGTCTCATCACTAAATCTAGAGTTTAACTCTTCCAACTGAAAATCTATTGCGGCATTAAATATATCATAATGAAAGTGATGCTCAACTGTGATGGTATCCTTTTGCTGGCATGAACGACTAGAATGTTTATAACGAGCACTCATCTCTGGTATATCAACGTCCAATCTTGTGCAAAATGATTTGACATATGAAAGAAGAATATCAAAACCTTCATTTCTCAATGTAAGAAGAAGTGCTTTTGTTGTAGAGACCAAATCCATTGCATTTATGATATCAAGAGATTTTTTTTATAAGTCACGACAAAGTAAATCTGTGATCCCCATAATTTTATGCATCAAATGCAAAATAAAAATGAAATCAAAAGACTTCATCACTATTAAAGAACCACTAGCTTCCCCACGCATTGAAGTAGATGAACCATCAGTGATAATATTTTCAAGCACATCAATAATTGCATTATACTTATCTATTAAGCTGCAAATAGAATCAAAATGGGAGCTCCAACGAGTAGTTCCTGCTCGATGCAAAGTACCAATTTGATTAGCTCCTCTCCCAGTTTCGCGTTCACCAGCACCAATAAAACGTGCAATTTCATTAACTTGAGCAGATTGTAACTTAGCATTGCGTTTAGAAGAAGAAGAAACCAGATTAACAATGGTTGTCATATTTGAAAAGAAAAGTCATATAGAGGTCTCATTTTCAGCAGCTGCAATTAACGCTAGTTGAAGTCGGTGAGCAAAACAATGTACATAATATGCATAAGGGCAATCTTTAAGAAATAAAGCTTGCAATCCATTAAAAGCACGACTCATGTTGCTAGCACCATCATACCCTTGACCCCGCATATTATGTATTTCTAAATTATATCTAGTGAGGACATCACATATCTCTTTCTTAAGTGTTGCAGCTGTGGTGTCATGAACATGCACAATTTGAAAAAAAAACGCTCCCGTAAATAACCATGGACATCAACAAATCTCAAAATTATTGTCATTTGTTCTTTGTTAGATACATCCTTTGCTTCGTCCACCAAAATACAAAACTTAGAATCTCCAATTTCATCACGAATTTTATTTCTGACTCTATTACCAATAATATGTAGGATTTCTTTTTGAACTTCTGGTGAGGTATACTTTGCATTTCCTGGAGCTTTCTCTAAGATAACATCGCCAATATCAGTATTCCATTTCCCCAAAAGTTTTAGCATCTCAATGAAATTACCACAATTTTGGGAATCTAAAGATTCATCATGACCTCTCAATCCACATGCTTGCAAGCTTAGCCAACGGACATTCTCAATTGTGGCTGCAAGCCTTAATCGATTCTTTTGAATTTGTTCAGAAAATTCTCGATTCATAACTTTATCTATATGTCGAGTTGCATTCATCACATCAATAATAGATTTAGCAGATTTATTATGCACTGAGTTATAACTTCCCATGTGAGACAAAAAGGCACACTTGGCTCCATCATTAACGTGCTTCCAACTTTTAAACCCTTCAACTGTAAATGCAGATTATTGTGCTTCACTTGTTTCAAAAAGACAGCATGGAAAACAAAATGCTGCATCCTTTGTAGGAGAGTACTCTAACCATGGAAATTTTTTAAACCATGCATATTGAAATCGACGATGTTGCTTTCCTGATTCAGATCGTGGGTACTCTTGCAATTTAGGTTGATATGACCCCATTTTGATAAAAGCTCGTCTAATTTCATCACGATGATTAACATGATGTCGCCATATGGAAATACGCAATCTAGGATCTCATTCAAGTAATGTTTCATCAAACTCAACTCTTTGATATTTAGAAGGAGGTTCGAACTCCTCATTAGGAACGGATATATTAGTCTTGGCCCTCTCGGATGATGAAGGATTATCAATTCTTGGCTTAAAGAATGACAGAATATTGTTTCCTCCTTTTCTCTCTTGATTTGACATTAAAATAACCTAACACAAATAAATCTTAATATGATTAACATAGAATCTTATAAATTTTAAATAACGATTTCTAATAGATAGTAGGGCACCTAATCCAAACATAATAAATAGATCCAAGAACTGGCAAAATGAACTTACATGAATTATGAAAATTGAACATTGACAAGGTTAATTTTGTCTATATTCTTCAACAAAGTTATGTTGGTGCAGGAAGTACCATATCGAACCTTATTTTGATATTGGCAAATGATTCAAAGTTAAGTTTATTTGTGATCTAATAAAGTTACTTGAGTGTGCAGAAAGAAGTCCTAGCGAATGGCTGCTAGGTACCTGGCGAAGGAATGCCAAGATACAAAGACCTAGCGAAGGACTGCTAGGCACCTGGCGAAGGAATGCCAGAATACAAAACCCTAGCGAAGGACTGCTAGGCACCTGACGAAGGAATGCCAGGATACTGTAGGATCGATGCACGTGAGAGGGGGGGTGAATCACGTGACTTTTTAAAAAAAAATTAGAGCGCCTTAAAAAAAGCGTGCACAGCGGAAAAAATAAAACACGAACGAAAAGCCAATACAAATGACACAGGTAGTTTTACTTCGTTCGGAGCCTTCGGCGACTCCTACTCGAAGGCCCAGGTCCCTCGGACCTTTCCGTTGGGCAATCCACTAAAACTCTCTACCGGTCAACCCCGATAGAGTAGGCGAGTACAAAAGAATTGAAAGTGCGACAACCCCACACTTTCAAGTAATTAGATGCAATAAAGTTATAAAAAAAACTTTTCTTTTTACCGACGTCCGGAGTAGGTCGACTCTTTCGGGGCAGCGGGACGTCGTTGGTTCGAGGTGAGGCGTTTCTGGAGCAAGGCGCGAGCGTAGAAGAACTTTGAGGCGTTGGAAGAATCGTTTTTTGGAAGCCTGGGGTCGAGGGCCCTTTATATAGGGCCTGGGGGCGCCCGGGATGTCGGGGGCGCCCCCCCCTACGTGGCGTTTGATCCGGTTGTAGCTCGGTCGCCGTCTGATCCCCTTATCCTCGGGATCCGGTTTGACTGGGGCGCCCGGAGGGCTCGGGGCGCCCGGAGGGCTCGGGGCGCCCGGATTGACCGGTCAAAGCCTTATCTCCTCGACTTCGCAGGGATGCGCTTCGGCAGCTGGCAGTGGGGGCGCCCGCGACAAGCGGGGCGCCCGGAGCATCCGGGGCGCCCCGAATCTAGCTGTCGAGGCGCGTTGTGGTTCTTATAGACTTGGGTTGACCTTGGGGGCGCCCGGATCATCCGGGGTGCCCTGCTCAGCTTCTGCCTCACTCCTTTGAGGCTCTCTGAGCTGCAGATACTCAGTCCTTCGATCCTGCATCCAGGGTTAGTCCAAATAACAATTATATTATTATTTTATACAACCTTAGCTGTCTTGGTTCTGACTTTGGTCTCCGAAATGGAGCCCTAGGTCGAACCGACGCCTACTGTTCCCTCGACGGGGAACGCGTCCTCTCCTACTCCTCCAGTGACTTACCGCACTTACCCTTCGTGCAGTTTTACTTGACTTCTTGACCCACCAGGACTTCCTGCCAAGGCTCAACCACCCTGGTCTTCCTGCCAAGTCTCAACCAACTTGGTCTTCAGCCAGTTGTCAGGTCCCGCGGACCCAACTGGACTTCCCGCCAGGACTCAACCATCCTGGACTTCAGCCTGATGTCTGGTCCTTAAGTCTTTCAACTCTGCACACTTAGTAAGGAGGTTAAAAACCAACAACCCTAACTTTAATCACTTTGTCATACATCAAAACCCGAGTTTGACCGTTAGTGCAAACTGCACCAACAATCTCCCCCTTTTTGATGTATTGACAACTCAGGTTAAAGTTAGAAAAACAAACAGCAGATATGAACTTGCATAAACATGCAAACAATATAACACAAGCATAGGTAAATAAATGTGAAATAAGCATGTTGTTTGCAATTTTCTAACCCTTTTACCCTACTCTCCCCCTTTGTCATTCATAAAAAAAATATAAGCATAACAAGTTTAAGGGAGTAGAAATATAGGCTAAGTGTTAGAAAAAAACTAGTCTTAAATCTATTAACTTAGTTTTCAAAAAAAAATTTCTTTCAAAAAAAAATTTTTTTCCAGAAAATATCAATCTTAATCAAAAAAATATTTTTAGGGATTAGCTGGAACTCCCTCTCAATCTTTATCAACTTTTATCAAAATTTTCAAATGTGTTTTGTCAAAAATGACATTTTAAAAAAGTATTTTGACCTCTACTCCCCCTGGACCAAGTAATGATTGTGGTCCCTTTTCATGTGTCTAACACTAGTTACTGACTAACTATCTAGATGATAGTAGTGTTCACTGGGTTAGTCAAGTCAAGTAATAATGTCTAGCTCAAATTTTAGTGCAAGACTACTTGACTTGATTACTGTAATGTTGGTATTTTACGCCCAGACTTACTGTGATGCACTGACTTAAGCATTCTGAAGTCCAGGCAGTCCTATACATCTCACAACCGTTCTATGTTTTTGCAAACACAAACAAGTTAATCTTAATGTGTTTTGTGAGATGCGGCTACCTAAATCTATAGGTTCATGCAATTCTAGGGGTCAAGCTTAGGCTAAGTCTGTCAGTTTTGAAAATCAAATTTTGAAAGACAATAAAGTTCTTAAGAAACAAGTTTGAAAAGTCCGTGTTTGAAAGACAATAAACTTTTGAAAAACAAGTTTAAAAAATCCATGTTTTTAAATTCACAAGCTTAATTAGTTAAACCAAACATCAACTTAAGCTTATCAGGTCAGTCCTAGTCTATAACACACATTCCTATTAACCTTCTTAAGTTGCTAAATTCAGATTCAGGAAGTGGTTTGGTAAATATATCAGCTAGGTTAGACTTAGATTCAACATGGTTAAGTTCAATTTCTCCTTTATTTACATGATCTCTGACAAAATGGTGTTTGATTTCTATATGTTTGGTCCTAGAGTGGTGGATTGGGTTTTTGGTTAAATTGATTGAACTTAGGTTATCTATAAAAATTTTGACTTGTTTAAAATCTAAGTGAAGGTCCTTTAGGGTATGCATCATCCAGAGTAGTTGGGCTACACACTCACCCATAGCTATGTACTCAGCTTCAGTAGTGGATAGGGCAACACAGTGTTGTTTTCTACTAAACCAACTAACTAGTGGGGGTCCTAGAAGTTGGCATCCACCACTGGTACTTTTTCTGTCTAATTTACAGCCAGCATAGTCTGAGTCAGAATATCCAATAAGCTCAAACTGGGCTGTTCTAGGGTACCAAATTCCTAATCTTTCTGTTCCTTTAAGGTACCTAAATATTCTTTTAACTAGGGTTAGGTGTGACCCTTTAGCACATGTTTGATACCTAGCACACATACTAACTGCAAAAAGAATATCAGGTCGACTTGCAGTTAAGTAAAGTAGGCTTCATATAGCACTTCTATAGTACTTAAGGTCAACAGGTTTGCCTTTTGGGTCACTATCTATAGTTTGATTGGTAGCCATTGGTGTCTCAAAGGAGTGGGGTAGCAGCTGACCAGGGCGCCCGGAGTGTCCCGGGCGCCCCCAAGGTGAACACAAAACAAAGTAAAGCAAAGTGAGCTTCGGCGGCTTATGGGCGGGGTGCCCCCGTGCTCCCGGGCGCCCCCCATGCTCCCGGGCACCCCCAGCGTCCCGGGCGCCCCCAGGTGAAGCTAACGAAGCAGAACCTAGCGAAGCCAACGGATGAGAGAAGACCCGGTCAATCCTGGCGCCCCCAGCATTGTGGGCACCCCCGTCAAAGCCTGATACCGAGTTTTAAGGGATCAGAGCTGACTGAGACGGAAGCGGATCGGATGACACGTGGGGGGGGGGGTGCCCCCGACGTCCCGGGCGCCCCCAGGGGCTATAAATAGGCCCTCGACCTCAAGGCTTCGAACAACAATTCTTTCAAGGCTCCTACGCTCTTCTGCTCCCGCGCTCTGCTCCGTAAACCTCCAAACTCGAGACTCAAGCGCCGACGACGTCCCGCTGCTCCGAAAAGATAACCTACATCGGACGTCGGTAAAAGAAGAGTTTCTTTCAAAAGTTTACTTTACTATACTTGTAAATTCAATCTTGTAAACTGATTTGCAAAAATATAGAATTTGTTGGTGCAATTTGCACTAATAGTTAAACCTGAGTTTTGATGAATGACAAATAGGTTAAAGTTAGACTTGCTTTTGGTTTTGACCTCTTTACTAAGTGTGCAGGGTTGAAAGACTTAGGACCTGACACCAGGCTGAAGTCCAGGGTGGTTGAGTCCTGGCGAGGAGTCCAGTTGGGTTCACGGGGCCTGACAACTGGCTGAAGCCCAAGTTGGTTGAAACTTGGCAAAAAGACCAGGGTGGTTGAGCCCTGGCAGGATGACCTGGTGGGTTAAGAAGTTGAGTAGAGCTGCACGAGGTAAGTGAGGTAAGTCACTGGAGGAGCGAACCAGTGAGGACGGGTCCTATTTTAGGACTGTAGGCGCGGTCCAACTTAGGCCCATTTTGGTGACCTCGGTTGAGTCCTGGTTAGATCCTTATCCAGGTTTGGACGGGGTCTAATTAACTCTATTTTACAGAATTTATTTAATTAGATTCTAAATGCATTAACTCTATTTTACAGAATTTATTTAATTAGATTCTAAATGCATTAACTCTATTTTACAGAATTTATTTAATTAGATTCTAAATGCATTAACTCTATTCTTACAGAATTTATTTAATTAGAATTTTGTAGTTGAATTTTATAAAATTATTCCTTATCTAAAGCCTTGGTGGAGGATGAATTATCATTTAAATTATTCGTATTTTCTTCTTTTTAGAGAATAAAATTATTCCTACTAATGCTTAAAATTCTCACGTAAAGCTTAGCTGGAAGGATAAAATCTCCTTTTATATTATTAATTAAAATTGTAAGAGGATAAAACCTCTCGGTTAACTTTTCAATATTCTGTATTTATATTTTATTTAAATTATTTTCTTAATTGAAGCAAAGGATAGAAATATTATTTTTTTTTATTATTTTATCTTGTTGATGGATAAAATTTGAGCTGAGAAGATCATGCATCGAGGCACTATAAATAGAAGCAAGCAAGCCCTCTAACAGACAAGAAAATTTGATTCTGGTTCAAGCTTTGGCGCTCTCTTGCTTCCACGCTCCTTTGCTGCGGTTTGTGTTTTGACTCGACGCTGTCCGACCGCTGCTGGAAGATCGCTCCCAACACCCAAGCTGCTTCAGATAAATCTAAGTGTTGGGTAACGAATTTTTTTTTCTGCACTTAAATTATTTAAGGGGGAAGTGTAGGGCTGTTACACTTCCGCCCAATCTTGTATTCGAATCACTCTATCGGTAGTTTATCGGTAGAGGTTTTTAGTGGATTGCCCACAGGAAAGGTTCAAGGAACCTGGGCCTTCGAGTAGGAGTCGGCGAAGGCTCCGAACGAAGTAAAACTCCTCGTGTAATTTTTTCTTTTATTTTTCGCTTTTGCATTTCGTTTTAATTTTTCCGCTGCGCACGTTATAAAAAGCATCGTACAATTTTCTATCGACTCTGATTTTATAACGAAGATTTTAAAAGTCACGTGATTCACCCCCCCTCTCACGTGCATCGGCCTACAAGTGGTATCATAGCTAAGTTCGCTCTGTATCGGTGCAACCACCATAAGAGCCGGGGGAAATCCAATTCTTTTTCGTTTTGTTTTTGTGTTTTCGCTGCACGATCTAAATTAGGTATTGTTGCCTAAATTTAGATATTTTCTATCGATTTTACTCGAATTTGGGCAACACCATTTCGAGTCGTTTTTTGTTCCTTTCTTCTTCTTTTCCTACCACACTACTAATCCAAGACCTAGTCTTGGAACAAGTGTTTTTGTTGTTGTCTATTTCAGATGGCTCAAGGTGAAAGATATAGTACTGCCCGTCCTCCGCTCTTCAATGGGGAAGACTTCCCTTACTGGAAACGAAGAATGGAGGTGTACCTAAAGACTGATATGGATCAATGGTTCGCGGTGCAATCCGGCTACGAACCACCAATGGACGAGGGAAACAATGCACTACTGAAGCATGACAGATGGAACCTAGAAATGAAGAAAAGGGCTCAGATTGAGTTCAAAGCACAGAACACACTCCAATACGGACTAACCAAAGAGGAATTGAACCGTATCGGCCCAACTGAATCTGCCAAAGAACTTTGGGACAAACTGATTGAACTGCATGAAGGCACCTCAGATACGAAGGTAACAAAAAGAGATTTGTTATTGAATAAATTATTTAACATAAAAATGCAGGAAGGTGAGTCTGCAAGCCAACTCCACGCTCGGATCAAGGACATACTAAATGGACTCCACCTCATTGGGCACAAACAAGAAAATAGAGATATTATAAGGTATGCACTAAATGTCTTTCTTAGAAACTCTTTATGGGCATCCATCATAGATGCTTATAAAATTTCTAGGAATCTTTCCAAAATAAATTTAGATGAACTATTCTGTGAATTAGAACTGCACGAACAAACTAACGCCAAGGCCGAGAAAGGATTTGCTTTGTTTGCAGGTTCTTCAAAAGAAGTCAAGTCGAAGAAGAAAATTCAAGAATCAGAAGAAGAGTCAGACTCAAACTCAGATGACGAGGAACAAATGGTTAACTTAGTAAGAAAAGTCCTCGCCAAAAAGAAAAGCAAATTCTCGAAAAGAGATTTCCAAAAGATAATGAAGCCAACCAGTTATGGAGACAAAAGCAAAATAACCTGCTTCGGTTGCAACAGAAAAGGACACTTCAAACATGAATGTCCCTACAAAACGGAGGACCAATCAAAGAAAAGCAAGAAGAAGAAGGCTCTTCAAGCCACCTGGGACGAGAGTTCGGATGACTCTGACTATGAACCACCAAAGAAGACAAGCTACCTCGCGCTAATGGCAACTGGACCCGGGTCAGACTCGGAGCACGACGAAGATTTCGAATACGAGTCGAGTCAAGAGATCGGACTCTTTTCGGACGACTCGACTAAGGTATATTTAGATTCAGTTAATGAAAATTTTTTTAAGATTATTTCCATTTTAAATAAAAAATTACTTGCATCTGAATCTAGGAATGACCAGCTCCTTAAAGAAAATCAAGACCTTAAGGAGAAATTAATTAATACCAGAACATTTACTGAACAAACTCAAAATCAAAAGACAATTGAGCTTGAAACTGAAAACTCCACTCTAAAGGGCGAAGTCCTAAAACTTAAGGATCTACTAGCAACTTTCACAACCCGATCCAAGAATCACAAAAGGGCATGTACAATAAATCTGGGATAGGATATAAATCAAGATCAGCCCAAAGATCCTTTATCTCCTTTATCCACCCCCCGCAAAAATCAACGAAAAGCGTGGGTTCCGAAAGCTTACCTAACAAAGCAAGTAGGTCAGAATCAACTTTATGTCCCAAAAAGGGACATCCACTACATTGACCCTAGACACCCAGTCTACAATTTAGGGGGAAGCTCCAAATTAGTTGGCACCTCAAAGTCACCCTTTACCCGTCTGGGTACCTAGGACTAGTTTCAAAAGTTAGTCTGACACTTGACCTACTCAGTACCAGGGTAGGGCGAGCTGATAGTACGATAGGGAAGCTGATCTAAGGAGTCAGGTAGGGGAAGGCGTCCTCTATTTGGTCTTCTTAGCCCAGTGGAACTAGCCGAAGCTACCTCGCCACATCCTAGACTAGTTAGACCAAGGAGTTTCAATAGGTATGTTAAAAGTACAACTTCCTTAAGCGGTTTTGCCTAGAAAGTGGTTGTTGATCCAATAAGGCTTCGGCCAAAGAAGACCTCTGTGCCTCGCCACGGCCTGGAAACCAATTATGGAAGTATACTTTTAAACTGTTTCTTGTCAAACCTGAATCTAACAAAAGGTCAGATTAACTTTTATAAATCAAACTCAAACTTATCTCACACAAATCATAGGATCCCTTTGATTGACAACTTAGATGAATAAGGACAACTAAAATCAAAATTCAAAATTCAAATTAACAAAATTAAATTTCAAAATTCAAATTAACAAAATCAAATTTCAAAATTCAAATTAACAAAATCAAATTTCAAAATTCAAATTAACAAAATCAAATTTCAAAATTCAAATTAACAAAATCATATTTCAAAATTCAAATTAACAAAATCATATTTCAAAATTCAAATTAACAAAATCATATTTCAAAATTCAAATTAACAAAATCATATTTCAAAATTCAAATTAACAAAATCATATTTCAAAATTTAAATTAACAAAATCATATTTCAAAATTCAAATTAACAAAATCATATTTCAAAATTCAAATTAACAAAATCAAATTTCAAAATTCAAATTAACAAAATCAAATTTCAAAATTCAAATTAACAAAATCAAATTTCAAAATTCAAATTAACAAAATCAAATTTCAAAATTCAAATTAACAAAATCAAATTTCAAAATTCAAATTAACAAAATCAAATTTCAAAATTCAAATTAACAAAATCAAATTTCAAAATTCAAATTTACAAATTCAAAATTTCAAAATTCAAATTAACAAATTCAAAATTCAAAATTCAAATTAACAAATTCAAAATTCAAAATTCGAATTAACGAATTCAAAATTCAAAATTCAAAATTCAAATTAACGAATTCAAAATTCAAAATTCAAATTAACAAAATCAAAATTAATAAAATACAAATTAATTCAAAATTCAAATTCAAAAAGTAATAAAATTCAAAATTCAAAATTAATAAAATTCAAATTCAAAAATTCATAAAATTCAAATTCAAAAATTCATTTTCAAAATTTAAATTCTTAAATTAATAAAATTCAAAATTCAAATTCAAGTTTTAAATTCTTTAGGATGTTTAAAATTTTCTTAAATTTAAAAAAAAAATTCATAAACTTAACCTAAGTTCTAAATCTTTTACTTAACTGTAGGTAAATAAATGGATTATTGACAGTGGGTGCTCCAGACACATGACTGGGGATGGTGTCAGAGCAAATGTATTACTTAAGGTAAACTTAAGGTAATTGGCCTAGGTAATATTGAACTTGAGTCTGATTTTATAATTACAAATGTATTACTTGTTGAAAATTTTCACTTCAGTTTACTGAGTATTAGCCAATTGTGTGACACTGGTTATAAGATTAGGTTCATATCCAATGAATGTCTGATCAAACACAATGACAACCCAAACATCACACTTAGAGGACTTAGGCACAATAACATTTATGAAATTAAGTTAACCTGTCCCTTAGAAAATTGTCTTTTAACCCATAAGGATGAGACTTGGCTCTGGCATAGGAGACTTTCACACACTCACTTCAGAAAACTACCTAAACTAAAAGGTTTTAACTTAGATTTTAAGAAAGTCAAAACTTTTATAGATAATCTAAGTTCAATTAATCTAACCAAAAACCCAATTCACCACTCTAGGACCAAACATATAGAAATTAAGCACCATTTTGTTAGAGATCATGTTAATAAAGGGGAAATAGAACTTAATCATGTTGAATCCAAATCTAACCTAGCTGACATATTCACTAAACCACTTCCTGAATCCGAATTTAGCAATTTAAGAAGGTTAATAGGAATGCGTGTTGTAGACTAGGATTGACCTAATCACTTTTACTCAACTCACAAATTATGTTTGACACATAGCTTGAGTTAGAGTTAATTTTTGTACTTGCATTTTTTGTACTCTCTAAAATGTGTATTTTTTAAACTTGATTTTCAAAATTGACTTTGATTTTCACACTTAATTTTTAAAAAATTAACTTTGATTTCAAACTTGACTTTCGAGACTGGTGGACTTAGCCTAAGTTTGACCCCTAGAGATGCATGTTCCTATAGATTTAGAGGCCGCATCTCACAAAGCACATTAGGTATAACATGTTTGTGTATGCTAAAACTTAGAACGGGGTGAGATGCATAGGGTATTGCCTGGACTTCAGAATGCTTAAACCTGTGCATCGTAGCAAGTCTGGGCGTTAAATACCAACTTCATATTGATCAAGTCAAGTAGTCTTTCTGTAAAGCTAAGCTAGACACTAGTACTTGACTTGACTAACCTAGTGAAAACTACTATCCTATAGATAGTTAGCTAGTAACTACGGTTAGACATTCAAAATGGGATAAACTTTTTTACTTGGTTCAGGGGGAGCTTTGTTGGTGCAATCTTGGTTAGGTCAGGGTTGACCTAGTTTGACAAAGCTTAGGTGAGCTTGAGTCTAGCAAGCTCGGGTGAGCTTGAGGTGTATGTTTCGATGTTTGATAATGATGTTTGAGTGGTCATGATGTGTGAGTCAAGTGGGTCAAGGTTGACTGGAGACTTGACTGGGAAAGACCTAGTGGAACTAGGTGAAGTCCAGGTAGATCGGGGAGATCGTACGCTGGCATGGCAAAAGACCTAGTGGGACTAGGGAGACCTAGTGGGACTAGGTGAAATCCAGGTAGATCGGGGAGATCGTACGCTGGCATGGCAAAAGACCTAGTGGGACTAGGCAGACCTAGTGGGACTAGGTGAAGTCCAGGTAGATCGGGGAGATCGTACGCTGGCATGGCAAAAGACCTAGTGGGACTAGGCAGACCTAGTGGGACTAGGTGAAGTCCAGGTAGATCGGGGAGATTGTACGCTGGCATGGCAAAAGACCTAGTGGGACTAGGCACACCTAGTGGGACTAGGTGAAGTCCAGATGGATCGGGGAGATCGCATGCTGGCAAGGTGGAAGTCTACAGAGAGACTAGACCTAGCTCGAGGGTTAGGCAAATCTGGTTGGGAACCAGGTTAAGTCCGAGCTGGGAGCTAGGCAGTAAAAATCCAAGTTGGTCAACGGGGTTGACCGGACACTTGGTAGGGGATCCTGGACTTGTGGGAACAAGTTAGGGTGGACTCAATCGATTGGGCAATCGATTGGGCCAATCGATCAGGTGATCGATTAGAGTGGTTTTCGCGAGAGGACAGAAGGGTCCTGAATCGATTGGGTAATCGATTCAGGGTATCGGTAATCGATTGGCTAATCGATTAGGGCGGTTTGCGCGAGAGAACAGAGAGGCTCTGAATCGATTGGGTAATCGATTCAGGGTAATGGTAATCGATTGGCTAATCGATTACGGTTCGAAAACTAGCCGTTGAACGGCTAAGTGTGACGTGGTAATCGATTGGGTAATCGATCACCAAACCCTAGGCGACGGGTATAAGGTCTTTCGCGCAGGTTTTGGCCGCAAGCTCTTCTTCCTTCTTCCACGCCATTTCAAGAGAAGCTTTGGGGCTTAGTGTTGGTGCACTTCCAAAGTTCTAGAGGCGATCACAAGCTTGAAGATAACAAGAAAAGCAAAGTGTGAGCTTATTTGTTGTAAATCTTGTGAGATTTCTTTTGTATTTGCTTTGTCTCTTGTTGTATCTTTGTGAAAGCTTGTAAGAGGTTTCTCCACCTCAAGAAGGAGACTTTCATAGTGTATGAGAGTGTGAGGAGAGTGGATCCTTGGATTAGTCACCCGACCGGGGTGGATACCAAGTAAATCCTTGTGTTAGCGATTGCTTGAAGTCTTCCGCCGCGACAAATCATCTACAAGCGAATCGGAGCTAATCACCCCCCCCCCTCTAGCTCGTCTACCGGTCCCAACAAGTGGTATCAGAGCAAGGTTGCTCTTCATTGGACTCATCGCCAAGAGGGCAACAGCTAGAGGAAGAAGAAGAAGTTGGAAGAAACCCTAATTTCAAGAAGTCATCATTTAGGGGTTTCAACTTCAAAGATGGAGTTTGGCTATGACACAAGGGCACCTCCACCATTCGACAAAGAAAATTTCAATCTATGGAAGTCAAAGATTGAGAATTATTTCATGATGGATATAGAGCAATGGTTTGCTCTCATGGAGGGCTTTGAAGCTCCAACAAGCTCAAAAGGAAAACTCCTCAAGAAAAGCAAATGGAATGAGGAGCAAGTCAAGAGATGCGAGGCCAACTACAAAGTGATCAAGCTATTGGTCAACCTTTTGCCAAGCACCATCTTAGACAAGATTGGAGAATTCGAAGATGCCAAAGAGCTATGGAGCAAATTGGCAAGGCTTCATGAAGACCCTCCACTATACCAAATCAAGACAAATCCGAAGAGGGAATTCATCGGAAGGAAGAAGATTCGGAAGTTGAGAGATGCTCAACATCCGAAGATGAAGCTCAAGAAGTCTCCACTTCAAGGGTTGAAGAGGAGCAAGATGTGCCATTGGCATCGGATCAAAGAAAAGCGTCAACATCATCATCCGAGGTCAATGGAGAAAGAAGAAGAAGTCTCCACCTCTAGGATTGAGGGGGAGCAAAGGTCATTGACTCCGGAAAAAGAAGAAGTATCTACTTCCGGATCGATGAAGAGTCANAATGTCCAAAGGGGAAGAATCCGACCAAGGCTAAAAGGAGGAGCTCAAGTCAAGGGGGAGCCTCCAAGAATAACACTAAGGTACCATTAGGTAATGGTACTTATTTAAATCATGATAATATGCATGCTAGAAATAATTATTATCATTTAATGCTATTTATCATGAAAATAGGAGGTATGAGAAACCAAAAGGAAAATATAGAGCCTTTCATGCTAGGTCTACCACAACCAAGGATAGAGAAGATTTTAGATCATCTAAGGATAGACCTACCCAATCCAAGGCCAAAAGAAAAATTACCAAGGCTATATTAGAAAACCAAGCCTTGAGGAGGTAATGATTGAAAATCAAGTTTTGAGGTCAAAACTTGATAAATTAGAAAAATCCCTCAAAAGAATAGAAAATCTATTTAAGGGATCTAAGGATCAAAACCTAGATTTAGGAAATCAAGGACCCTCTAGGAGCAAAAAGGTTTGGGGTACAAACCTAAGACTAAGGATGATGGTCCATCCTATCATAGAGTTCCATATAAATATGGAACTAAATCTAGGTCTAGGAGTCAAGTCAAGGTCGCAAGGGAAGCCATCCCTAGAGTTGACCAAGACAAGACAAAGGTGACTAAGGCTTCGGAGAAGCCTAAGAAAGTCTTTAGAAGGTATCAAGGGAAGTCATCCCTAGTGAATACCTAGAACACCCAAGGAGCACCAATAGGTTTTGGGTTCCTAAGAGTGTGTTCGCCACACCCTAGATAGGTCTAGGGAGTGTCAACTCTAATTGGAAGGGTAGTTAACCCAACCTTGATGAAGTTGACACTTTGGGACATTTTCAAGGAATTATTATCCTTGAAAATGAAGGATTCATTATTTACTCTAGGAGGAGTAAATTTGTGCCAAACTATATTTTTGGAGGATTAAACTTGATAAAGTTGGCACAACTAGGTTAGAATCCAAAGATAGGCCAAGTTGGGGAGTTTTGGCATTATCTTGGAAATTAGGGCAAGTTAGGATTATCAATGGCTTAGCGATGAGTTATTGATACTTAGATAGGAAATCTAGGTATTTTCTTTTGTGCTTATATGCCATGTTTTGTATGCCCTATCACATGCCATGACATCATATTTCATCATTCATATTTATTATGAAATATTACATGTCATGTCATACATGCATCATTTAGCTATAATTTCTTTTGAAAAACCTAATATGATGCATGTCATAGTCATAATCATGCATAAATATTGAAATTAAGGACATTGACATTAATTGACATCCTAGTGGATGATCAAAGTTTATAATGCCTAGGTAGAAATGCATGAACCCTTAGATTAGGGAGAACATGACTTTCACATCTCACTAAGACTATAAGTTGACTTGTATGTGTTTTTGAGACACATTAGAAACAAGTGAGATGTTAGGTGATGAACAAAACTCAAGGTGTTGATAAAGTACATCATATTTGAGTTTTAGTATCATCAAAACATGAGATTCAATGAACTCCAATCATTGGGAAAGCTATTGTACAAGTCATGTGCATTTAGCCCAAGGAACATGGTTGGATATTGTTTTTGAGAAACATTTTAAAACTATCTTGGAAAACCTTGGTGAAAACTATCTTTTGAAAGCACTCATCATTGATGAATTGGATACAAAACAATGAAAAACATTGAAGTATTTCAATGGTTTCCAATTTTGTGTCAATCTTTGAAAATGGAGGTTATTTTCATATAAAATTATTTTTCCTTGATAGTATATGGTATAAATAATATCTACACGAAATTTCAAAATTCTTCGAATTTTGTAGAATTATTTATGAGTTTCTGAAATTCAAGTCTGAAATTGTTTTCAGAATTCAGAAACTCCCAATCGATCGGGTGATCGATTGGGACAGTAGCCAATCGATTGGTCAATCGATTGGAAGGTATGTTTTGCGAGCACAGAAGCTCGCGTAATCGATCCGTTGATCGATTACAGTCAGCCGTAATCGATCAGTTGATCGATTAAGGTCTGTGTAATCGATTGGTTCCCAACGCCAATCGATTGGTGAGACTGAAACTGTCAGTTTTCAGTCCATTAACCCATTTTTGAGTAACCTACCAATCCCTAACCCCTTGAAATACTTTTATAAGTATATTTGGGTAAATTTCATTGTGAAATCAAAAGGGAATATGATTTGGTGAACATTTAAGGGTTAAGGCGAGATTTTGATTCAAGTTTTGAGTTTCAAAATCTCAATCGCCTCAAGTTGAGTTTTTCCTAAAGGTTTAGGAACTCAAAATCATTGTTGGTGCAATGATAGAGGATTAGAGCATGTTTTGAGGGGAGGTCTTCCTTACAACATGTGGATGCATTTTCTTTTTCGTATAAGTACATGAATGGAGATTGGGAATCTTCACAAGTGCTCAAGGTTGAGCATAGGTTCAATGAAAAGTATGGGATTTTCATTGGGTATACCTTTGATCATATAGACTCTCAGGGAGAGGTTTGATGTGTGTCAAAGGGGGAGAAATTTGGGAGAGATTGAAAGGCTAATAGGGATTAGTCTTTCTCAAACATATTGTCAAACATCAAAAAGGGGGAGATTGTTGGTGCAATCTTGGTTAGGTCAGGGTTGACCTAGTTTGACAAAGCTCAGGTGAGCTTGAGTCTGGTAAGCTCGGGTGAGCTCGAGGTCGTATGTTTCGATGTTTGATAATGATGTTTGAGTGGTCATGATGTGTGAGTCAAGTGGGTCAAGGTTGACTGGAGGCTTGACTGGCAAAAGACCTAGTGGGACTAGGCAGGCCTAGTGGGACTAGGTGAAGTCCAGGTAGATCGGGGAGATCGTACGCTGGCATGGCAAAAGACCTAGTGGGACTAGGCAGACCTAGTGGGACTAGGTGAAGTCCAGGTAGATCGGGGAGATCGTACGCTGGCATGGCAAAAGACCTAGTGGGACTAGGTGAAGTCCAGATGGATCGGGGAGATCGCATGCTGGCAAGGTGGAAGTCTACCGAGAGACTAGACCTAACTCGAGGGTTAGGCAAATCTGGTTGGGAACCAGGTTAAGTCCGAGCTGGGAGCTAGGCAGTAGAAATCCAAGTTGGTCAACGGGGTTGACTGGACACTTGGTAGGGGATCCTAGACTTGTGGGAACAAGTTAGGGTGGACTCAATCGATTGGGCAATCGATTGGGTCAATCGATCAGGTGATCGATTAGAGTGGTTTTCGCGAGAGGACAGAAGGGTCCTGAATCGATTGGGTAATCGATTCAGGGTATCGGTAATCGATTGACTAATCGATTAGGGCGGTTTTGCGCGAGAGAACAGAGAGGCTCTGAATCGATTGAGTAATCGATTCAGGGAAATGGTAATCGATTGGCTAATCGATTACGGTTCGAAAAATAGCCGTTGAACGGCTAAGTGTGACGTGGTAATCGATTGGGTAATCGATCACCAAACCCTAGGCGAGGGTATAAGGTCTTTCGCGCAGGTTTTGGCCGCAGCTCTTCTTCCTTCTTCCACGCCATTTCAAGAGAAGCTTTGGGGCTTAGTGTTGCTGCACTTCCAAAGTTCTAGAGGCGATCACAAGCTTGAAGATAACAAGAAAAGCAAAGTGTGAGCTTATTTATTGTAAATCTTGTGAGATTTCATTTGTATTTGCTTTGTTTCTTGTTGTATCTTGGTGAAAGCTTGTAAGAGGTTTCTCCACCTCAAGAAGGAGACTTTCATAGTGTATGAGAGTGTGAGGAGAGTGGATCCTTGGATTAGTCACCCGACCGGGGTGGATACCAAGTAAATCCTTGTGTTAGCGATTGCTTGAAGTCTTCCGCCGCGACAAATCTTCTACAAGCGAATCGGAGCTAATCACCCCCCCTCTAGCTCGCCAATCGGTCCCAACAGTAAGTACTGGGTGCGCAGTACGAGGGTACTGGAAGCGCAGTACGAGAGTACTGGATGCGCGGTATGGCCGCGTGGAGATGTCGAAGGTAGGTGAGGCGTGAGGAACCCCGTTAACAGGGCCGTACCCCGGAAGTAAGGATGTGAGGGGGTGCGCGTGCGGGACAGCCCGTACCCCCGAGCGCCGACTGGCAGGTCCGTGTGCCGGGGACCGAGTCGAGTAAAGACCAGGGGGCGTGGGCCACCACGCGTCCGACTGGTAGGGAGAGAAAAGGGAGCACAGGGTACGCCCTGGGTCCACTAGTACAAAAAAGACCTTTAACAATGGCTTTTAACACCGGTTGTATTAAAACCGGTGTTAAAAAAAAAGGCGGTGGCATTTTTGTAATTATTTGAACTTTAAAATACTTTTAACACCGGTTCTTTTAACAACCGGTGTTAAAAATTTGAGAATCTGAGAAATTTGAGGGCTAAAAGGCAAAACTTTCGAAATTGAGGGCATGGTTGGGATTTCGAAAAGCTGAATGGGTTTTTCTGCAAAAAGCCACCCCCCTTATTAGCTTTTCGTTTCCCCTAATCTGATGACCTAGCCGCAACATCACGCTTCGATTACCTCTTCTCTTCGCCTTCCGCCACAGCCAGACGCGCCGCCCCCTTTGTCCGTTCTCTTCTCCTCTCGCGTGCCCTAAACCGCAGCCGCCCGACGTAGTGTTCGCCCTCTTCTCTGCTTCGATTGAAGTCACCAAAGAACCAACGCCGACTTCTTCCTTCGTTCTACTCGTAATCTTGATTCACAAGATACTCTGCGACCACCAGCCGGAGGTGGGTTTCCCGAGTGCTGTTGTCGCCCTTTTTCTCACGATCACTCCATCGCGAGCAAGCAAGATCATCGGGCCTTCTTCCTCCTCTGATCGCAGATTTGGTAAGAGCGGAGATTTGGATTTCTTCGATTTAGTTGTTCCCTGAGTTGTACCCTAATCGTTGATCCACTGAATTTGGGATTCTTGGCTTAAGCTAAACTGGAGCTATTCTTAGGGATATTTGTTCTACCCTGTGGGAGCAGGTGCGCTGGACGGCTCACGGTCAGCGACGAACTCCGGTAAGCATCGATTGTTTTCGATTTGTTCTTCGAATGGAATTGTATTAGAACAGTAGGATTGGGTTGTGCTATCAGTTTGGATTCTTATGTCTCCGTGAGTTGTTTTGCTTTGGATGATCTTGAGACGAATCATGTTGACCATTCTTGAGCTTGAGTGATCAGTAATGGGGTCGATGTGTTCTCTTGACTGATTGATTGTTGAATCTAGTTCTTCTGATCAGTTGATTGTTCTTGATCTACTATTGGATTTTGGTGAATTCAGTTCATCTGTAGTCTTCCGTTTGGATTGCGTTTCGATTTCTGTTGATACGAATTGTAGGGGAAGTAATCTGTGCTGGGTATGGTTGTGTGGATTCAGTTCATCTTGGAGGTTCGCCAACGGCATGTTTGCACTGGTTCTGTCATTTGGGCTTCTGCTCACTGCGTTAAGAAGCAGGAAGGCACGATCATGGCGCTACGGGGTCTCATCGCCGACTATGGAGTGTCACTCATGGTACTTGCATGTTATGGTCCTTCCAGATTTAAAATATTTGTTTCTGTTATTGGTTCTGTTATTGGTTCAGGTAACATTATATAGCGAATTGCAAAGATTTGACAAGTGCTATTATTATTGAGGCACTTATTGTCTGTTACTGTACAAGGTAATATTTTGTTCATTCGACTTTGTCCATTCTTCATTTCTTTGATGAGCTAAGCGAAGAGAGTTCTTCTGCCTAATGTAATTTAGTTTGTTACCTTGAATAGCAGCTGTTTTCTCCCCTTCTCCAAAAGTTGATATTTAATGGTACATTGTGACATTTGTGCGTTTCCTGTAAACTGTAATTCAGTAAAAGGATATCAATGGAATTAAGTTTCAGTTGATTATATTAGTTCGTCTTATTTTATGATTGAAGCATCAGGTATGGGCTGCAAGTGCAAAACCTGAAGCCTGCGATATCTCTGTGCAGCTTAACACGTATTATTAGACAAGGTTTGTGAGTTGTGACCTCTTTATTATATTTGTTTTCATCCCTGCAATATTCTGTTCTATGCCATCTCATGTTAGTTCAATCTGAGAAAGCCCCCATCATTCATTATGATTTACTGGTTTTGGGATTCTTGGTACTATACCTTAATCTATCTGCCTCTAGCTAGTTCTTTGGTTAAATCTCAAATGGCATCTGACTCCTGAATCATTTACTTGGTTTTGCTGGCCAGACCTTGTTATGTGGTCTTATTGGAGTTCCACCTTCAAATGGTGTCATCCCACAATCTCCAATGCACACGAAAAGTTTGGCCACCCTCAAACACCAAGTAAGCTCCAAATTGTGAATGATTGATTATATTGCTTCATTGGAATTTTCTCACAGTTGCTTCGCAATCGACTGGTAGCCACTGCACGCCAAAGCATGAAAAGAAATTCAAGCTTGACTCAAGTACTGTATGGAAATATGCAAGACGCTTATAAGAGATGGAATGCTAAGCTGGTCGAAGTTCTGCAACGTACTCCTCACTATTTGATCTTGGACTAGACCGTTTACTTGCAAACTTGTGTGGCAAGCTTCTACATTGTCTTTGCTTGGAAAATCACATAGCGAGTAGGAGTATAATGTGTTATTTGATTTACATTTTGCTTTTGTTGAAAGAAAAATGGATAGTTGTAAAATACATGGATTGTTTTGTTTTTGAAACTAATTGGATGTTGCATTTACTTAATTCATGGTGTGTTATTGATTATGGATAAATTATTATATTATTGTGTTCTTTTATATGTCTAGAAAAATTATAAATAAAAATAAATATGAAATTTATATAAAAAATTAAGACTTTTGACACCGGTTGTTTCTAGAACCGGTGTTAAAACATCATTTTTAACACCGGTTGTTTCCAGAACCGGTGTTAAAAATGATGTTTTAACACCGGTTGTTTCCAGAACCGGTGTTAAAAATGATGTTTTAACACCGGTTGTTTCCAGAACTGGTGTTAAAAATGATGTTTGAACGTCGGTTATTTAAAATAACCGGTGTCTAAAATGGCTTTCCCGCCTCATAATTGAACTTTTAACAACGGTTATTAACCGGTGTTAAATCTATATATTACACCGGTTTGTTAACCGGTGTTAAAAGTCTATACTTACAATGCCGGCTGGATCAACACCGGTTCCGGAACCGGTGTTAAAAGTCGAAAATAACCGGTGTTAAAAGCCTTTTTTCCACTAGTGGTCGGGCGTTATCACGCGACCTGACCTTGCCGAGGGTGTTAAACTCTGCTCTGGGTTGGGGGTGAACTAGTGTGAGTGACTAGGCCTTTTACAGGGTCGGCTGGCTGGGAGGCGGCCCAGCTGCCCTTTCAGATGATCTGATGGACCCGTCCCCCCCTCCTTCCCTGTGGAAGGTTCTCCGGGCGCGGGGCCCTATTCGCTGATAGGGTGGTTGACCTGTCTACCAGGCCCTCGTGGCGCCAGGCTGGCCTGCGGGCCCGGCCTATGCTCCTACCCGTAGGCAAGGCCGGGATCATAAGTGTCCCCCTCGAGTCTAGTCGAAGGAGGCGGCGAGTCCGACTGATTGGACCATCTTCATTTCACGAAAGCCTGGCGCGCTGGGGGGGATCTGGGTCTCGTCTGGGGACTTTTCTGCGGGCTTGTTGAGGCCTAGGGATCCCGGGCTGCTGATGAAACCACGCTGTCTTCCTTTTTACTACTGACGGTTCCGTATCCCTAAGCGACTGAGGACTTCTCGTCACTGCCGCTTACAACTGGGGAGGACTCCACGTGTCTGGTCCCCCTTCCTTCTCCAACCACCGTGGTAGTTTCTCCGTTCCCCGAGGAACGAGGTTGGGCGCAAGGCGCTCTGCTTCTTGGGCCCCCCTGGGCCTGCTCCTGCGGCTACTGCTGCTCGCCGCTTCTGCCATGGCCCACCGTCAGGTGGCCTTGTCATCCTACATAGTCGCGTAAAGTTCGTTCGTCTTTCACTCCGGCGCATTGTCTTCTCCTTTCCGGCTAGGGTTGCGGTTACTGCTTGGTGCTTTCTTTCGCGGACTGGTCTTTCCACCTTCTTCAGGCCCCCATGGCTTCTTCGTCTAGCGACCCTCATCCCTGGTATGTCACGGCGAGGTCCGTTCTCACCCGCGGTGATCTCGAGAACATCAGGGCGAAGTTTCATATTCCGTCCGACTATGACCTTCGGTTGCCTTCCCCCGCGGATCAACCAGCCATACCGCCGAGGTACTACATTACTATTTCGAGGGATCACCTGCGGGAGCCTGCGTTTCCCTATCCATCCCTTCATTGCCTTAGTGTGCCGCTACCTCCGCATCAACCTGTCTCAGCTGACCCCTAACTCCATCCGCCTCCTCTGCGGGTCCACCATCCTCTTCCTATTGTATCGCTGTTCTTCCCACGCCGAACTTTTCCACCACTTCTTTTATCTGAAGAAACAGGGGTGGGGCGAGTTTGTTTTCCAGGCTCGCTCTGGGACTTCCTTCCTTTCCTCCCTTCCTTCCGCCAGCAGGGGTTGGAAGGAGAAGTTTTTCTTTATCCGCCCCGTGGCCTTCCCGACCTGGCCGCTCAACTTCCGGCGGGACTTTCCTCAAATGCCTTCTCATCACACGGATCCCCGGAAGTTTCCTCCCTTCGAGCACGCCCTTTCCTTATTCAGGGACAAACACTTCCCAATCGGGCCGCTTTTGGCCGAGAACATCCTGTCCGCGTTTGGCCTTATCCAGCGCCCTTCATTCGCCCGACTTCCTTAAGTAAGTGGTTTTTCCCTGTTATTTAGCCTCTGCCATCTCTTGACCTTTGCTTCCTGACCAGCTGAGATGATGTGCACGGATGCTCCCGAGAGGGGTTTCGGGTTGGGACATGCTGAGGAAATGGAGGAGCATCTCTGAACGGTGATACGGGAGCAGCGGGTGCAGGCTGCGGAGCAGCGGGTCGGGCAAGGGCGGCGCTTAGCCCTACTGGCCGAACAGGGAGGTTCTCCGTCCGGCTCTCCTTCTCCTGCTTCCTCTGCCGAAGAAGGGAAGACTCCACCGTCGGGCTCAGAGGATACCCGACCTCTGAGTTGTTCCCTGCGACGGCCAGGGGGCGCCGGTTCTGCGTCTGCCCCGGCCGACCCCCTGGGGGCCTCCTCCAGTCAGCCTAGCAAAAGACAGAGGGGTGAAGCGTCGACCACCATCCTTCCAGCGCTACCACCACCTCTTTCTGCAGTGTTACCAATGGATCTAACGGTGTTGCATCTGAGGGAGGCATCCCCGCCTTGCCCGGAGGGACCTACCAGCGAAGGTCTGTTGCATGTGCTGTCGCTCTCGCTATCTGACTGGCGTCTGAGCATGTCCTTGCCGAGCGGCACCGCCCCTATGCGGTCGAGGGACGTCCTGCTATATGGTCCAATCTTAGATAGGTTCATGGCCGGCCTGCAGGCGAGTAGCTCGGTGAGCCCTGCTGTTGGGGCAGATGACTTCATGGCCCTGGCTACCCAGGTATGTGTCCATTAGTTGGGGGGGGGGGGGGGCAAGCCTCCTTCCTTTTTTGGCTAACGGGTTTGTTTCTTGCAGTCCTGGGCCCAGAGCTATAGCATGAGTGTAGCTATGCTGACTCACGCCAAGGCCCGGTGTCGCGCCGAGAGGCGTGTGGAAGACCTTGAGGCTTGGCTCCGTCACACCCAGCTGTCTTCGGATACCGATTCGTTGAACGACTTGAGGGCGGAGGCTATCGGCCTCCAGAACATGTTGCGCCAGACCCAGGAGGAGCTGGAGGTCGCTAAAGCTCAGATCGCTGCTGCCGATGCCGAGGTGGTTCGAGCGGAAGAGCGAGCGATCCAGGTCGAGCAGGCTCACCTCCGCGATCGCAAGCGCAAGGGCGAGTTGCAAGCGAAATTCCTGAGGGCCAAGTCATACCTCCCCTGGGCTAACGAGGAGATTTTGTCCCTTCGGACGCAGCTGGCGGCTGAGAAGCAGACGACAGGTTCCCTTAGGAACCAGCTCCAGGATTTGCGGGGCCTTCGTCCGACTTGGGACGCGGCTCAGGTGGAATTAAGGGAGCTCCAGGATTTACGGGGCCTTCGTCCGACTTGGGACCTATGCAGGGATCTGCCTCTCTCCGTGACTGATCAACTCTTCAAGTGAAGCAAGTGTTTCGGACTTTTCCGTTTCTCTGTATGCGCGGGGCTTCTCGCCCTGGTTTTTGTAAGGCGCCTGAGTCCTTGGTGGATGCGTGAGCGGACCATGTGACATGCTCACTGATGGTCGTTCCTTCAGACCGCGAGACGGATGCCCCCCTTTTTAGTGCTTGCTTGTGAGGGTCTTCGGTCTTTATGGGGCCTGCTCAGGATCAGGGCTTATGTCTCAGCATGAGAACCCTATCCCCCGATCGAGACCCCTGGCGAAGGGGCCTAGAGATACATAGCTCATGGGAGTTCTTGCTTCTCGGCTGAGCGGGATTTGGGAAGCGTTAGTCCCCACATGTCCGTTCGGGCCCGTGATAAGTATGACCACTTGGCCAAGTAGGACCCGGGGAGCGTGGGTCGCCATGCGTCCGCTCGGGGCTCGGGCCAAGGGTTTAGCAGGAGCTGGCCCGTGATATGTATTGCCTCTTGGCCGAGTAAGACCCGGGGAGCGTGGGCCACCACTCGTCCGCTCGGGGCTCAGACCAAGGGTTTAGCGGGAGCTAGCCTGTGATATGTATTGCCTCTTGGCCGAGTAAGACCCGGGGAGTGTGGGCCGCCACGCGTCCGCTCGGGGCTCGGACCAAGGGTTTAGCGGGAGCTGGCCCGTGATAGTTTTTGGTACCCTTATCTCCTTCTTGCTTGATTTGCCAGGTTAACAATCGTCCTATCTATTTTTCGTGCGTCCGATTCATTTAGGGCCACGTGTCCCATGATTATGAGTCTGTCAGGCGTCAGCTTATCGCCTTCCTACTTTGAGCATCGGACCAATCCCTCGCTGTCTTTTCGTATTTCTGCCTTTTCACCCAGCCGTAGGATCGGCTATTGCCCATGACCCTTCTATCAACGGCTGTGATTAACTTCCATCCCCTATATAGGCTCCGGCGATTATTGCCTTTGTCTTTCCTTTGTACTCCTTCGTCTTCCTCCCTTTCTTCCCCTCGCCTTCCTTAGTGTCTTAGCCCTCTCTCCAGGATGTTGCGCGGTTTTATCATGGCGGAGGCCAAGGAGAGGTCGGCCAGACATAGGGCGGCGATGGCCGCCCTGCTTTCGGAGCCTATTCCTGTTTCTTCCTATACCGCTCCGGCAGTCGTAGTCGCCCCAGCATCTCTTTCTCCGGCGTCCAACCCTACCACCATCTCCCCTGCTGATAAGGACGAGGCGTTAGAGGAGGAGGCGCTAGACTCTGATATTGAGATTTTGCCCTCCGATCCTTCCGCCGGGGGGCCCGGTCGTCTCCTGGACCCTTCCCATGATTGCTCGTCTACTTCCGGCGCCGCGCCTGCTTCTCCTCGGGAGATTCCCTCTCCTCCTGCTGCCGCGAGCCAGCCTTCTCTGCCGGTGACGGAGCCGGTTGTCATGGCACCCTTCGACGCTGGGGATACCCTACCCGCGCCTCCTTCACTTCCCCCGGCTCCTTCCAGTGAGCCGGAGGGCCCCTCTCCACTTGCCCTTCTGCCCAGGGCTCCTACTTCCTCGGCATCCCAATCGTGCGCCCCTGTTCCCTCAGTCCCGGGGCTTGATCACTCCTCCACCCCCTTTGCTTCCGCTAGCTCGCCCAGAGGGGTGTCCATCGCCCCTTCTTCTTCCCTTCCTGACCGTTCCCCAGATCCTCGCCCGATACATCTTGTTCTTCCCTCGCGAGCGGATCCCACGGCTGCTTTCGAGTTCTCCGATCCCGACCCCCTGGGCTCGGCTAGGGTGGTTCACCTGCATGCTCCCCTAAGCGACCACGTGTACCAAGGCCTCCGGTCCTTCGACCAACAAGACCCTATCGCCCGCATTGATGGCTTAGTCGCAGACGCATGTCGGGTATGTCTTTCTGATAACTCCTTCTCGCTCGGTTCTGCTCGCTTTAACCCTTAGCCTTTTCTTTGCAGTTGACCGGGGCCCTGTATGACATAGGTGTCTCCTTCGCCACCCAGAACCGATCCCTTCGTCAGTTAGAGGCCCGTCGGGAGGCGCTGGAAACTTAGCTTTGCTGCGCCTGGCCCCCGTTAAATGATGAAGCCTGGAATGCACTGCGCTCTGAGAACGCGGCCCTACAGGGGCAAGCTGCCCATGCTGAGGCGCAGCTTCGAGGTCCTTTGACAGAACTGAATGCAACTCGAGCCTCTGAAGCTCAATTACGTCAACAGCTAGTTCATTTGGAGCGAAGCGAGCAACAAGCCCGGGATCGGGAACTTCGAGCAGGCTCTGAGTTGGCCAAGGCCCAGGCAGATCTTCGGGAGGCCAGCCAATCGGCTGCTACGCTGCTTACGTCCTTGAAGGCCAAGGAGGAGGAATTGGTGGCTTGCCAAAGTGATCTCTTGCAGAGGCGCGAACGCCCTGAGGCCTGCCAGGCAAAGGCGCAGGCAATTCGGGATGGGCGCGGCAAAGCGCCAAGCGGAGTCTAGTCGCAACCCTCGACGCCCACTCCCTAGCCGTAGGTCTGCTCCTTTTCTCTTCCTGATGTAGGCGAGGGCCAAACGGTTTGTTATGGATGTGGCTTTTACCCTTCTTATCATCCTCTCCTTTTTCTTGGCATTTGCATAGTGGATGTTAGGGCGATGGCGGGATCGACTGCTTTTTCCTTGCTAGAGTCGCGGCGTCTCAACCATTCAGGCTTTTAGACATAGACGGTGCTCTCTTAGCACCTCTGGCTTGAGTGAACCCGAGAGGCGTCGCGAGCGTGGGCTAGCCCCTGGGCCTATTTGAGAACGGGGCGGGATGTGCTTAGCTGTAGCTTACAGGGGCTTAGCCGTCTCCGGCCTATCCGTGGGCTTAAGGTGGTGCACCAGGTGGAGGTCCCACCTCCTTGATTTAGGGGCTGCTTCTGGGATGTAACCCGAGAGTGTGGCTCCCGGTTCGAGGAGTTCCGGGGTATTCTAATCCGCGGGAAGGGACTTCTCGGGCCAGACGGTCGGGAGACTTCACGGGCAGCATGGTCCGCCATGCGTCTGACCGAGAGCCGATCCGAGGGAAAGGACTTGCGTAAAGCAAGGATGAGGCCGCTCGGTCGGGAGACTTCTCGAGCAGCATGGTCCGCCATGCGTCTGACCGAGAGCCGATCCGAGGGAAAGGACTTTCGTAAAGCAAGGATGAGGCCGCTCGGTCGGGAGACTTCTCAGGCAGCATGGTCCGCTATGCGTCTGACCGAGAGCCGATCCGAGGGAAAGGACTTGCGTAAAGCAAGGATGAGGCCGCTCGGTCGGGAGACTTCTCGGGCAGCATGGCCTGCCATGCGTCTGACCGAGAGCCGATCCGTGGGAAAGGACTTGCGTAAAGCAAGGATGAGGCCGCTCGGTCGGGAGACTTCTTGGGTAGCATGGTCCGCCAGGCGTCTGACCGAGAGCTGATCTGAGGGAAAGGACTTGAGTAAACCGGGGCTTCCCGGTCGAGGGCACCTAAGGGAGCGTGGGCCGCCACGCGTCGCCTGAGAGACTCGCCGAGGCTTCCCGGTCGAGGGCATCCCGGGGAGCGTGGGCCGCCATGCGCCGCCTGAGAGCCTCGCCGAGGCTTCCCGGTGGAGGGCATCCCAGGGAGCGTGGGCCGCCACGCGCCGCCTGAGAGCCTCGCCGAGGCTTCCCGGTGGAGGGCATCCCAGGGAGCGTGGGCCGCCACGCGCCGCCTGAGAGCCTCGCCGAGGCTTCCCGGTCGAGGGCATCACAGGTAGCGTGGGCCGCCACGAGCCGCCTGAGAGCCTCGCCGAGGCTTCCCGGTCAAGGGCATCCCAGGGAGCGTGGGCCGCCACGCGCCGCCTGAGAGCCTCGCCGAGACTTCCCGGTCGAGGGCATCCCAGGGAGCGTGGGCCACCACGCGCCGCCTGAGAGCCTCGCCGAGGCTTTCCGGTCGAGGGCATCCCAGGGAGCGTGGGCCGCCACACGCCGCCTGAGAGCCTCGCCGAGGCTTCCCGGTCGAGGGCATCCTAGGGAGCGTGGGCCGCCACGCGCCGCCTGAGAGCCTCGCCGAGGCTTCCCGGTCGAGGGCCTCCCAGGGAGCGTGGGCCGCCACGCGCCGCCTGAGAGCCTCGCCGAGGCTTCCCGGTCGAGGGCATCCCAGGGAGCGTGGGTCGCCACGCGCCGCCTGAGAGCCTCGCCGAGGTTTCCCGGTCGAGGGCATCCCAGGGAGCGTGGGCCGCGACGCGCCGCTTGAGAGCCTCGCCGAGGGTAATGCAGCAACGGCTGTGTTTTCAGAAGACCATCCCGGAAGGGCGCACTAAATGAACGAGATATATCCAAAAGCCCCCATTTTTAGACACGCGGCGAGTGCATAAGTGCATATACGTAAAAGATATCCAGATTTCCAAATACACGGCGCGCGGATGAGTCATATCCAGAAGGTCGGATCATAGAGATGCATAGGATATATGAGGTACATCCAGAAGGCCAGACATCAGATGCACAGACAATGTAACATACATCTTTTCCCCTACCCGCCTTGCCAGAGAAAGAACAGATCAAGTGCTGCCCCGAAGGGATCCGCTATAAGGCCTCCGGTACCTTAATGACTTTTCTGAAAGTAAATGAAGAAAAGCTCGCATTCTCAGGGAACCCTGACCGCCAAAACCCATATGGATCTCCCATTTCCACTTCTGATCAGGCTGCTGGTGTCCCTCCTTCTAGCGCCAAATTTGATCCTGTCGCGAAGTGGGGTGACAGTCCCACGGGCCAGACGGGCCTTCCAGGAGCCACGAGCTGATGAGGTGGCCGATTGTCGACCGGGCCTCGCCCCGTCCCTATAAATCAGAGACCGTCAGTGAACCCGCCGGGGGAATCCCCGGTCAGGCACTCCGACAGTCAAGTCGGTCTCCGAGGGCAGATGAGCGGAAACTGAATTGAAATGAGGCAAGGGATGCGAGAACTCGCGCGCACATACCTGCGGTAGGGGGAGTGCCGAGCTTTTATAACCGGGGGGAGCTGACAACCCTTGTCCGCATAGGTGGGACCGGGGTGTGATGACTGTCAGCCCGCATGGAGCACAGAGGAGAGGCGCGACATGGCGCGGGGTGCTCCGGCAGTACGTAAGTACTGGGTGCGCAGTACGAGGGTACTGGAAGCGCAGTACGAGAGTACTGGATGCGCGGTATGGACGCGTGGAGATGTCGGAGGTAGTTGAGGCGTGAGGAACCCCGTTAACGAGGTCGTACCCCGGAAGTAAGGATGTGAGGGGGTGCGCGGGCGGGATAGCCCATACCCCGAGCGTCGACTGGCAGGTCCGTGTGCCGGGGACCGAGTCGGGTAATGACCAGGGGGCGTGGGCCACCACGCGTCCGACTGGTAGGGAGAGAAAAGGGAGCGCAGGGTACGCCTTGGGTCGGGGGTTATCACGCGACCTGACCTTGCCGAGGGTGTTAAACTCTGCTCTGGGTCAGGGGTGAACTAGTGTGAGTGACTAGGCCTTTTACAGAGTCGGCTGGCTGGGAGGCGACCCAGCCGCCCTTTCAAATGATCTGATGGACCCGTCCCCCCTCCTTCCCTGTGGAAGGTTCTTCGGGCGCGGGACCCTATTCGCTGATAGGGCGGTTAACCTGTCTACTAGGCCCTCATGACGTCAGGCTGGCCTGCAGGCCCGGCCTATGCTCCTACCCGTAGGTAAGGCCGGGATAAAAAACAATCAAATCTATTAATTGAAAAAAGATAGATTATTTGAAAGTGACCTTCCAAATCTATTAATTTTATATAATATCAAAAGATAAACAAGCAAACTCATTATTTAGAAAAAAAATATTAATCAAAAACTCTTTCACATCAATCTAAATAATTATTTTTCTAGAATTCAACCATAAGAAAAAAAAGAAATACCGACGTAAAAACAATTTAAACATAATTAACATCGAAAATATCCAAAACGATTATAAAATCGAAAATATTAAAAACAAAAATGATCAAAAATATTATAAATATCAAATTAAATAAAATAAATAAAAGATTAAAATTATTCTTCTATTACAGCATCGTTCTCTCAGTGGTAAAGAAAATTTACTTTTGAATTGTTGATCAAATCATTATCAAAAACGTTCTCGATGCGTTACAATCTTCTTGGCGTGATGCAGCGGAAAATCATTGAATCGATTGAGTCGTTTATAAATTTCTAAATCTAATTGATTCACATAAGAATACTTTATAAATTTCTAAATCTAATTGATTCACATAAGAATACTAAGAAATAGAAAAGCAAAATTCATCGTTCCTAAAGAAGGAGGTGACTGATTCCACAAGATCAATTTCACTTTGATACTAACTAATGCAGCGGATAATTATCGATTCTGTTGATTCACGCACGAATACGAGAAGCAATATTTGAAATTCTATTGATTCTAGATAATGTTAGGAGATAGAAAACTAAACGTCGAGCGGCTGCAAATTTTTATTAATCAAAAGTTTTCTTATTTCAACTCAAATAATTATTTATATATACTTTATATCCTAAGAAAAAAAGACAGATATTATAAAAATATATTTAATATCAAACTCGGTAAAATAATAAAAAGTTTAAAATTGTTTTTCTTTCCCACATCATTGACGTAATAGATAATTATTAATTCAGTTGATTGACTCGTTAATACTGAAAAGTGATTTTCTAAACTATATTGATCTCGTAGAATATCAGAAGAAAATAACTAAACTCAACGTTCGTAAAAAAAAACAGTATAATCATAAATTCTTATAAATCTTTTATATCGACCCAAATAATTATTTATATAAACTTCAAATTGTAAAATAAAAATAAAAAAATCCTGATATAAAGATAAATTTTAAACAGAGTAAAAGTCTAAAATATATTTTAAAAAATTAAATTAATAAATATAAAAAATATAAATTATTAAAAATACTTTAAATATTAAACTTCATAAAAATAATACAAAATTAAAATTGTTCTTGTTTCCTCATCCCTGACTAAAAAATTAATTTGACTATTTTTTAGTTTCTACCTTGGTGATCTCGATATCACGACTATTTTTTAGTTTTTTTTTTAATTTTACAATCTCTAGGCTGTTTTTTTTCCCGTTTGTGATATTTTAACAAAAGATGACTGGCCTTTTAATCTTTTTTTTATTGGAATGATTAAAAAGACGTTTCTTTTTTCATCGATATAACATTTCTATATTTTTTATTCCAAAATTACTCATATTTTAAAATTAGTATAGAAGTTATAAAATTACAACGGTAAATTGCTATTAAATTCTGAATTACACTTTAAACTTTATCATGGGTCCCTAAGTTAAGAAAAAAATTCATTTCTACTCTCTAAATTTAAAATTTTATTTACTTCAAATTTTTAATACATATCAATTTACTTAATTACTCTTATTTTTTTAAAATATAAAAATCTAAAATAAGATATATTTTTTTTTCTAAATTCATCATTATTTAACTAAAATTTAATATATATTCTATTAAATTAATTATGACTCTTTTTCAAACTCAATTGATCGAGAATCGATCGAAGCTGCCCAAATCGCCTGCTCCAATCAATTGGGACAGTCTGTTGGGGGCAATCTATGGTCCGGAGTGACCAAGTGTTTTGATGTTTGGGCAAAGAGTTTAAGTTAAATTTACCCTTATATTTGATATATGTATTTGAGTGTGCAGGTTTGCAGGATACACATGGACTTAGCTGGACGGCTTCGGGACCGGTGAAGGATGACATGGGAGACAAGCCGTGAGCTTGCATGCATCCGAGGGACCGTGGACAGAGCAGGGACGATAGGCCGAGAGAAGCGGACTTCAAGGCATACGTGAAGGATGACATGCAGGCAAGCCGAAGGCTTGTGTGCGCATCTGAGGGACGAGAGTCAAAGTCGAAGAGGACTTAAAAGTAACAGGTCGAGGCTGCTGGAGCAGGAACGATGAGTCGAGGGAAGCGGACTTTGAGACATACGCGAAGGGTGGCATGGAGGCAAGCCGTGAGCTTGTGTGCGCATCTGAGGGACGAGAGCCAAAGTCGAAGAGGGCTTGAAGGCAACAAATCGAGGCTGCTGGATAAGGAGTCAGCTGAATCGTGAGGGTTCGAGTGCTGAGTGAATTGTACTCGGGAAATCCTAGGGTTCGAGTGCTGAGGGAAATGTACTCGAGAAGGGAAAATCTTAGGTTTAAAAGTGGACCAGTCGACTGGTGCCAGGGCAGTCGACTGATAAAGTTCACAGAAAGATCAGTCGACTGCCCATGGATCAGCCGACTAATGGTAACTTAAATTCGAACGTTAGGTTGTAACGTTCGAATCTGAGTAGGACCAGTCGACTGGCCTTGAACCAATCGACTGATAACGGTCATTTCAACCTAGAGCACTATTGAAAGAGGCTCGGTTTTGGCTGAGAGTTCTTGACGAAATTGGCTTTGGTTAAAGACCAATTAGTAGTCTAATAGCTCAGAAAGGTGTTGCGGGTTGCGGCGAGGTTTCTTCACCCACAAGGAGCTACACGAGCTAGCCGGAGGTCTTCCGGGGAGTCATCCACCGACGGATCGGGATCGTCCACCTTACGGACAGCCGTGGAGTAGGAGCTTCATCTCCGAACCACGTAAATTGGTTTGTCTTTGTAGTTGTTAGTATTGTTTTAGTTTTTGTCATTCCGCTTGCTCACTAACAACGTGTAGGAAGAAAACCATGGTTAAAGTGGGTGATCGAGAAAGTTGCTATTCACCCCCTCTAGCAAACGGTAAGGTCCCAATAAGTGGTATCAGAGCGAAGGGTCGCTCGTCTACGGACTAACTGTCGGGAGAGAAAAGGTGCTAGAGGAAGATGGACTCGGAAGGTCCGCTAGGATGAGATATTTGGATTCCGCCTCCATACGACCGAGATGACTTTGATTATTGGAGGAAGCGATTGGAGACGTGATTCCAAATGAATTGGGATCATTGGACCGCATTGGAAGTTCCATTTGAAGCTTCAACGGACAAGAAGGGAAAACGCCTTCAACCTCGGTATTAAACCAAGGATCAAACGGAGGAAGCGGAGATGGATAAGAAGGTAACTAGAATTGTATTAAATTTATTACCTTCATATATTGTGTCATATGTAGGAGAATACAAGAATGCATATGAATTATGGAGAAAGGTGATAGCTTTGAATGAAAATTCGACACAAATACAAAGAGATGAGGAGCCCAAGGAAAAGGGGTCATTGGTCCAAGAGAAGGAGAAGAACCAATCGGAAGTTGGGTCAAGTTCAACATCCGAAGAGGGGGAGAAAGTGGAATCATTCACATCCTCGAGTGAGGAAGAAATAGGAGAAGTCTCCACTTCAAGGATTGAGAGGGAGGAGAGACCATCCTCAATGTCGGAGCCAGAAGAAGCTTCCACCTCCGTCAAAGCAAAGTCAAAGGATCATATAATTTGCTTTGGGTGCAATCAAAAGGGACACTACAAGGACAAATATCCATTGGGTATGAAAAAGGAGGTAAACCCTAAACTGAATTCAAATAGTTTGAAAACTAACATGAGTTGTAGGGATGGTGCAAAGAAGAATAAGAAACATATAATTTGCTTCACGTGTGGTGAGCATCGACATTACCACACCAAGTGCCCGAAGAAAGGGGAAATCAAGAAATTGGCGCAGTTGAAGAAATTGGAAAAGAAGAGGAGCTCAAGTCAAGGGGGAGCTTCAAAGGTAAAAGGGAAGGTAATCCCTTATTTAAAATTAAATCTAATTTCAAATTTTTATATGCTTGTTAAGAATAGTCATGAATTTAGATATAATGATAGGAATAAAGTTAATAAGATAGATAATTCTAGAAAATCATTACCCAAGGCTAGACCAAGAAAGACCCAAACTACCATGCCTAAGGGAAGGAAGATGGTTAATGATCAAGGCACAAATCCAGAGAAGGAGAGACATATGCCTAGGAAAGTGGGCAAGTCTAGGAATGTTCAAGGTGGACATGTTGACTCTAGGGTTTGAGCTATAGAGTTGGAAAATCAAGTCTTGAGGGCAAGACTTGATGAAATGGAGAAACCCCTAGATATATTAACTATTGGATCTAAGAGTTTAGGTATAAGGTTGGGTAGTCAAAAACCGAACAATGATAGATCGGGTCTAGGATACCGATCTAAGTTCTCTGATCCGATGAAAAGAAATATGCTATGGTAGCATATAACTATGGCAAGGAGGGGAAGTCCAAAAATGACAAGGGATGCCATGCATGTAAAAACAAGAAGAGGGTTTTAACTAAGGATTAGGGGTCTAAAGTTCAGAAGGTTAAGGGTGTAGGCCAAGAGTCTCCGGAGGTACACCGGTGTGGCATAGTGTTTGTAGAGTCACCTAGGGAGATGGCTAAGGCTAAAAGCTCAAGGGGGAGCTCTAGAAGCTAAGTTGGGACCTATGGTCTATGAATCTCGGGAGGATTTCTCTCATAAATCTAGATGGGTCATGGAGTGTGCCGAAGGATATGGAGGCGGATTTCGAGTCTCAATCCTAGGGATTTGGCATAGTGGGTTTGAGTTTCATGCATGAAAATATGACATTGGGGTCATATAGCATGAAAATTGGTTGTTAATGTGTAGATGTCATATAAACCAATGCTAAGGATGCATTGTGGGTTGGTATCAGCATAGACATCAAGAGAAGGTCAAAACTAGGACTTTAGGTCAAGGTTCAATTGAAACATTTAGATAGTTTTGGATTTTATGTCAATCTTGGGATTGGTGATAGATACATTTTTAAATGTATTTTTCCCAAGTAGATATGAGTACCACAAACCTCTCCACAAATTTGGGAATTTTTGAGGATTTGTGAAATTTCTGGTGCATTTCTGAAATTGGGTCAGAAATGTTGAAAATGGGATATTTAGGGTGCCAGTTGACTAGGACAGAGGGCAGTCGACTGGTAAAGGCTGATTTTTTGTTTCAGCAGTCAAAAGGTGTCCAAATGATATAAAACAAGTGTGTAATCTTATGGGGGTTAGTACACTGTGTTTATGATCATTAGAGGTTAAAGGATCCAATAAGAGGGAAATTGTTGGAGTCTTTTTGATGTGTGGCAAAGGGGGAGAAGTGTTGGGTTTAAGTAGGAAACCAAACACGCCATTGCAAGAAATCCTAGGTCAAGGGGGAGCATTGTTGTGTTGGTGCAGGAAGCACCATATCAAACCTTGTTTTGATATTGACAAAGGATTCAAAGTTAAGATGTTATTTTGGTCTAATATGCTCACTAAGTGTGCAGGAAAGAAGCCCTAGGTACACTAGATACGAAGTCCTGGTCGAGGACTGGGCACGAAGCCTTGGCAAGGAGCTGGGCACCGAAGACCTGCTCGGAAGGTGGGCACGAAGTCCTGGTCGAGGACTGGGCACGAAGCCCTGGCAAGGAGCTGGGCACCGAAGACCTGCTCGGAAGGTGGGCACGAAGATCTGGTCAGGTGCATCGAGCAAAAGTCCAACCGGGGGAGCCGGTTGGAAAAAGGTAAACTCTCCTGAGAGGAGTAGGTGAGGACGTGTTCCCCGTCGAGGGAACAGTAGGCGTCGGCTCGACCTAGGGTTCCATTTGGGAGACCCGAAGTCAGAACCAAGACAGTTACGGCTATAAAAACCTAACATTTCTTGCCTTGTTTGTTGTGAAACTAACCTTGGATGCAGGGACCAAAGGAACGTGTTTCTGCAGCTCAGAACGCCCCAAAGGAGAGGGGCAGCAGCTGGGCAAAGCGCCCGGGAGGTCCCGGGCGCCCAAGGTCAAAGCCAAACGAACAGCTAAGCAAGAATCGCTTCAGAAGCTCACTGGGACAGGCGCCCTCAAGGTCCCGGGTGCCCAGATGGTCCCGGGCACCCTGGATGTCTCGGGCACCCTGGGTCCAAGCCAACCAGCGATCGAAGCGAAATCAGCCGTGAAGCCAGCAGACCAAGTCAACCGGGGCGCCCCTAGTGTCCCGGGCGCCCCCGTCAGCTCCGAGGCCGATTCTGGAGGGATAAGCGCTGACCGAGCTTCGGATGAGGTTTCTCGGATCCGAAGGCACGTGTTAGGCACCCCGAGCATCCAGGGCGCCCCCAGGAGTGCTATAAAATGGGCTCGACCCCAAGGCTTCAAGACATCAATTTTCCAACGCCTTCGTTCAAGCGCTCTGCTCCAGAAACCTCCGATCTCGAGATTCTAGCGCCGACGACGATCTTCTGCTCCAAATTACGATCCACACCGGACGTCGGTAACGAAGAGTACACTTGTTCTTTTTACTGCACTACTATTGTACGAATATTTGTAAATCTTTGCGACATTATCGAATTGCCCGCAGTAAACGGTCAAAGACCGTGGGCCGACTGCGACTCCGAACCAAGTAAAAACACTTTTCTAAAAATTTTCGCTGGTTCCGAACCAAGTAAAAACACTTTGTAGGAGCCGACCGCGACTCCGAACCAAGTAAAAACACTTGTGTTCCGTGTGATTGATTTAAATTTCCGCTGCGCATTCTCTTTTCTAATCCGAAACGCTTTTACGATATTCACCCCCCCTCTATCGTATTTTCTCGATCCAACAAGTGATATCAGAGTGGGGAAGCTCAAATTTGGTGCAACCACCAATTTGAGAGTTTTTCGAATTTTCGAAATTATTTTATTTTTTTGTTGATCTTTCTCGTTAATCGAGGTTGGTACAACACCACTCGATCTTTATTTCGAATTTGAATTCTCATTTTTTCACCATAAGTCAGAATTGATAAAACAATCAATTTTTGAAAATTTATCATAAAATTTTTACCATTATTTTAATATTTTTTCTCGAAATTCGTGCTATCTTAATTCGAGCAAATTTTTGTCACAACATTGAATTCTTATTTTGTTCAGAATTAACAAAAGTAACATTTTCTAAAAATTTGTAACAAACTTTTTATTATTATTTTTATTATTCCACCTTGAAATTCATGCAATATATATTTTGGATTATTTTTTCCCTTCTCCCGCACTACTAATCCAAGACCAAGTCTTGGTACATTTCTAGTTTTTCTTTTTGTGTGCAAGATTTATCCTTAATGGCTAATCAAGAATGGAACAGTGTTCGTCCGCCTCTATTCTCTGGCGAGAACTTCAGAACCTGGAAGGGTCTAATGAAATCCCACCCAAAGGCCCATCTAGATCTATGGACGATCATCCAAACGGGATTCTATTTTCCCGTAGAAGATGAGTTATCAATCGAGTGGGACAAACTGGATGAACAAACCCTCAAACAAATCGAGACCGATGTAAGGGCAACATCAATCCTACAATGCTGCCTAACCAAGGAGCAACTCGAACTAGTAGGTCCATTCAGATGTGCTAGAGAGATTTGGGGAAAATTGATCAACCTTCATCAAGAGATCTCTGATGAAGAAAAAGATCAGGTAAGTTATCTTGCACTCTCGGTCCAAGCACAGACAGCCGAGTCAGAGTCTGAACCCGAATCCAAAGTCGAAATCGAACCAGAGTTAGAAGACGAATTGACTGAGACAAAACTGGTAATCAATTTTGAATCTTTTTTTGAATTACAATTAAATAATCAAACAGATACTGTAATGGTCGAGGAAGGTATAATTTCTAGTACAGGGAAAGCTCCAAGAGAACCACCAAAGAAGAAGCTTCAACCTGTACCCGAGTCCGACTTAGACTCGGAATCAGAAGACAATGAAGGAGATCAACCCAAACTGGTCCGATTAGCTCATGATCATTACAAGAGTACTGGACAAACGATCGGGAATGGTAAGTTTTCAATATGTGAAAATCCAATATTTATCTCAAATAACATGATTGATTCATATAAGTTAGTTAAAGTTAATATGTTAGAAAACTTAATTCACAATCTTGCTGATTTTTAAAAAACCTGAGTTTTATTTCAATTTTGATATAACTTAGATCATTTTTGTCATGTTTTTTTATTCTTAGAATTAGGATTGATTAGTTTAAGGAGTAAAGAGTTACTTAAAACTTGAAAACCTAGTATTGGGAGGAGGTGAGATGATAGTACGTTAGGGAAGCCCTTCTAATAAGGTGAAGTATACACTACTTGGTCTGTTTAGTCTGGTGGAACTAGCCGAAGCTACCGATCCAAGACCCAAACTAGTTAGACCAAAATCTTTCAAGGAGTAACTTGAAGATGAATTTTCTATAAAAGGCTTTGTCAAGGAAAGGGTTGATGATTCAATCAGGCTACGGCCAAAGAAGACCTAGTGCCTCGCCAAGACCTGGAAGCCAATTATAGAAAATCAAATTCACTTTACTATTGTCAGATTTGAATCTAACTCAAATTTTAAGTAAATCTTAGATTTTACACTAATTCAAAGATAAAATTAATGTATCTCACAAAACAGGTAAGGATACCTTGTCTTGTCACTTAGAACTGGGTGAGATGTCTAGGACCTAATTATATAGTTCAATACTTTTTTCAAAATCAACTCAATTTTTTAAAAAAAATTAATTCTAAATTAACTCTATATGTTTTCCACTCAATATTTTTCAAAAATTGAATTTCATTTGTTTTCAAAATTAACTCATCAAACTAAGTCTTGATTGAATTAATACTAAGATCTAGGACTTGATTGGGTCAATTATTGGTAAAACCTAGTCAATATAGTCAAACCTAGTCAATACTGAAGAACCTTCAAGCACTTAGACAAAGTCAGACGAGTCGGATACAAGGGGAGTTTTTTTTAATATTTTTCGAAAAATTTAGATTTTTTCAAAAACCTTATGCTCTAAAATTTAGTACCATCTCAAAATAAGGTTTTCAAAAATTTGATTCAAAAACCCTAGTATATTACTATCTCTTTGAAAAATTATTATCATTTCAAAATATCTTTGAAAAATTATTATCATTTCAAAATATCTTAAATTTGATTCAAAAACCCTCGTATATTACTATATCTTTGAAAAATTATTATCATTTCAAAATATCTTAAATTTGATTCAAAAACCTTCGTATATTACTATCTCTTTGAAAAATTATTATCATTTCAAAATGTTCTTCGAAAACTGTGCTATCATTCCAAATTGTGTTGAAAATTACCATACTGTTATTCAAAACTATTCTTTTGATTTTAATAAACCCTAAAGACTTATAGGAGGATTAACTTGTGGTTAACAAGCCTCCTAGGACTGTGTCAGGTTTAGGGGGAGTTCAAATTAAAAGAAGAAGTTTAAAAATACTATGTTTTCAAACTATCACTCATGTTTTTCGAAAACTATGCTATCATTTCAAAATATGTCTTTCAAATATTCATTTTTTTCGAAATATTAATACTTCAAAGTTCATTTTATGAATTGTGCTTGAGTCCCTTTTGATTTTGACAAACCCTAAGGACACAGAGAAAGTCTTCATCATGATCTACAAGGACTCCTAGGAAGTGTGAAATTTAGGGGGAGTCTAAATCGAAAGAAATAATTTCTGACAATTATGTTTCAAAATTATTAGATAATTCTTATAATATTTGAATCAAACCTTAAAACTCAGAAGAAGAGTACTTGTAGTCAACAAGCTTCCAAGGACTAGGTCAAGTTTAGGGGGAGATCAAATTAAAAGAATTATTGAGCATTTTTAAAATTATATGTTTTCATGCACTGCACTCTTAAAATCCTTTTGAAAACATAAATAATTTTTCGTTCAAAATAATATCCTTTTAAATCATTTTGCTTATATATATACCATTACTTTCAAAATTTTACTTTGCTTTGGAATATTTTTAAAATCCTTTTAGAATACTTTTGAAAATAATACTTACTTGACTTTGAAAAATTTTCCAGGACACTTAGGGAATTGTCCTTGTAGTTAACAATGTTTCCTAGGATTAAGTCAGACTGGAAAAGAAACCGAGTCAAGTATTATATTTTCAAAATAAAATTAAAATTGTTTTAAAATAATATCTTTCAAAAGTACTTCTATTTTTCAAAATATAATGTTTTCAAAAGTACTAATACTTTTCAAGACAATAATGTTCTAAGTGCGTGAATTTTCTCAAAGACTTGCCTACAAATACAAAATATTTTTTAATACTTTTCAAAGTGGAGTTTTGTTGGTGTAATTTAAAGCTTTTTGCAATGCCTTCAAGAGTTATACTAAGTATTTTTATGTTTTCAAAACTCATAGGCTCTGATACATAATTTTTTTAAAAAAACTTATTTCAAAATATATTTCTTTATTTGATATATAGCCAAGGGGGAGAGCAAGAAAGAGAGAAAGGAATTTTTCTATATTTAACTTTTATCTCTTTTTCAAAAAGTAAAGCAAAAATTTCTAAATACTTCAAATTGTTTTTAAGTGCTAAGTGTTGTTAAAATTTCAGACTACTTCAAGTGCTTTCAAGTATTTCTAGTGCTTCAAAATTTTCTAAGTATTTCTAAGTGTTTCAAATTGGTTAAGTGCATGTTTTTTCCTAAGTAAAATTTTTCTTAGTAAACAAAATTTGTCTGAGCAACAACTTTTTGAAAATTTTGGTAAATGTTTCTATGAAAAGTTTTTTTGGTGAAAAACTTGTCGAAAAATTTCTTAAAGATTTTGATTTTCAAAATGCACAAAGTGTTTCCAAGCAAATTTTTTTAGTGTGCAAATTTTTTTTGTAAACAAATTTTTTCCCAATTCTCAAAGTTGAATTTTTAAGGGAAATTTGACTTCAAAATTTTGCCTAAGTAAACTTTTTTAGTAAAATTCATTTTGCAAAGCCTTGTAAGTAAAAGTTTTTTAACAAAATTTAGGATTGCAAAACTTTTCTAAGTGTAAAAATTTTTTGGTGCAAACGCTTTAACTCTATTTTTTGAAAAAAAAACTCTTTGTCAAAAACATGAAACACTTTGAAGTTTTACAAAAACTGCATCCCTATTAGATATCTGGTTCACCCATGAATATTTTTGATATATGTCAAAGGGGGAGGAAAGGTCAAAGTTAAGTATTTTATGTGTTTTATAACACAATTATTCAGGGGGAGTATGAGAAAATTTTTATTTTTTTGTCAAAATTACATTGGTCTTAGACTTTATACTGTTCAAAATTGCTATATATAATTGGTCTTAAGTTAAGTATTTTATGTGTTTTATAACACAATTATTCACGGGGAGTATGAGAAAATTTTTATTTTTTCTGTTCAAAATTACATTGGTCTTAGACTTTATACTGTTAAAAATTGCTATATTTAATTGGTCTTAACCTTATTGCTTAATCTGTTATAATTTTTACTTAACTTTGAATTGTGTTGCCATAAACCTCAAATGAAGTTTTGGTATGAGCAGAGACATCAAGAGAAGGTCAAAACAAGGACTTTAGGTCAAGGTTCAATTGAAACATTTAGATAGTTTTGGATTTTATGTCAATCTTGGGATTGGTGATAAATACATTTTTAAATGTATTTTTCCCAAGTAGATATGGGTACCACAAACCTCTCCATAAATTTGGGATTTTTTGAGGATTTGTGAAATTTCTGGTGCATTTCTGAAATTGGGTCAGAAATGTTGAAAATGGGATATTTAGGGTGCCAGTCGACTAGGACAGAGGGCAGTCGACTGGTAAAGGCTGATTTTTTGTTTCAGCAGTCAAAAGGTGTCCAAATGATGTAAAACAAGTATGTAATCTTATAGGGGGTTAGTACACTGTGTTTATGATCATTAGAGGTTAAAGGATCCAATAAGAGGAAAATTGTTGGAGTCTTTTTGATGTGTGGCAAAGGGGGAGAAGTATTGAGTTTAAGTAGGAAACCAAACACGCCTTTGTAAGAAATCCTAAGTCAAGGGGGAGCATTGTTGTGTTGGTGCAAGAAGCACCATATCGAACCTTGTTTTGATATTGGCAAAGGATTCAAAGTTAAGATGTTATTTTGGTCTAATATGCTCACTAAGTGTGCAGGAAAGAAGCCCTAGGTACACTAGGCACGAAGTCCTGGTCGAGGACTGGGCATGAAGCCCTAGCAAGGAGTTCGGTACCGAAGACCTGCTCGGAAGGTGGGCACGAAGTCCTGGTCGAGGACTGGGCACGAAGCCCTGGCAAGGAGCTGGGCACCGAAGACCTGCTCGGAAGGTGGGCACGAAGACCTGGTCAGGTGCATCGGGCAAAAGTCCAACCGGAGGAGCCGGTTGGCAAAAGGTAATCTCTCCTGAGAGGAGTAGGTGAGGACGCGTTCCCCGTCGAGGGAACAGTAGGCGTCGGCTCGACCTAGGGTTCCATTTGGGAGACCCGAAGTCAGAACCAAGACAGCTACGGCTATAAAAACCTAACATTTCTAGCCTTGTTTGTTGTGAAACTAACCTTGGGTGCAGGGACCAAAGGAACGTGTTTCTGCAGCTCAGAACGCCCCAAAGGAGAAGGGCAGCAGCTGGGCAAGGCGCCCGGGAGGTCCCGGGCGCCCAAGATCAAAGCCAAACGAACAGCTAAGGAAGAATCGCTTCAGAAGCTCATTGGGACAGGCGCCCTCAAGGTCCCGGGCACCCAGATGGTCCCGGGCGCCCTGGATATCTCGGACGCCCTGGGTCCAAGCCAACCAGCGATCGAAGCGAAATCAGCCGCGAAGCCAGCAGACCAAATCAACCGGGGCGCCCCTAGTGTCCCGGGCGCCCCCGTCAGCTCTGAGGCCGATTCTGGAGGGATAAGCGCTGACCGAGCTTCGGATGAGGTTTCTCGGATCCGAAGGCACGTGTCAGGCGCCCCCAGCGTCGAGGGCGCCCCCAGGAGTGCTATAAAAGGGGCTCGACCCCAAGGCTTCAAGACATCAATTTTCCGACGCCTCTATGCTCTTCGTTCAAGCGCTCTGCTCCAGAAAACTCCGATCTCGAGATTCTAGTGCCGACGACGACCCTTTGCTCTAAATTACGATCCACACCGGGCGTCGGTAACGAAGAGTACACTTGTTCTTTTTACTGCACTACTATTGTACGAATCTTTGTAAATCTTTGCGACATTATAGAATTACCCGCAATAAACGGTCAAGGACTGTGGGCCTTGGAGTGGGAGCCGACCGCGACTCCGAACCAAGTAAAAACACTTGTGTTCCTTGTGATTGATTTAAATTTCCGCTGCGCATTCTCTTTTCTAATCTGAAACGCTTTTACGATATTCACCCCCCCCCTCTATCGTATTTTCTCGATCCAACATGTTGCTCATTTGGTGGCGTAAGGGGAATCTTGGAGAGGTTCTTAAAAAGCCTTTGTAAGTCCGATATAGGGGAGCCTTGGAGAGGTTCTTAAAAAGCCTGTTTTGGTAAAAGTCCTAAACTCTTGGGGAGGTTAGGTGTGGGGATGCATGTTTGCATACGCATTGGCAATGTAAGTCCAAGGTGAAACCTTGGCAACGTAAGCCCAAATGGTTATTAACATTGTATTTGCTATTTGTTTTCCCTAACTTAAACATATTGTCAAATATCAAAAAGGGGAGATTGTTTGGGCAATCTGTGGTTCGGAGTGACCATGTGTTTTGATGTTTGGGCAAAGAATTTAAATTAGGTTTACCATTATATTTGATATGTGTATTTGAGTGTGCAGGTTTGCAGGATACACATGAACTTAGCTGGACGGCTTCAAGATCGGTGAAGGATGACATGGGAGACAAGCCGTGAGCTTGCATTCATTCGAGGGATCGTGGACAATGCAGGGATGATGAGCCGAGGGAAGCGGACTTCAAGGCATACGTGAAGGATGTCATGGAGGCAAGCCGAGGGCTTGTGTGTGCATCTAAGGGACGAGAGCCAAAGTCGAAGAGGGCTTAAAGGCAACAGGTCGAAGCTGCTGGAGCAGGAACGATGAGCCGAGGGAAGCGGACTTCGAGGTATACACGAAGGGTGGCATTGAGGCAAGCCGTGGGCTTGTGTGCGCATCTGAGGGACGAGAGCCAAAGTCGAAGAGGGCTTGAAGGCAACAGATTGAGGTGTTGGATGAGGAGTCAGCTGAGTCGTGAGAGTTCGAGTGTTGAGTGAATTATACTCGGGAAATCTTAGGGTTCGAGTGCTGAGGGAAATGTACTCGGGAAGGGGAAACCTTAGGTTTAGAAGTGGACCAGTCGACTGGTGCCAGGGCAGTCGACTGATAATGTTCACAGAAAGATCAGTCGACTGCCCATGGATCAGCCGACTAATGGTAACTTAAATTCAAACGTTAGGCTGTAACGTTCGAATCTGAGTAGGACCAGTCGACTGGCCTTGGACCGGTGGACTGGTAACGGTCATTTCAGCCTAGAGCACTATTGAAAGGGGCTTAGTTTTGGCTAAGAGTTCTTGACGAAATTGACTCTGGTTAAAGGCCAATTAGTAGTCTAAGAGCTCAGAAAGGTGTTGCAGGTTGTGGCGAGGTTTCTCCACCCACAAGGAGCTACACAGGCTAGCCGGAGGTCTTTCGGAGAGTCATCCACCGACGGATCGGGATCGTCCACCTTACGGGCAGTCGTGGAGTAGGAGCTTTATCTCCGAACCACGTAAATTGGTTTGTCTTCGTAGTTGTTAGTATTGTTTTAGTTTTTGCTATTCCGCTTGCGCACTAACAACGTATAGGAAGAAAACCACGGTTAAAGTGGGTGATCAAGAAAGTTGTTATTCACCCCCCTCTAGCAAACGAAAAGGTCCCAACACAGTCGATTGGGGAGCTCTGATCGATTAGGAATCGATCAGTTGTATTTGTTGCAAGAGAGCATGATTCTTATTTTTTATAGGTATAAAAAGTCCAAAAGTAGTTATAATTCTTCCTAAATTCAGCACATTTAAATTAAAATTTAATATATTTTCTATAAAATTAAGTATAATTCTTTTTTTACCTGATTGGGTCATACTTAATTTGATAGAAAATATACTAAATTTTAATTAAATAATACTGAATTTAAAAAAATATATTTTATTTTGGACATTTTTTTACTAAAAAAATGAGGTAATTAGATAAATTGGTATGTATTAGGAAGTTGGAGCAGATCAAACTTTCCACGTAGGCAGTAGAAATAAATTTTTTCTAGTGAGAGACTGAGAAGGGAGTTGAATTTGCTATTAAGCAGTTTAGGACAATTTGCCCAAATTATAACTATTAAAAAAATATGAATCAGTTAATACCGAACTTAAGATGATAATTTATGAAAGTTTTTCATCGACTGCCAAAGTAATTGGAAAGTGCTCGTGACAGACGACCCAAAAGTCTAACATCCTATGGTTGTACGACTCATTTGAAGAAAAAATTCATACAAATATATTATTGTTAAAGATCGAATCGTAAATATCTGGATGATAATTTAATGGTCTTCTACTACACCATAACTTTGAGAGCATCTATTGTTAAATTATATAATTATAACAATTACAAAATACACAATTATAACAATTAAATTACATAATTATGACAACTATAATACCATAGCAACTACAGTATAATACGATTAATATTGATAAAAATAACTATTAATATTTATAAAAACTAACTATGTTATAATAACTACGGACTACCATCTATCATCTGCAACTAGCTCCAATCTTATCTTCCTTTAGGCTGCGTTTGATAGGGTATAATCCACCCTGTAATGTAATCCAGATTACATTACAAGTTGAATTCCTTTATTTGGAATAACTTTAAAATTGTAATGTAATATAATCTCGATTACAAAAGAGGTTGATGATTTGTAATCTGGATTACAAAACAAAACCTCCGTAATCTGGATTACATTACAGCTTGTAAAGTCGTTGGTCGGGCGGCGACGGTCGTCGGTCGTCGGCAGTTCGTCGATTGTCGGCCGGCGGCCACCGGCCTGACGGCGGCGGTCACCGGCCGGTCGGCGGCGGTCACCGGCCGGTCGGCGGCGGTCCAACTTGTAATGATTATCAAAGATTACATACAACTCATTACCAAACATAACAATGTAATCAAGATTATATTATATTACATTACAAATTTGATTACATTATAGACCAGATTATATTATAGCTTTGGTAACCTTATTGTATCTATCCATATGAAATATCCAACTTCCATTTTCTTCGTGTACGAATATACATATTCTACTCAAATATTCTATTACTATCTAAAATTATATATATATTTTTTTCAAATTTGAATTATTACCATAAAACTCTTATATTTATCCCATTTTTTAAAAAATTAGAAAAAAATCAGGATAATAAAATATTAAAAATAGTGTTGAGAAACATATAGACATTTTTATTTCAATTTGCCTATTAAATTTAAATGCTTTCACTTTGACAAAGAAACATCAAATTTTTTATTTAATTTGTGATTAAGGAAAAACACTTTTTAAATAAAAAATTATATATATATATATATATATATATATATATATATATAATTTAATCAAATGTGAATAGAATGTTAAGACTAACAATCGTCTAGAACATCACCAATGCTTTGGAGATTTTTTGTGACCTCCCTCATAAGAGAAAAAGAGAGAGAAAAAAATTAGGTTCGATTTGTATACCCAACTCCTAACTCAAAAACTCCTCATGAATAATTATCCGATTATTATTTAATTAAGTTCAAATTATTTTATCATATATAGATAATTATCCGATTATTTAATCAAATTTAAAAAATTATTATGAGGATCCTGATTGAATTTGAAAAAAAAATATCATCCCTATCCATAACAACTGTATATAAAAAATCATAACATTACTATAATATAATATTAATATTATAATAATTATCAATATAGATCAAAATTAAAATATCCATATTATAGCAATTAAAATTTATAATTCTTACAATAATATCAAAAACAAATTTATAAAAATGTACTAACAATAAATAAGACATTATTTTAATAATAACTTTTAAAAAAACACTCTTCAAACCATTCTATTAAAAAAATGTTTACCTAACATTGCAAGCACTAAGAATTTAATTACAACAAATTTGTTTACAGGTCATAACCAAACATTTAAGCCTCATTCTATTTAACTCCAATCTAATTACTTTGCTTGGAAGTGTAAATAACAATTTTATCATCTGTGAAGAGAAAAATATTACAACAAACGCAATGGAACTCGCTTACCAGCAAAGTAATTACTCGAGCAAGATAGCTTTTGATGCTAAACAACACAATCCCCTAGTTCTTGATATTACATCGAGGCCAGATCTACCGATCTACGTCCATATCCGTTTCAGATTCTATGCTTCATGATTAGGTTTTACAGGTACCAGCACAGTAGATTATCATTCAACTCATCTTCGAGTGTACAATAAATAAGAACTCCTGCAAAAGATTAAGATATCCCAGGGTTATTTTCTTTGTAAAATCAACTTCAAGAAGTCAGAACAAAAGAGGTTAAAGATATAAACTTCTGATTTCAACAGAAAAAACATGTGGAGAAATAGATCGAGCGAGGAAACAGAGATCTAGAGGCGAATAAGAAGCTGGGTGGGGAGCTCCCTTCAATCCAAAGAAGGGTGGGAGAGGTTAGTGCAGCTCCTGAGTTATGCAAACCACAATCCTATCCCAAGCAGTTGAAGTTGCAGTGAGTAAGAGAAAGCTTCTTCATGGAATAGGAGAGTGGAAACCATAAACCAGCAGCTGAAACCAACCTCCCAAAGCCCTCGTTTGGACTTCATGGAGCTCCACCTCCGACCTAAACCGCAACAGCAACAAGAGAAGACACAGAACAAGCGAGAGAGGGCAAAGCCGCTACGGAGGAGGCGGAGAGGCTAGAGGCAGAACGACGATGCAGAGGGAGGAGGGATTAGGGCAGACAGGGCTCAAATCTTGAGAAGTTGAAGCGTTGGTGCCTTTATCCTGACCTCTGATCTCTGATCTCTGACCTCTTCACATGCTCTCATAATCTAGCCATTTTCAAAAAGGTGGAACCGCCACCTCAGCGGTCCCTTGATCCCTGCCCCACAGGTTTTCAGAGGGAGATAAATCACGATTATCACTGATGTAGTGAGACGCCTGGGGTCGAGGGAATTAATGTCAGCAGACCAGGATTTTATTCCCGTGTGCAAATGACGACCCTCGAATCTGTGACCTCATTCAAATCGGCCAGACCCCTTTTGAATAATCTAGCCATGTTACCCCGGGACTATGAGATAGCAGTGGATGATTAATTACTATTTTAAATGTTAATGATTCAATCCTAAATTATGACGTATTTTATAAAATTTTCTTTTTCAAATGGGTGTGAATCCAGGGACGTTAGGTTTCTAAATTGCCCACCACGGTGCTTCCTGATTTATCCTGATGATTGATGAAAAATTTCCGTGGGGTCGGACCGGTCATCCCAGGTTCATCTGCTATCTGTCTAACATTCCCCCCAACCTCTTGCCTTCTCAATCACCGTGATTTACCTCCTCTGTGTTGGTCCTGGGACGAACTGACGACGACGTTGAGGGCGAGAGTTTTATTTATTTTTTTGCCACCAATAATCTAGCCATATTAATATATTTACTGCACCCTGTGTAAAATATTTCTCCTTCCAATTTTTTACCTTCTCAGTTACCATGATTTACTTTTTGTGTTAGTTTGGGATGAGCTAACAGAGACACTGAGGACAAGCATTTCGCACGTTTGACACAATAATCTAGCCATGTTAATATATTTTTTCCACGAAAATACTACTCAGATGCATATATGTTCATCCAACGTATTCATTCATAGTCTGATATTCTTAGTGTAGTACAGCATATGAGATAGTTTATGTTAACAGAGCCAAACTTAATATTTACTGAGAATTATTCAAAGGTTAATGTTGTTATTTCTGGTAGCTATTGTGCTACGGGTGACAGAAGGAAGAGAAAAAAAATCCAAGTAAAAGACAAGCGAGTAAGACAGCTCTATGACAGACAGGCTATGATGAAAGAGAAGATAACAAAAACCAAAGCGGCCATTCAATATTTCGTTGTCGGCAGCGAAATCTAGCGAATGGGCAGGCCAGAGCGAATCTTGGCGTTAGATTTCTTTGTCGGTCAACGAGGGATCGCTCGGTGTGTGCAGGCGAAGGAGCTAAATTGGACCGGGCATGGCCCAAGTACAGTCCAAACGCACAATTAAATACAGTTAGGAGCTTGGGCTGATATGGATTTTAGATTACTATGGCGGGCGGATTGATGATCAGGAGATTAACATGGGGCACAACCATCCTGATAAGAATCAAAGTTTAGTTATGCTCGTTCAAGATTTATACAGGAGAGATAGCAATTATAATACGGATTAAAGAGAATGAGGATTTGTAAAAAAATATATAAAAAAGAAATTCAAAAATAAAGAGAAATGGTAGTTTGCAAAAAAAATATATATATTCAATAATAAAAAATAATGTCTCAAATTACTAAATAGTAAATCATAACTTATAAATATCAAAAATATCCTAAATATAAAAAATAAATATTACTAAAAAAATAAAAAAGACGTTCGAAGCCTTTGAAAATGACATAAATGATATTTTTCGAATCCAAAATTTAGCCGTTTAAGGGTTCCACCTAGTAACAAATTTAAGGATTTGAATAAACTTCGATTCAAATCAAAGAGCACCTCGTTATAATACTCGAGTCAAAAGTTATGACTCGTTGAAACTCAAGAGGTCTTTTTGAGTCATTCACTAGTCACCATGGATTGAAAAGAACTCGTTCTTGAATTCACTATAGTATCATTAGCATCCATCGGCACTAAAAAAACACTCATATAGTAGCGGTTTGTTTTTAGTATCAAGAGCAGTTATCAACTACTCCTACACTTTTATCAACAGTTTGAAAATCACTCCTCTTATTTGCCGCCCCTATATCTAATAAGAGTAGTTTTCATAACTGCTGGTAAAAGTTATAAAATGACTCCTAGTTTTTTACTTTGTAAGATTGGTTTCAAACCGCTACTGTAGTTATAAATTTAGGAGCGGTTCAAACCGCTCCAAAACCCTTAGGTGTTAGAATGATTTTAAATCGCTTCTATACACCATGAATATAAGAGTGATTTCAAAATGCTATCTATTAATACTAATAATTCAGGAGCGGTTTTAAACCGTTCCTACACCATGAATATAACAGTGATTTTAAAATGCTATTAATACTAATAATCCAGGAGCGGTTTTAAACCGCTCCTAAATATGTGTATAGGAGCACATCAAAATGGTATTAAAGCTGAAAATTTAGGAGTTGTTCAAACATTGATATTTAATATTTCAATCCACAAAATCAATATATAACATTATTAAACAATTATCCTCCAAAAAATAATAAGAGTACTCCAAATGCTAATATAAAATAATAGTTATAATGTTTCAAATTCAATAGTTACTAAAAGTACTAACATCATACAAATTATTTTTTTTCAAAATTCTATCTAATCATTATCTAGCTCTGATACTTGGGGAGATCTATGACCACTTTCATGTGCATTTGATGGAGAACTTGTATGCTACTGCATAATCTCTGCCAAGATAGTTGACATCTGAAAAATAAATTTAATTTAATATATCATGCTTCTATATAAGTATTTTTGAACATTAGTATTCAATATGTGACTACCTATGTAGGTAATAATTTCAGATATCATATTTTGGATGACATTGATAAAATTTTGAGTATGATGTTCATGCATCTACCTCATCCGCTCCATTTCTACCTGTCTCTGTGCTTCCATATCTTTCATTTTTTTCTTCCATTTTTCGCAACTTATCATTAACATTAGAAGTAGGAAGATTATTTTGTCTAAAAATTGTTCTTCGATTACACTGCTCTGGGAAAACTTGGCTAGGTAATACACCAGCTCTTAAATATCAAATAGGACCAGAATGCTCTGACCCAAATACCTCACTGAATAAAAATATATAATTAATATTGTACAATATATAGTAATTTTAATAAAAATAAATTCTAAATGGATATCGAAACGTCTCTTCATGTACTTTTATTATTTGCATTCCTTCATGCTTGTCTCAGAGATGACGTTGCACAATTATATTTAATTCATCCTAATACACAAATTTTGTCAATAAAATAAATAGCATATTGAAAAGTTATTTTGAAAAGTTAAAACAATTATTACCTTAACTCCTATTGCTTCATCATCAAGAGCACCTCTTTTTTTTACTTTGTCGACTAAGATGAAATAGTTCAATGCGAGTTGACTTTCTACCATTTTCCTAAATCTAAATATAGAAAAAATCATTTTAGATTGAATATGCAAGTAATAATAGCTCAATGCTTGCCTATATACATTGATATCAACATACAAATTGATCAAATGCTTACAAATTTATCTTCGAACGAGAGAATATTTATTCGTCCTTGTGCATGAATCCCTCGTTTTTTACTCCCATTTTCTCGATTTATTTTTGATGTCCTATGAAACAAAAAAAAATTACAACAAATTTATGCATACTAATATATAAAAATTAATCAATACAAGAACTATCTCATTAGACTTACAATAATTATAGCCCATTGCAATAGGATTAATCTTATTATTTATCATCATCTATTTTGTAACAGGAAAAAAAATAAATATAGATACCACAAACAAACAATGAATTAAAGAGAGATGAATGGAGAAAAAACGTGGCAAGGGAAACAACAATGAATTAAAGAGAGATGAATGTAGAAAAAATATGGAAAAAAATGTGGCAAGGGAAAACTTTGATGGCAATAGTAGCGGAGCTTCACTGTTGGTTGCTCGCGGATGAAATAAAATGATGACTAACGGCAGGAGGATGATTGTGCTATTGCTTGAACAGGACAACGCCGGCAAGTGCACCTACGAAGGAGAGGAAGAAGTGGAGAGAGGTAAAGGCAACGACGAAGTCGCTTGGACAGGGAGTCGCATGGCAGAATAGGACAAAAAAACTTAGGTTTTAAGAAATTAAAACTTAGGGGGCGCTTGATATATATTCGACAATAGAAATGGTAATGAGTTTTGACTTTTGATTGAAGGGTTTATGGGTTTAATGATAATATAGTAGGAGTTGGGTTATAAAATCAAGGGTATCATATCCATATTTTGATTCTGATTCTCGTATATTAAACATCATAAATTGTAATGGAATAGATTTCATTTCTATTCCCGCCTTCTAAACTCGCTTACCAAACGCCCTCTCAGATTTTAATTAGAAACAACAACTCACATTCCAATGCATATGTAGTGCTTTTATTTATTTTTTTAAATAAATAATTATGTCAATAAACTCTTATTTTTAGGATTTAGATATTATATTATAATAATAAGTATACGAAAATTTCAAATTGAAAAAAATTTTTGAGATCCTACGATGTACAATGTCGGACATAACATTTTCCATAATATATTAATAAAATGTATTATAAATTTAAATAAATTTGAAGCATGGTGCAATTTTATTTAATTGTAGGAAAATATTATTTTTTCACTCGTGTGAAAACCTAAAAGAGCATAAAATCACCTATAAAAATTGAATGGTGATATACAACTCTATATTTTTAAAATCTGAGGAAAACATCCCCTCTTTTTTTTGACATAATAATATTTGTATATCTAAAATTATTTTATTATAAATTTTAAGTCATATATGAGTAATTTAATTTGAATAAAAGAAAATAATTTTAGTAGCGATGTTTGACATAGAATCGCTATCAAAAGTATCCAATATTAGCGGTTTCATAATTGTTTCTAATAGTTGTAGGAAAAGAGCGGCTTACGGTCATAGTTTATATAAATCGATGCTAAAACTATAACTGATCTTTTAGAGTAATAGATGCGATTTGTAGCAGCACTTTATACAAATTTTATTCAAAGAATCCAATAAGAACTGTTTGAAATTTGCTCCTAAAAGTTAGAGCAATTGGAACGGTTAGTAACCTAAAACCGCTACTAAAAGTACCCAATAGCAGCAGTTTTAAGATTGCATCTAATCGTTGTATCATTAAGAGCGGTTTACAGACCGCTTCTGAAACTATTCAATAAGAGCGGTTTCAAATTGTCTCTAAAAGGTTAGGCAATAGAAATGATTTAATTCAAACTGATTCAATTGGTCGATTTTCAAGAGCGGTCTTAAAACCACTCCTAAATAACCTCTCCTATATGGGTGTTTTTTTAATAGTGCGAATAGGAAGTGTGTTTCGCATTAAAGACATTAGAAGTCTTCAAGTGACTAAAAAGACAAAATCGATACGCGTTGTCCTTAGTCTTCTGCAGTATTTCACACGATTTAATCTTCCGATCTTTAAATTTATTATACTCTCCCACAAAGAAACGAACATATCAATACAACCCAAACAAAGTCACCAACATAAAAAAGTATTTGACGACGATGACGGTCGACTTGAGTCTTGTACTTGGTATTGTTCTCTTAAATAACTTATTTCACTTGCTCATAAATACCTCGACGATGTTTTATCATCTCATCTGTTTAAGGACGTACTGAATCATCCTATACGTGGGATAGGAGCTAAATCCAATACCTTGAATGAGTTTTGCCCATAGACAACCTTAAAATAACTTAAACTTGTGGTCATATTTCTTGATTTGTTATAGACAAATTATGCTTGAGAGTAACGTTAAATCTCACTGCTTCAACTTAGTTTCTATAAAATACCTGAGAAGATTGTCTAAACTTTGATTCACCACCTCAGTTTATTCATCTATCTGGGGGTGGTAGGCACTGCTAAAGTTCAACTGCATTCCTAATTTTCCCCATAAGTTCTTCTAGAAATGACTAATGAACTTGATATCATGATCTACAATCATGGATTGAGGAAAGTCATGTAAACACACGATCTGCTTCTGCTTGAAGTAAAGATAGACAATCTGGACAACATCTATAGTCATTCTACAAGCTATAAAATGTGTCATTTTTAAAAACCTATCAACCACAATTAAAATAGAATTTGAGGTTTGTTGGGTGTGAGTAGTCCCAATACAAAATTCATGCTGACATCAAACTACATAACTTCAAGATTAGGTAAGGAAATGTATAAGCTTGCATTAGTGAGAATCCCCTTAGACCGTTGGCATAAAGAACGTCAATCTACAAAGTGAGTTACATCGCTAGTCAACTTGAGCTAATAAAAATTAACAAAGATAAGAGCCAAGATCTTTTCACATTCAAAATACTCCTCATTATGAAGTTCAATCATAATATGCTACCTCAATGAACAATCTGGAACACACAACTACAATCCATGAAACATATAATCATTATGTAAAATAAAATTGTGATAATTACCATCCTGCATCTCTTGGAATATTCTTCTGAATTAAGGGTCAGTTGCATATATATATCTACCAAAATATCAAAGGCTACAACTTTGGTACTCATGGTTGTAAGTAATGAAAAGCGATGACTCATGGCATCTATGACACAGTTCAGGCTCCTAATTTGGTGTCTCAATGGAAAGGTAGACTTCTACAAAAAAAAGCCACCCACTTGGCATGTCACTTACTCAACTTATTTTGAATTGATGTACTATAAAGCTTCATGATCAATAAACAAGATAAACTCATTATGTACTAGATATGACATTAATGCTTCAAGAACTAAACAATAACATAAAATTACAAGTCGTATGTAGAATAATTCTTCTTAGATCTGTATAGCTTCTCACTAAAGAAAATAACTGGATGTTATACTCAGAACACTCACTATATCAATACTAGATGTATCACAGTTAATCTCGAATACTTTGTTAAAATTAGAAAGTGCCAAAATTGGTGTCTCGGTCATCTGCTGGTTGACTAGTTGAAAGCTAGCCTCTGTCTCTTCAGACAACTTGAAATCACGTTCCTTGAAACACTCGATGATGGGTGTAATAAGAGTGCTAAAATTTTGTATGAACCGACGATAAAAAAAAGTCTTTCCATAAAAATTTCTAACATTGTGCAAAATCCTTGGCTGAGGCAACACCAAGACTGTGTTTATCATTGATTGATCTACGTGAACATCATCAGTAGACATAATAAAGTCTAGAAAAATTATCGATGTAGTAAAAAAGGAACACTTCTCCTCATTAACAAATAAACACTCTATTTTCAGCCTTTCAAAAATAACATAGAGGTGATAAAAGTGTGATGCTCATATCAGACTGTAGATGAGAATGTCATCAAAGTAAACCACCATAAAATTTCCCATAAAAGATTGGAAGATTTGATGCATAAATCTCATGAATGTATTGGATGCATTAGACAATCCAAAAGGTATAACTATCTATTCATATAACTCATATTACATCTTGAATGTTATCTTTCATTCATCTCTACCCCTTATTTTGATTTGGCGATATCCACTTTTGGGTCAATTTTTGAGAAGACTCTAGAATTGGATAGTTGATCCAACATGTAATCTAAGTGGAGAATTAGAAATATATACTTAATGTAATCTTATTGATGACTAGGCTATCAACACACATACGCTACAAACCATCCTTCTTCAACGGTAGTATGGCAGGAATTACACACGGGCTTATGCTCTCACAGGTGTAACTTTTTTTTAGCAATTCCACCACCTGATGTTGTAATTCTTTAGCTTCATTGGGACTGAGATGATATACTGGTCGATTAGAAAAAATCAACCATAGAATAAAATCAATCTGACGTTGAATCTCTCTTATAAGTGGTTGCTCAAGAGGAAAATCTTCTGGCATCAATTCAGCAAAGTCCACTAGCATTTGCAATACTTCAACTAATAAGATGACATCTTTGGCTATGACATCGTTTTAGCAAGGCAACAAAGTATAGACAACTTCTTTTTTAATTCATCTTATCTAAAAACCTGGATATATAAAGCAGATTGATAGTTTTGGCTACTAGAATTGGAGTGGTTCATTCTCGCTGTGATGCCAACAAATCTTATTTCCTTTGATATGAAGGGTAATTCTGCCATCCATTATAGATAACGTTGCTATCATATTGTCAAGATCACCCCAACAATACATAACATGCATTTATGGCCACCCTATTACACCAAACATTGTCAAAATATTTGTTGTCAATTGAAAAATGTTTGAGGCATTGCCTTTCTACTATTATCTCGCTGTCTTCATTCAGCCATAACAACTTATATGATTTAGGATAACAATCTATCTTCAACCATAATTTCTAGACAACCTCATCAGATACTACATTTTCACAACTGTTGCTGTCGATGATCATCTTGCAGACTTGATCCACGACGGTGCAGATAGTTTGAAAAATATTGGTTCTCAATCAACATGATCCACAACGGTGTAGATAGTTTGAAAAATATTGGTTCTCAGTTACTCATCTCCTAAATTGCCCTCGGGAGTAAAAAAAAACTATTGCTAATGACTAAAGTCTCATACCATCATCGTAAAGCACATCGTTAGTTTCTTTATCATTATACATTGGTTCATCATTGCTTCTGTTTCTTTTAATTTTTTTTTTTTTTTTTTTTTTTTTTTTTTTTTTTTTTTTTTTTTTTTTTTTTTTTTTTTTTTTTCTAACATTGGTTCTATCCTATTTAACAGCTCCGTTCCAACGTCCTTGTAAGGGTTGGTGGTACCCCCCCCCCCCCCAAGTAACATGCACCATATGCTCCTCCATCTCAAATAAGTCATTCCAAGCAATCCATAATGAATGAAGACTGAGAACATCTTGTAAGGGTTGGTGGTAACCCCGCTAAGTATCATGCATCATATGCTCCTATGCTCCTCCGTCTTAAATAAGTTATTCCAAGCAATCAATTGTACAACTCCTTCGTATAATCGTCGATCGATCTCACTCCCTATCTCAACGCATGAAGTGTTAAAAAATAACTTGGATGTAGCCGAAAGGAAGTATCCCCTCATCTTCTTCTCCATCATCTCCCAATCAATTTTTTAAGGTTTGTCATGTCTGTCTCGTGAGTGTCGCAACTACTCCCACAACGTTGATGCTCAACCCTTGAGTCTGATGGTAATCAACTTTATTTTCATCCGATCTATATCTTTCTTATAATCAATTATTCACTCCACTTTGTTGATCCAATTAATGAAGCCTCTTCTTGCAATGTACTAGAAAATTTAGACATATCAACCTAAAAACCGAGGTCTCCATAGGTTCCTTTCGACCACGGTGTTCCAGGTATGTAGCCTGATGGTAATATAAGTTCTCGAAGGTAGACTCAAATTCACAATATAAGATCTCATGATCTTCAAAATTTTATGCTACTGGTTGCTGGATTAAATTTACGATTTGCCTGTGTTAATCCTCTATCGTCATCATATCTTGAATGCTACGATCATATCACTCGACTTACTCACGCGTAACTTGCTTATTATTGCAACTACAATCATGACCATGATGACCTTCCATTAGATTTGATATGCTTTGATATCAGCTGACACCGGATGGAATAACAATTATTTTGCAGACAGAAGAGAAAAAGAATTTGTAGAGAAAACAAGAAGAGTAATTAAAAACAAGAGAAACTACCGTTATCTAGGTTTTACCGAAAAAAATTATTCAATAACAAAAGATAACTCAAATAGCTAAATAGATGCTTAAGCAGCTAAACCCTAACATAGAAATACCTGAAATACTAAAAATACCCTAAATACCCAAAAAAATAAATTATAAGTACCCCTGATTGATTTTGATGTGATCAACCGATTTAAGTTAGGTTCTGGTGTGTTTAATCCCTCTGATAAGTGTGCAAGAGCTTAGATACAGAGGAAGCCGAGCGTAAGACGTAGTAGACGAGAAGGATTGTGCGGGGAAGTGAGCCGACGGGCTTGGTACAATCCGAGGGGCGTGGAAGCTGTGAAAGAGTACGCTGGTGGAGCGAGAAGGGCGTGCGCGGTGTCCGAGGGACGAGAAACCGGGAGGAAGGACGCTCGAGGGGCGAAAGACCGGAGTCGGGTTCGGATGAGCTTAACTCCGGTTGGCCGGAAATCACCCAGAAGACGAAGAACCAAAAGACTGGTCAGCTTGACCATGTCAAACTAGGCGCTCGAAAAAAAAGATTAATTTGCTGCTAAGAAGCCTCGAACCCGAGAGCTCGACAACATATGCTAGCATGGTTACCACTTGGGATAACAGGTGATGCCAACAAATAATTGCTGATGTTACTATATGAAGATTACAACAGCGAAGTCTAGAGCAGAAGATAAAGTCTTAAAGGATAAAATCTTATCCTTTAATCAGATCCAATGCATGCAGTTTAATCCCGTCCAAGATCAATCGTTCAGATTACATCCATGGATCAACGACCAAGAGAAAATTCATCAACAATCAATAATCCAGATTTATTCTCTTAGGCTATAAATAGGCTTAGAGTTTCAGCTTTTTTATTCAATCAATTCAACTGTAAAATGTCTAAAAGTCTAGCGTACTGTTGTTGTAAGGCTTCTCCGCCACAAGAGATTTTTATTGAGCATCCACTGCCTTGGAAGCAACGTTCTTATTTGTGACCAAGTTTTTTTAAAAGACGAGTGTCTTCCATTTTAATTTTTTTACTGTCTATTCACCCCTTCTAGCCGGTCCAACCCGATCAACATAAATGACTAAAATAGTAAAAATATATTCAAAGTCTCTGAAAAGGCCCTAAATCATATTTTTTCGGATTCAAAATTTGTCCGATTAGAAGTTCCATCCAGTAGCGAATATAAATCTCTGAATGAGTTTCAATTCAAATCAAAGAGCGTCTCATTCTGATATCTAAGCCAAAAGTTACAACCTGTTAAAACTTGAGAGGTCTTCTTGGATCGAACTTGTATTAGATACCATTCAGATCAATTAATTGAACAAGTTTGAACAACCTAGTAAACTAAAAGAAGAATAAACTTAACAAATGTATTGAATTAATTAATATTCATGAATAATATTCGTAAATAATATTCCTTAATAACATTTGTAAATAATGTTCGCGAATAATATTCATTAATAAAACTCTTATTAACATGTAAAATAAATAAAAGAACTTTAAAAATGAATATACAAGGTTGTATTATCATACCAATCAAACAAATTTAAAATATAAAAAATTTAAATAATTAATAAATTTAAATTGAGAGTTTGATAATATTTAAATGATTAAAACTCAAATTCTTAAAAAAATCTAATCATGTTTGAATAAATATTTCAATAGTTCAATTCATTTTAGGCTTGACTTCTCGATTATCAAACAAATATTAATGTGATAAAACTTGGATCGATTTAGTTTGTTTATAGATGACTACTATAGCCATCATCCTCGCCTCGTCATCCCCATCACCTCCTCCTCCTATGCCTCCCTCGTCTACGGCAACACCTTCGGCATCACCCCACCCCACCAAATCACCTTGCATCTCCCCTGGTTCCACCCCTCATATATCCTTGTTACATCCAATCCTCCATATTACCCCCGTCTTCTTGCCTTCCCTGGCATTCGCCTTTGCACTTGGCATCACCATCATACTTCGCATCTCCTCTGCTTCTTATTCGTATATTCCTTTGTTAAACCAAGGGAGTCTGTTCTAGTTCTTGGGCCTTCAGGTCGTCTCCTTATCGGTTCGTTCGATCCCGCTGCAAGGATAACTCTCCAACCCTCTTTTGTGTGTGTGTTTTATTTTTTTTTTTAATTTACGGACATATCCTTATAATTTAGAGGTTGATTTATGATAATAAACATAAAAAATTTAAAATGGAAAAAAAAACTCACGAGAACAATGTAGTTCCACCACACCTTTTATCTCGTATATTTCGTGAGTACTTAATTTTTTTTTCATTTTAAAAATTTTATGTTAATCCTTAAATCTTATGATAAAATCCTAAATGATATTCTAGTAAATAAAAATAAAAAAATAAAAACACACACAAAAGAGGGCTGGGGCACTGATTTACCGGCGTGATCTATTGAACCCTCCTTACCCTTTTCCTTCGGATCTGTAAATGTGAATATACAAATTATTCTGAATTAATTAATTAATTAAAATTTTGATTTATTTTTATGGAAATTTTAAACTCCCCAATCTCAAATCTTTGGTTACTCCATTTAAAATTCTTTGCATCATCTATGATTGATAAAGAGTTTTGAGTATATTTGAAAAATAATATAAAAGTGAAAAGTATTAAGGTGAATTGATACACAGTTTCTTGATTTTGATCAACTAATCTCAAATAATTTATACTAACTTTTCAATTATACTAAAACTCTTTTAATTCCATCATGGATGAATGTAAAAAATTTTGAATGAGTGCATGCAAAGTTGAGTTTGAGATGGGATTTAAGAAATTTCCTTTATTATTTTTTTCAACAAATAATTTGAATATAAAAACGAATATCTTGATTCAACGGATGAGATTCGTACCTAAATTTAACAGTTTAGAATAGACGGTCCAAATTAGGAATCGTTTCATTTTTTCACAGCACCGATCTGGGTAACTGCCATAACCCTAAACTTACCATTCCGACGACCCACTCGTTCCCATCCTCAGCCGCCGGACCCGTCTTTCTCTCGGTGCTCTCTCGCCCGCTCCTCTTCGACGTCCTTGATTCTCCTCTTCTTGCTTCACTCCCAGCGACCTCGACTGTCGGCCGTCGCCAAGTCTCCCCTCCACTCGCCCCGATTCGTTCTCGGTATCTCTTATCCGACTTCAAAGCCTAGTCTCCCATTTGCTTAATAACATCCAAGTAAGGACCTTAATTTTGTCATTTTCTTCCTCTGATTCCTTAGTTCATGTTCTTTCCTTGCTATTTACTTTAAGGTTTGGTGTTCACACGATCTTTCATTCTGGAATCTTGAAGTGTAGATTTTTAGACTTTATTCATCGATGATGTTAAACCACGGCTATGGCTCAATGTTCATTAGAAAGAACTGGGTTCGTTGTGATTATTTCTCCGTGCCATTGATAGTAGGATGTTATTTAGAAGGTTAGATAATTTTATCTGCTTTGTTATTTTCCTCTTTGGATACTTGTTGATTCTGGTACCTGCAAATTATCTTGCCTGCTTGTGATGGGTTCGGGGGATCCGATGGGTACCTCGTTAATAAATACTGAATAGGTGTGTTCAGGTAGATGGTTATAGTCGTTAGCACGGTATTTAGTGGGTTAGGCACACATTTAACTTGACAGGTTTGGTTATAGGTAGTAGGTAAAGTCACAGCCTCATCAGTATCAGGCCTGTAGCCATGCCTACTTGGATACTCCTTTAACACTATTGTTTTTTCTGTGTCAAATGCATGTTAGAGAGGAGTAATTGCTTCTGGTCATCACATGGTATTTGAGTCGCAGCATGCCTGCATATGGTTAGTAGACAAGGATACAGCAGCAATGTGGTTTCTTACAGAGTGACAAGAGGCAGTGAATTTGGTCGTTCTGGTATAAGGTTGATGGTAGATTGTGATGGACTCTACTTCTGTCTGAGTAAAAGCAGTTGGATGTAGGATCATTTGTGTCTGTTCTTTCGTTTCTTTCGTGTCAGTTTTGGTTGAATCAAAGTGTTTCAACAATTCTCTTCTGTTTGAGACCTGGGAGTTTGGTTTTGAGGCTAATCGATGAATAATTTTGTGTGTAATTTGGTTGTATACTGTGTAGTTATTCTAATTGAGTAAGATATAGGGGTGGGTACACTGTGATATTATAGTTATCAGAACCAAACTTGAAATCAAAATGGAATAGACCACTGGTTCATTGGTCGATTGAATGGGTCAATTGGTTGAATTACATGTCAAACTGGAAATAGCCTAAATCAAGCTAACTAAGAATAAAAAACTGACAATATTGAAAAAAACTAATACAAGTATATCTCTAATTTTTAGAAATATTAATGAAAACTAAGACTGTGTAATCTTCAAATCATACCTATCATAAGTCACTGAAAAATAATTTGAAACACTAATAGATGTTGTAACTTATAAATCAAACATCTTAACTTTAAAATTTTTACGACATTCATTAAAAACATAATCAAATACAAGACAAGTTGTAAAGGTATTTGATAAAACATGATATGATTAACTATTAGGCGATGCTATTTTTCACAATATTTAATCAACATGATATGGTAATCATATGAACTAAAAACATGGTGGAGGCTGAAAGTACCTGATCTTTGATCTTAATTGATGGCTTAGGACACAACAATGCATTATTCTAAGTTGGAATCGGGGTTGTGGCAATGTGATTGTCCACTGTTTGAATTGGGGTCGGGGGAATGAATGAACGATGGCCGTAGGCAGGTAAACCACTCCTGGAGAAGAAGTGTTTTGGTCTCTAAAGAAGACTCTTGTTGTGACTTGTGAGTGTGGGCATAGAGAAGGAATATTACCTGGAGAGGAAGACTATGACCGTGGTGCATGTCATGTGGGCTCAAGTTGACGCCTGTGTGAGATTGACATTGTGTGAGAGAAACACAAACATCAAAGGCGGAGAGAGAGCTTAGAGAACAGCTCCATCAGGCAGTGCATCAGCTGACAACGTTCTTGTCAGGCACAGTAGCTCCATTGCATGGAGAGAGCAAGAGATGAGGAGTGAAACACTAAACGATAGAGAGGCTGAGAGTATTGTGCTTGCAAGGCTAGGGAATGAAGGGGATTAATTAGGCTTGATAGTTTGTGATTTTATTTCATAAATGATCATTTTAACCCTCAAGCATGGAAGGTGATAAAAGGATATTTTTGACCTATTTTATCTTAAAAACACTTCAATTTTTATCAAATTGGTCAGTTGTACCAGATTGCTAAAACTGGCAGGTCGGACTGGTTTTTGGCCGGGTCACATACATTCCCAGCCCAATTAGAGAATCATACTGGACCATGACCTGGGCTCGATTTTATGTTTGTTCAGCCCTGCTAGTTCAGTCTAGGTTTGATAACTATCACAATGAATGGTATTGTCACTATTGATGAAGTTTGTTCTTGTGTTTAAAGTTTGAGGTAGCAGTGGTGTTTTACATTGGGGGGGTTCCTGTTTTACCCGTAAAGGACAGTGATTGATGGGTGGCATGGGTGCAGACAACCTTCTGCAGATCCTGCCATCCTCAAGGTGATTTTAGTGCTGTTATCATTTTGTATTGGGCCTGATTAATAAGTTTAAGTAAACATGTTTTGTTGATTGTCAATTGCCTGAATTCAGCTGTTGGTGGAGAGACCTGGCGTGGTGTTGTGTTCCTAGACGGCTCAGTACTATGTTGTACATTATGGTTTCTATTGGGTGTTGAAAAGCGATTCTGTTACAAGGTGAAGCCTGAAGATAATGCCAGTGTTGCAATGTTTGGAGCATTGGTTGTTTGTGTGGCCACAATGATGACTGATGTTTGTACAATCTGTTGATCGTTTGTGAGCTTCAGTGTGGATGTTGTATGTGCCTTTGTGCAGGAGTATTTTGCATCATCCAATGGTTGATTATTGGATGCAATATTGTTTGGGCCCTACTGCACGACAAACTTGTGTCACATTTTTGTTGGTATGTAGGACCACTTTGCTTGTAACCAGGTAAACCCATTAGAATGTGCCCTCGGGACGAGCAGTTGGCTAGTGTATAGGGTGTTTTCGTCATGAGGTCTAGGGGTCAGATCCTGGCTAGTAGCCAGGTTCGTGCCCTCCCCCATGCACTAGTCACTGCTCAGGCTAGTAACCACCCGTGATTTATCTCCGTTCATAATATCCAGGTATGGGCTGTGAGGGGCGACTGGGGGGAGCATTATCTCCTTTTGCCATCAGAAAAACCTATTTCAACACATTCATTACCAAATAGCTTGACATGTAGGTAGGTTGCATGGTCAATATTCCTATATTTGCATTCTTGTTGGTTGACAGGATTCACGGTTGATGTTGTTAGTTGCACTCTTGTTTGTAGTAGGGATGCTACGTTGCAGATTATGCATTGTAGCACCACCCTAGTGGCTTCAGGTGCTGGGTGCTACTACTCACTGTGTATCTTTAATTGTATTATTTCCCTTTGCAGATAAATTGCCACGCTGGCATGGAATCCTTTCCAATTAATGAAATAGAGATTCACACGCTTGGGGCATAGATTAGTGTTTGACAATATATTCAAAAGTTTATAAATGTACATAAATACTCTGATAAAAAATAGATCAAACCTGAAACAATAATCGAGTATGTATAGTGATTATTATTTCAACATATTTTATCTTGCAATTTGATGTTTTAGAGATTATAATGCATCAAGTATTATCTTTGTAGTATTAGTTAATAATATTCATTATTTTAAAAAACATTTGCAAACTGCATAAACTCATACAGTGGACTGTATTCCATACGGTTACAGTTTGGATGTTTTAATTATAGTTTTAGTAAATGCAGATGTAATTATATCATCCTGTCTGCTGATTTCTTATTTTACTTTTTGGTGCTTAACCTGCTTTCAATAATCATTTGCAGGGATCTCTGGTAGAATAAATACATTCAAGAATCTTGTAGCAGTAACATGTCTACCGGTCCTGGCCTAGAGTCATTAGTAAACCGTATGTACAATGCTCTCTTTTGAAACTTACACAGTTTAGACTAAGTATTGTGTATATCAATATCATGAATTCTAAAATTACAGTGATTCTCTAATCTCCAATTTTATTTATGCAAGCTTTTTTTTCCCAAAATAATTAGCTGAATCTTTGAAGAGACAAGCTAATGAATTTTCGTGTGCAGAAACCATCTCAATCATCACAAATGATGGGCGCATCATTGTTGTGAGTTGCTATAGTTATAGCCTTTACTTTTTGCACATTCTTTGTGCATTTTCATATTAACCACTTAGTTATCTATTAATCACTTGTCCCTTGCTTAGGGAACTTTGAGAGGCTTTGACCAGGCAACAAATATCATCCTTGATGAATCACATGAGAGAGTTTACTCCACTAGGGTTAGTTCCCCGTTATATTCGACTGCTATTCTTTCTTTCCTTTTTTTTTTCATCCCAATGTTTAATTCCTTCACTAGTGTTAGTTCCCCAATTCAAGACCCACGTCCTCTGTTGTTTCTTATTGCCCATTACTTTGCAGGAAGGGGTACAACAACTTGCCCTCGGGTTGTATATTATAAGAGGGGACAACATGTATGGCTCCTAAGTCGATACCTTAAAAATTTCTTTTCATTGCCTCTCTAAATTCCTATTTCTCGATAAATTTCAAATATTTGCAGAAGCGTTGTTGGAGAGTTGGACGAAGAGCTGGATCTGGTGAACGACTTGTCCAAAATTAAGGCACATCCCCTTAAGCCTGTAATACATTAAATGGGGGAAGTATTGATGCTGCTGCACACAAAATATTGGATGTTGAGCTATACAATCTAGTCCTTAAAAACCAGGGGATTCTTGCATGTTTGTAGAATGTTCTTCAGAAACCTAGTTACCTTATCGTAACTGTTTGCGATACCAATTGAAAGTCAGCAGTTAGTTTCATTATTTTTCCAGCAGACTTCTTTTCCTTCTCAGTATATTTGGTGGTAATCTTTGTCAATTTGTTTCAGTATTAATATAGAAGAAATAAATCATGAGGATTATTTATTCGGATGTTGTGGCTAGTATATCCCTTCTCAGTATACTTGAACTTGAGGATGGTGATCGTGCGTATGTGTCCCCAGTCGGTTTTAACTATGCACTCGGGCAAACTTATATATATTATCTTAAGGGGTTTTTTAAACTTTGATTAATTTTTTCATTTGATTTTTTTTAATATTATAATTTAACTTTTAAATTTTAATGATAAAATTTTAACCAATATAATTGCACGCTAAACAAATTTAAAAAAAAATAATTAATTACTTTTTTAGGGGCTACAGATGAGTTAATATGGACGAAGCATAGACAGATGTTAGGGTCTCTCTATTTTAGGAGCTTCCATATCATTAAAAAAATTTATTAAATTTAATAATAAATTAATTTTTTAACATATAATGATCAGAATCGGCTTCTAAATTTCATCTAGTAATTATTCTAGGACCTCTAATTTTCTGGAGATGGTTCCGTCGTCCATGACATGACAACATGTATTTTTGATTTTTTTTTACTTAATAGTAAAAATCTTATTGTGAACCTTTCGTGTAAATTTTAAATATTTTTTATATAAAATTTTAAATTTTAAAGATAAAATTCAATTGATATAATCCAGAGTTTAAAAAAAAATTCTCCTTGGTGCAGCCTTTGGAGTCTCTTGTGACTATCATGTTATCCTCGGTAATGATGTAGTGAAAGGTAATTAATTATCATTTCAAGTATTCATGATTTGATCTTCAGCTATAGTGGTATTTTACAAAAATCATTTTTTTCAAATGAGTTGCGAATCTTAGGACGCTTAACTTCTAGGCCGCTAGCCCCAAGCACATTCTCAATTTATCCTTGCGGTCATTAAAAAATTTTCATAAAATTATACTGATCGCCCGAGATTCAATATAACCTTTTTAATTTTTTTTTTCCCTTGTGACTATCACGTCTCTCTTAGCTTAGGCTAAAAGAAAATTTCTTCATGACTAGTATAACTCTTCAGTATAGATCAGCTTGTTGGGCGGTTGGTAAACCAATGTACAAAAAGTTAATGTCGCTGAAGTTAGAAATTTAGGATGGATGTATGGATTCACTAGAAATTATACAATGAAATACTATTATTTGAGAGAATTTAGGTGTTACTTTAATAGATGAAATGAACATATTTTAAAACGACAATATAGTTTATAGTGAGAAAATTAATTAAGTTGAATTAATTGTAGAAGTAAAGGGCAGATGAATCTAATAAAACAAAAATAATTCGAGGATTACTAGTGATTGTCTTGCCTGGAATGAAGGAATAAAATTCATCCATTAAACTAAGCATGATTGGATGAGATGATAATTTTACAAGAGAAGTCTTGTTGAGATGGACTTCTTTTTCTTGTAGCTATCATAATCAATAGGGCAATTTACCAAAGGACGTATCTAAAAATTGGAAATTACCAATTCCGTATCATAGTTTCTATTTTACCAAAGGGCGCAGGCCTTAATATGAACTTCCTCTTATACCCCTCTTTTAACTACTGTCTTTCTCTTTCTCTCTCTCAGAAATAAATTTCGAGACGTCCGTACACATGCTTTTTCAGACTTTTATTTTAAAATAATATATTATGGAATCAGCGCTAAAAACGAAAGGTAAAAACTAAAAAAATATTTCAGATTTCAAACTTGATTAATATATAAATATTTTTTAATATTTCAGTCAATTCGTTAAAACTTTGATTAATATATAAATATTTTTCAAATAAAAACGTAAGATAAATGATTTTTTTAAATTTGATTAATATTAACTAATATATTTAATAATATTTAATAAATATATTAATATATAAAATTTTTTTAAAAAAACGTAACTGTGGGTCTGAAATAAAACATTTCAGGCCCAGCGAAATAAAACATTTCAGGCCCACGCTGGGCCTGAAATATTTTATTTCAGGCCCACGTTGGGCCTGAAATGTTTTATTTCAGGCCCACGTTGGGCCTGAAATGTTTTGTTTCAGGCCCACGTTGGGCCTGAAATCTTTTGATTTCAGGTCCGACGTGGACTCAAATTTTTTTCTATTTTAAAAATATATTAATATATAAAAAAACGTATCAAAACAGTTAATTTCAGATTCAAACGCAGGGCCTGAAGTCATCCTAGGAGGGTCTGAAGTCAAATAACTTCAGATCCTATAAATAATTAATTTAATAAATAATAATTAAATATAAAAAAATATTTTTAAAATTAAAAAAATTTCAGTGCCCTGGGGCCTGAAGTCTAATGACTTCAGGCCCAAGGAGGGCCTGAAGTCATCAGACTTCAGGCCCTCCATCAATGATATAAAAATATATTAAAAAAAAATTTATAAAAAAGTTTAATATATAATTACATATTATATAGGAGTGGTTTAGGTATATCAGTGAGTTTGGGTGTCGAAACATCTAATAGGAGTGATCTAGGAGATGAGATTTTGGGTGTCAAAACATCTAATCTCGCTGTATCACCAATGCTATAAGAGTGGTTTAGGTATATCAGTGAGTTTTGAGCAAAACTCACTGATGGACCTACCATATTTGGAATTCTGAAAACCCTATATCAGTAGACAGGGTTGAGCTAGGAGATGAGATTTTGGGTGCTGAAACATCTAATCTTGCTGTATCACCAATGCTATAGGAGTGATTTAGGTATATCAGTGAGTTTTGAGCAAAACTCACTGATTGACCTACCATATTTGGAATTCTGAAAACTCTATATCAGTAGACAGGGTTGAGCTAGGAGATGAGATTTTGGGTGTCGAAACCTCTAATCTTGCTGTATCACCAATGCTATAGGAGTGATTTAGGTATATCAGTGAGTTTTGCTCAAAACTCACTGATGGACCTACCTTATTTGGAATTCTGAAAACCCTATATCAGTAGACAGGGTTGAGCTAGGAGATAAGATTTTGGGTGCCGAAACCTCTAATCTTGCTATATCACCAATGTTTTCACTGATATACCTAAATCACTCCTATAACATTGGTGATATAGCAAGATTAGAGGTTTCGGCACTCAAAATCTTATCTCCTAGCTCAACCCTGTCTACTGATATAGGGTTTTCAGAATTCCAAATAAGGTAGGTCCATCAGTGAGTTTTGAGCAAAACTCACTGATATACCTAAATCACTCCTATAGCATTGGTGATACAGCAAAATTAGAGGTTTCGACACCCAAAATCTCATCTCCTAGCTCAACCCTGTCTACTGATATAGAGTTTTCAGAATTCCAAATATGGTAGGTCAATCAGTGAGTTTTGCTCAAAACTCACTGATATACCTAAATCACTCCTATAGCATTGGTGATACAGCAAGATTAGATGTTTCGGCACCCAAAATCTCATCTCCTAGCTCAACCCTGTCTACTGATATAGGGTATTCAGAATTCCAAATATGGTAGGTCCATCAGTGAGTTTTGCTCAAAACTCACTGACATATCTAAACTACTCCTATAGCATTGGTGATACAGCAAGATTAGATGTTTCGGCACCCAAAATCTCATCTCCTAGCTCAACCCTGTCTACTGATATAGGGTTTTCGGAATTCCAAATATGGTAGGTCCATTAGTGAGTTTTGCTCAAAACTCACTAATATACCTAAACCACTCTTATAGCATTGGTGATACAACAAGATTAGATGTTTCGGCACCCAAAATCTCATCTCCTAGACCACTCCTATTAGATGTTTCGACACCCAAACTCACTGATACACCTAAACCACTCCTATATAATATGTAATTATATATTATACTTTTTTATAAATTTTTTTAAATATATTTTTATATCATTGATGGAGGGCTTGAAGTCATTAGACTTCAGGCCCCAGGGCACTGAAAATTTTTTAATTTTAAAAATATTTTTTATATTTAATTATTATTTATTAAATTAATTATTTATAGGATCTGAAGTTATTTGACTTCAGACCCTCCTGGGATGACTTCAGGCCTTGCGTTTGAATCTGAAATTAAGTGTTTTGATACGTGTTTTTATATATTAATATATTTTTAAAATAGAAAAAAAATTTGAGTCCACGTCGGACCTGAAATCAAAAGATTTCAGGCCCTACGTGGGCCTGAAACAAAACATTTCAGGCCCAACGTGGGCCTGAAATAAAACATTTCAGGCCCAGCGTAGGCCTGAAATGTTTTATTTCAGGCCCACAGTTACGTTTTTTTAAAAAAATTTTATATATTAATATATTTATTAAATATTATTAAATATATTAGTTAATATTAATCAAATTTAGAAAAATCATTTACCTTACGTTTTTACTTGAAAAATATTTATATATTAATCAAAGTTTTAACGAATCGACTGAAATAATAAAAAATATTTATATATTAATCAAGTTTGAAATCTGAAATATTGTTTTAGTTTTTACCTTTCATTTTTAGCGCTGATTCCATAATATATTATTTTAAAATAAAAGTCTGAACAAGCATGTGTACGGACGTCTCGAAATTTGTTACTGAGAGAGAGAAAGAGAAAGACAATAGTTAAAAGAGTGGTATAAGAGGAAGTTCACATAAAGGCCTGTGCCCTTTGGTAAAATAGAAACTATGATACGGAATTGGTAATTTTCAATTCTTAGATACACCCTATGATAAATTGCCCTAATCAATACTTGTGACTAAAAATTCTGCTTAACATATTATATAATTTTATGTAATCGTTGATGTTCAAGAATTGAAACTTCATAAACGATTCTCGATATGAATCTTGATTTCACAATGTTTATGGCAAAAGGTGATTTGTTCATGAACAGCGTCCCTGTTAATCCATCCTAGACAGGGACGAATTTACATGGAACCCGGGGATCACATCCCCCTCCTAAATTTTTAATTAATAATATTATTTTTAGATAGATTTTTTTAAATATATATATATATATATTCTTAGTATATATAATATTTGACTCTTTTAAAATTAAAATTTTATAGTTGGTTTAATGATAAATTTAATTTTTATTTTAATATATATCTAGAGTTCAAATTTCATAGTAGACTAAATTTTTAAAAAAATTATCTATTTCTCAAATTTCATATAAATATTCATTATATATATATATATATATATATATATATATATATATATATATATATATATATATATATATATATATTTTAAGATGAGGACATTATTATTATAATAATTATTGTTTATCATTATTATAATAATTAATAATAATTATTTACGTCACTTAAACTTAGATGCGGCGTTACGCCCCCCTCCCCCAATTTACAATTCTAGATCCGCCCCTGGTTCGATCCTAGGGTCAATACGGAAGAGATAAATCACGGGTATTACTAGCTCGGATGTTATAACTAATATGTAGGGATGATGAGTATACTGACTTTGTCAAATTTTAACTTTCAAATCTCATAATGATAATACCCATATATTAATCATCCGTCCAGCCCATAAAAACTCCTTAATTTCACAATTTTACTAGATATGTTAATATATTTCTTAGTCTAATGATTATGTAACTAGAATGGTAAGTTTGAAGAATAATATTGGTTCACTTGTAATGAGTGGGTTCTTTTGGTTATGCATTAATTTTTTTTTTATTTCTTCATTTTTTTTTTCTAATAACAAATATTTGATAGAACAAATATTCTCAATGCCATATATATACTTAATTGGTTACGCAGTAACAAATATTCTTAATGCAATATACTTAATTTTCATACAAGAATGCCTTCTAATAGAACTGATCTTGTCGAGGTGGATTCCCAACTCAATGATGGGGCATAGTTTATTGATAGAAGAGGGTGATAGGTGACACACGGTGCAGTCGAAGACTCGGATGGGTGATTGCCTTCGAATCTGCAAAAGAAAATGATCGTTAGTAATCTGCCGGGAATGCTCCCGGCAAGATCCGTCGACGGTTAAGTCAGAAGTTGATAGAGAGGAAGAAGAAGCAAAAATGAAAATACTATAGCGTGAGAAATCTTTTCTGCCCCATGTAGGAGATGGAGGGCCCTATATATAGTTGGGAGGGTCGACCAACTCTATCCCTCTTTTTGTCCTATGCGAGGACAAAGCTAGTGAACAGTGTTAGCACTGACGTCACGTTTTCTGACATCTACGTACGGTTGGTTCTGTAGTACGACCTGGCTTCACTCACTGCGCCCGTCAGAAACCATACGGCGCCAACGAGATTTCTACGATTCTAGGCACGAGTGGTGTCAGGTCCAAGTTGATGAACGTCAGCGCGGTTACCATCCTCGCCTGGTGGGAGTTAGAGAATCTGTACAGGTATTGAGAACATGAATGTGAAGTGCCGAGTCGTAGCTCGCTCGGGGTACGCCGATCGGCACCATATGGTCTTACCCTCTGGTCTCCCGATAGGGAGCTTTCCGTCCCGGGAGAGCAATACGAGCATCCTAGGGTCGAGTAGCGCTAGTCGAGGTTTGGTAAGCTCAGAACCCGAGTCGGGGACTCCCCGAATGGCGATTCCCGACTGAGAGCCATACGGGGTCGAGGTTGTGAACCCGGGCTTGGCCATTCTTCTAACTAGCAGGGTTGCCGCAGCTTGCCCATCACGAGGAAACGACTGGATTTATAAGCAGAGTCTGCCGACTTTATCCTCTTCCACACGAGATCCCCAACCTGGAACGCCCGGAGTAACACCTTCTGGTTGTATCACTACTGCATCTTCTGCCTATAGGCGAACATCCTTGCTGAGGCCTTTTCTCGAATTTCCTCGACTAGATCGAGCTCCAAGTGCCTTCTTTCAAAATTCCCTTTATCATATACCTTCCACCGATCAGATTCACACCCTAGCTACCTCCACTGCACCACCGCTTCGCTTCCATAAATGAGTTGGAAAGGTATATGACTGTCCCTTCTCTCGGCGTGGTCCATAGGACCCACAAGACATTGGGCAACTCATCCACCCAGGTCCCTTCCTTGTGATCCAACTTCGTCCTCAATCCCCTCAGAATTTCCTGATTGACGACCTCGGCTTACGCATTACTCCACGCGTATGCGCCCGAGGTGAAGTATTGCTGAATGCCATAAGCCGAGCACCATTCTTTGATTCTCTTGCCCTGGAACTGTCTCCTATTGTCTGAGATCAACTTACGAGGAATTTCATATCGATAGAGTATGTTCTGCCACATGAACATTATTACTGCTTGCTTAGTGATCCGTGTCAATGCCTTAGCTTCTATCCATTTGGAGAAATAGTTACCGCTACTAATAAGAACCTTTTTTTTTTGCACAGGGCTATGGGGAAGGGTCCACTATGTTCATTCCTCACTGATTGAACGGGCAGGACTGTTGGTGCAATCGACTCAAGTTTGATCGGTTATATCATGGGTTTTGATGTGTGTGTCAATATGATTAAGTTAGGTTTTCATGTTGATTTGATGTGTGTGTTTGAGTCTTACAGGACTTGGTGAACCACACATAAAGATTAACGGAGTGAAGCCTCCGAGGGACGAGAGCTGAAGGAAGATGACTTTAAAGGGCAGACTGAGGAAGTAGACTTCAAAGGCATATGCAAAGGATGACATGGAGACAAACCGCGGGCTTGTGTGCGTATCCAAGGGACGAGAGCCGAAGGAAGAGAACTTCAAGAGGAGCCAAGGAAGTGGACTGCAAGGCATACGCGAAGGATGAACTCCGGAAAGGTTGAGAGTGAGCTTGTAAGCAGGGCAGTCGACTTGTAAGGGATGCAATCGACTAGCACTGCCGAGAGTGCACTGTATCAGTTGACTGGTATGCGAATCAGTCGACTAATCTTTCTGTAAGATCGAACAACAAGTAACAGTCGACTAGTCTGGGGACCAATCGACTGGTCTGTTAGAAATCCAGCCGTTAGACTAACCATTGGCTGGACACCAGTCGACTGGCCCTAGGGGCAGTTGGCTGGTGCCTAGGCTGAACTATTTGGTTAACAACTCTCTCCTCTATTTAAAAAGGAGTTTGAGACTTGAGATAGGTTAGCTATTCATTGTAAAATCTTTGCTCAAGTGTTCAACTGCTCAAGCTCCAAATCTTCCCTCTTCCTCCTAAACCCTAGCTTACGTCTTGTAAGGAGGAAGAGGCTTTGTGAGAGATTATTTTCCACCGAGAAGGAGAAAGCTTTAGCCGGAGATTGCCAGGGAGTGATCCACCGAAGGATCAAGGGTTCGTCCACCTCAAAGAAACATTGTGGGGTAGGAGCAAGTAATCTCCGAACCACTTAAATGGTACATTGTTAGCATTGTTCTAATTGATTGTTTAAGTTTCCATTGGCACTAACAATTGTAGGAAGAAAGCTATTCACCCCCTCTAGCCGGCACATCGATCTCAACAAGGACACCACGGATGATTTCATCATCTCGACCGACCGACAAGGCAGATTTTGGTGCTTTTGACACGATAAGAAAGTAGAAACCATCCGATCGGCGTCCTTTAGTAGCGTCGACCATGTAACGACCCGGAAAATTCTCTTAATGTCTTCTTTAAAATATTAAGCATGTCTAGATAATTTTCCGAATGATCTAGAAATATTAGTACGAACCTTAGCCTAGGAACCCACGATTTTCTCATTTAAATTGAGAAAACTAAGTACTAATGGGCCTTATATGGGCTTTCTAGTACCATGATTATTGGTGGATTTTAGGTAGAATTTAATATAAAAATAAATAGATTTTAATGAGAAATATTAACATAATTATGAGGGAATTTTTAAGGAAATTTCGAAATAATAAGAAATAAAATAGGAAATTAGTGCATGTACCAAGGATTGAACCTTGGACCTCTTGTACAACCAAGCATGCACTAACCAATTCACCTAGCAAGGGAGTGCTATGAGGGAATGAAGTGGATCTTAGTTAAGGCTTGGGAAAAATGAAGAGTCATCAAGGGAAGAGACACCATGACTCTTCACTTGCCCCTTTTAATGTGGTATAAAGATGGTAAGGGAGTTACAATTTCCCTTCTCCTCTTCATTTCTTCTTCCTCCTTGCTCTAGCCGAAACCTCAAGGTGCTCTTCCCCTTAGGAAAAGTTCCACCAAGGGCTCTATTTTGGAAGATCTAGGTTCTCTTCCAAGGTTACAAGGGCAAGGAGGGTTCAAGTGTCAAAGGGATTTCCAATTTCCTTCTCTTTTAAGGTATAAAAACCAAAGACAACCCAAGACAAGACCCCCTCACCTGTGGTATGATAGTTTTTAAGATATTTGTCATGATCTAAGTTCTTATTGGCATGATATGTTGAAAAATCCATAGTTAGGACTTGTGAAGATTTCGGCCAAGCCGTGTTTTGGGCTAAAAATCATGTTAAAGACCTCCTTCTTGTTTCAAATGTTTATTCATGATAGGTTAAACATAAAAGTATGATTTTTTGAAAGTTTTGTAGCACCCTAAACCCCCCTAGGGTTTTCGGCCATATCAAGGAAAAGGGGCTAGGGTAAACTTCAACTTCTCCAAGCATGATTAGTATGTTTTTATGACCTCTTATGGGTAGTAGGGTGATTTATATGAATTTTTCCATGGACTTGTTACCCTTCTAGGGTTTCGGCCAACTCCTAGTTTAAGCCTAGGACTTAGGGTTAAGTCCAATCAAGGGTTCAAATGGTTTTTATGGCATGATATGCAAGGTATAGGATGTTAATCATGACCTAGGCAAAATTTTCTATGGATTTACACCCTCTTCAAGTTTCGGCCAAGACCCAAACCTAGGGTTTGGTTTGGGTTAAGGTCTCAAAAATGCATGTTCTAAGTTACCATGATGCTAGTAAGTAGTTAAGCATGAGGTAAGGATATTTATGTTACAAAAATCTTAGTTTATGTGTCGTGTAACATGAGTTTGTATGTTAGATTTTATGTGAAGCTTTACTCATGAAAATTTAGATCATATTCCATGAATGTATGTAGTTGATGTAGGATGTATGTTATGATAGATAGAATGATGCATGTAAGTTGATAAATACTTATAATAGATTTATGATTTATGAAGGTATATGTATGTTTCAGGATGAATGCCATGAACCCTAGTAGTATGTGTTAGTTTTATATGTAGCTCACCATCCATGTTTTATGATGAATACTAGGATTATGTATGCTAGATGAAATGTATCATGTATGAAGTGCATGTTTATTATGTATCATGATCATGCAAGCTTTATGAACCAGGATAAGGTTATGACTAGAAACATGATTATGCATGTATGTCCTATTTTATGAATAAAGAATGATAAGTATGAATGAAGATGATGGTTATGCCTTAAGTATGAATGATAAGTATGAATGATAAGTATGAATGATGAAGGCATAACGACGATATGAAATAAGTATGAATGATAAGTATGAATGACAAGTATGAATGATGAAGCATGCATAGTTATTTTATTTTATGAATGGGGCTTGTACCGGACCGAAGTAAGGGTCCAAGGGATGGACACCTTAAGAACGCCCCGGTTCTGGACTACCGAAGCTGTCCACGGTTCTGGCACTACTGAAGCTGTGCAACAGGGATGGGCACCTTAGGAACGCCCCGGTTCTGGGACTACCGACTATGCTGTCCTTACCCTAGTAGGTCGGGGCTCGCTACCTCGTATTTACTAGGGATGCGCGCTTATGATGTATGTATGTGGTACAAGCCTGGGACCCCAATGATGTTATGTTTATGCTAAGCATTTAAAAGTATGATTTTAAAACTAAGCATCCTTATGTAGTAAATACATTTGACTCATTCATACATCCATGTTATGCATCGCGCCAGGGTAAGTATGTTTTATGCTTATGTTTATGCTTATATCTTATGCTATGATAAGTATGTTTCATGTTCACGTATGCTAAGAATTATGCCATGTATAAGTATGTCTCATGTTCACGTATGTTAAGATTTATGTCATGCTAAGTATGTTATAGATCTATGGTTATGTTAGGAATCATGCTAGGTAGTTGTTCATATGCTTATGACTTATGCCATGACTATGTTTATGTTTATGTTCAGAGTTATGTTATGTCAAGATACTTGATATGTTTATGTTTAAGTGACGTATAGTTTTAGTGAGTAGGAAAGGGTCTTACTAAGCCTGTGTGCTTATAGTCTTATCTTCCTCGTACCGCAGATCAAGCAAGAGGTTACTAAGGGAAGCAGCAGGAGAGGCAGAAGCATGTGTGTGTGTGGCGGTGACTTGGCAAAAGGATTCCTCTTATTTACACATATCGCATGTCTTGGGTTTTGGAAATGCCTCCTTAGATTTTATGTTACGTTTATAATGGTTATGCCTAGTGAATGACTTAAGACTCATGATGCTATGTTTATGGATAAGTTACTTGCTACTTATGATGATGATGAATAAGTTATGGAACGGTTAGGTCATGATGCTATGCATGTAAGTTTATGAATGACAAGTTTAGGCATGTATAGATGTTTCATGTATTAGTTGCATGGTTAAAAGCATGTTTAGAAAAAAAATGATTCCGCTGCATTAAGATGTTTTTATGCACATGTATGTTTAGCGTAACGACGCCTTTCTCGCCACACCACAAGGTGGGGGAAAAAGGCGGGCGTTATAGACCAATAATAACCGGAGAGCAATGCTTTCCGAGCCACGGCCCATCCCCCAGCATGGCTGCTACACATTCCCAGATGTATCTCTCTGATCACATAGTCGGCCTCCTCACTATCCAAACACTTAAGCAATGGTCGGGCAAAGGCTCTCTTGTACAGTGCATCTCCGACCAAGGTATATTGGCCTGCTCGCTTTTTTAAGAGTCTTGCCTGCTCCCGGTCAACCGAGAGCGTTCCATACATTAGGTAGGTGATCAGAGGTGCTCTCCAATCAGCGTCGAGCTCTAGTTCTATTTGCTGCTCTATGTGCATCACCAATACTGCTTGGGTTATCAACTGAGGGAGCACCTAGAGCTTACTGTGATGGCTAGTTTGGCCAGCTCGTTCACTCGGAGGTTGCTTTCCCTTGGGATCTTCTGCAGCTGGACCTCCTGAAACCTCGCCTTCAATTTTTCATAAGCTTCAACATACGCATGTAGCCGGTCACCGTGGACTTCGAACCGACCTGTGAGCTGCTGAGTACCTAGCTATGAGTCTAAGTACAAGATTACCTGAGTCATGGCCACGTGTCTGGCCACTTGCAACCCAGCGATGAGAGTCTCATATTCCACTTCATTATTAGTGGCTCGGTATTCTAGTCTTACGGATAACTAAAGTTGTTCCTCATTTGGTGAGATTATCAGAATGCAGATTCCGCTCTCCTGCCGAGCCGATGACCCATCTACATAAATCCACCAGAACTCCTCCGTCTCCTCTGAGCGTAGCTTGCTAAGGAAATCGGCCAAGGCATGTGCCTTGATGGTTGAACACGCTTGATATTGTATGTCATATTCACTTAGCTCCGTCGTCTATTTAATCAACCACCCTGAGGCCTCCGAATTCGTTAATACTCGACCTAGACAACTGTTGGTCAAGACAATTATTGGATATGCTAAGAAATACGGTCGAAGCCGTCGGGTGGCTAATATCAACACATAGGCCAACTTCTGGAGTGCGATGTATCGACACTCGACACCTTTCAGTAGATGTGCGAAAATGTACACCGGCTGATGTACGACCTCCCCCCATCTCACCAACACCATGCTAACCGCCTCAGCCAAGGCCGCTAAGTACACATACAGAGCCTCTCTCGGCTTCGGCCTGGCTAGGATAGGAAACTCCACCAAGTAGGTTTTCAGTTCCTTAAATGCTTTGTCACGATCAGCGTCCCACTGAAATTTGGTAGCTCGGCACATGGTTTCGAAGAAAGGTAGGCTCTTATCGGTCGCCCGAGAGATGAACCTTGATAAAGCTATGATCCTTCCTGTGAGCCTCTGAGCTTCTTTCAGACTTCGTGGTGGCGGCATGTTGAGCAACGCCTTAACCATGCTTAGGTTGGCCTCAATACCCCTCTCGGTCACGATGTAGCCGAGGAACTTTCAGCTTCGCCCTCCGAAGAGACACTTGGTCGGGTTCAACTTCAGCCCGTACCTCCGTAGGGTACGGGAGGTTTCTTCCACGTCCCGCACCAAATCAGTTGACCGAGTGGTTTTGATCAAGATATCGTCGGCATAGACCTCGATGTTTCGCCCGATCTGCTCTGGAAGACCTTGTTCATCATGCGATGGTAAGTAGCCCTGCATTTTTGAGCTCAAATGGCATGACGTATAACAATAAGTACCCTCCGCAGTAATGAACCTGACCTTCTCCTGATCGGCGATAGCCAAGGGCACCTGATGGTATCCCTGATAAGCGTCTAACTTGGAATGAGCTCATTGCCAGTCGTCGAGTCAACCATCTGGTTGATCCTTGGCAATGGGTAATAGTTCTTCGAGCATGCTCAGTAGAGATCGGGAAATTGATATAGACACGCCACTTGTTATTTCGCCACTGAGACCACGTTGGCAAGTCAAGCCGGGAATTGTACCTCCCAGATATGACCAGCTTCCTAAAGCTTCTCGATCACCACCCAGATGACTTCATTCTGCGCCGTGCTAAAATCCCTCTTGTGTTGCTTAATTGATCGAGCGTTTAGGTAGACATGTAAATGATGCTCGGCCACTTCCGGTTGGAGCCCTCTGAGGTCTTTGATTGACCAAGCAAACACGTCTTGGTTCCGCACCAAGCAATCCACTAGTAATTGCCTTAGCTCACTCGAGAGGTCAGTTGCTATCATGATTTTCGTATCCTTCGGGTCGGGGAGGAGTTAAACCTCCTCCTTGTCCTTGTGCAATTCTGCCAAGGGGAAGCTTGTACCATATTGCAGCTGGTAGAGGATTGTTGTGTCTTCTGACTCTCTGACCGAATGTCATCCACGTAACATCCCTAGCCACTTTTTGGTCCCCCTTAACTTCGCCAACCCTGTCGCCGATTGGGAACTTTATCTTAAGGTAAAAGGTTAAGACTACTATCAGAACTTATTGAGAGCAGGTCGTGAGAGCAGGCCATCCTAGGATGACATTGTAGGTGGAAGGGGCATCCACCACTAAAAAGGTGGACCACCTCGTCCTCTTTAAGGGTTCTTCGCCCAGCGACATGACCAATCTGATCTAGCTGATCAGCTGCACCTCGTTTCCTGTGAATCCGAACAGCGACGTAGCCACTAGCTCCAGCTGGGTCAGCTTGATCTATAGTTGGTTGAAGGCTCTTTTATATAAGATGTTGACCGAGCTGCCATGTCCATGATGGTACAGTGGATCTGGTAATTCGCGATCATGGCAGTGATGACCAAAGCGTCATCGTGAGGGACCTCCAGCCGCTGAAGATCCTGTGGTACGAAAATGATGTGGGGGCCCTATGCTTGGGCAGCATTCATCCCTACCTGGTGAATCTCCAGTCGGCACACTGGGCCTTTTGAGCTTGGCTGGAATCTTCCCCTGTTGGTCCTCCTAAGATCACATGGACTCCTCCTTTGATAGCGTTATGTTGGTTGACCTGGTCCTTGTCTATATCTTCAGACTCGATTCCACTGAGAGGGAACAATTGTCGGGCTGCTGGCGGGCCTCGGGTGGGCTTTTCTACCGCCAGGTCAGTTGGAAAACTTGCTTAATCCAAGGTGCCTCTTGGGGAGGTCTGACGGCCACGCCCTAGAGAGGTTGGAGTCCGACCTCGGGCGACCTGTCGACAATTCTTAGTGCCATGGGTGTTGTTTTGATGGAAAGCACAATATGACTCCACCGGGTCGGCAGACACCCCTGTGCCACTTGCTGAACGTGCCTCTATTCTATCCCCGCTCAGCCGACTGCCCCCTAGGGATGCAAATGGGCCCGCCCAGTGAACTACTATTCTGCAGGGGAACCGCCCTTGGAACGACGCTAGTTTCCTTTCTCCAAGCAGCTTGGGCCTCTTCCACGTTGATATATTTGACTGTCTTACCTAAGAGACTGTCAAAGTCCTTCGGGGGCTTTTTGATCAATAAGCAGAAGAAATCGCCCTCCCACGACCCCTGGGAAAAAATACTGATTAGAACCTCGGGTGCGGCGGTCGGTACGTCCATAGCTACCCTGTTAAACCTTTTTATGTAGGCCCGGAGCGATTCCTTCGGACCTTGTTTTAACGCAAATAAGTTGAGGCTCGTCTTGTGATGCCTCTGGCTACTCGCGAAATGTTGCATAAGCAACCACTTGAACTTCATGAAACTTAACACAGACCCACCCGGGAGTTGATCAAACCATCGCTGAGCTTGCCCCGATAGGGTCGTCAGGAATGCATGACATTTGACGCCCTCGGAGTACTGATGTAGCAGAGCGGCACTTTCAAACTTCATAACATGCTCCTCGGGATCACTCACCCCCGAGTATTCTGGAATGGTGAAGAATCGGAGGTACCTGGGGACGAGGTCTCCGAGAATATGCGCAGAAAATAGGCTAATTGTCGGGGGGGGGGGGCAGCGCTGGGTCAGGTAGGCCCTTTCTTTATCAAGTTGGTGCTGATGCGCTTGGCTGGATACTGACAGGGGAAAAGGGATCGGGATGCCCCTGGGCTTGGTGGCATTCCCTTGTCCCATCGAGTGGCCAACAGGTGATGGTTCAGGAAGTTGGGCAGCGGGGCTGCCAGTCGGTAGGGGTAGTTGGGAAGTCTTCTGGGTTCGGGCCGCCATCAAGAACTCATATTCCTTCTGCATGACGGTAATCGTCACTTTGTTGGGATCGTCCATCTCCTACTCCCGATCAAGCTAAAGGACCTCCTTCTAGCGCCAATTATGATCCTGTCGACGAGTGAGGTAGATTCCCATCACGATGATGGGGAACAGTTTGTCGATGGAGGAGGGTGGCAGGCGACACGCTGTGTAGTCGAAGACTCCGACTGGTGACTGGCTCCAAATCTATAAAGAAAATGACGTTTAGCAACCCGCCGGGAATGCTCGCTGGCAAGACCCTTTAACGGTCAAGTCAGAAGTTGGTAGAGAAGAAGAAGAATTGAAAATGAGAATATTGTAGCGTGAGAAATCTTTTCTGCCCAACGTAGGAGATGGAGGACCCTATATATAGTTGGAAGGGCTGACCAACTCTGTCTCCCTTTTTGTCCTATGCAAGGACAAAACCAGTGAACAGTGTTAGTCAGCCGACCGACGCCGCATTTCCTGACATCTGCGGTTCGTTCTCTAGTATGACCTGGCTTCACTCATTGCGCCCCGTTAGAAACCGTACGACGCTAGCGAGATTTCTACGATTCTATGCACAAGTAGTGTTGGATCCAAGTTGGCGGACGTCGGCACGGTTATCATCCTCGCCTGCTAGGTATCAGAGAATCTGTACGGGTACTGACAACAGGAATGTGAAGTGCCAAGCCATAGCTCACTCGGGGTACGCAGATCGGCACCGCATGGTCTCACCCTCTGGTCTCCCGATAGAGAGCTTTCCCACCACCCCATGAGAGCAATATGAGCATCCCAGGGTCGAATAGCACTAGTTGAGGTCTGACAAACTTGGGACCCAAGTCGGGGATTCCCCGAACGACAATTCCCGACCAGGAGCAATACGAGATCGGGGTTGTGAACCTGAGCTTGGGCATTCTTCTAACTAGCAGGGCTATCGCAGCTTGGACATTACGAGGGAACAACTGGATTTATAAGCGGAGTCGGTCGGACCAGGCCTCCCTGGGCAGGGACGTTGAGGGCCATGTTGCCCCTTTGCCGAGCCTCAGCGCCATCTGTGGGAGCAAGTCCTAGGCTCATCCTACCACCTCAGAGTGTGACACCGGCCAGGCCACATCCTTATCAGCTATGGCGGGATCAAGAACTTGGGATTATATAAATTTGGCATCATAACTAATATGTTGTGTTAATCTTAATTTTACTATATTTGTTGTATAGATAATTTTAATCATGCCTTGTGCTATTTTAGATTGATGCAGATTTTGAAATGGTCATAATAATACTATATATGAAAGTCAGTTCATACTAAAATTTATAAACGTTTTATATAATTTAACAAAGACATTTAGAGTTGTAGCTCCCATCTGATCCTTTTCAAGATGATAAGAATCATGACATACTACTTGGGCATATTAGTAACAATAACATAGAAAGATATGTCTACTGTCTCAGTAGCCCTCTAGAGTCGACCCTCGTGAATATAAAAGGAGGCAAATTTAAGTAACGTGAAAGATATATAGTGAAGAAGTATCAAATCATCAGTTCTAAATCGACCCCCTATTATTATTGTTCCAGAAGAAATCGACATCGATGGTCAGTCATCAGGATTCAGCCCACGCGGATGCTGACGATAGAGGAAGAACTTCCACCCTGCTTGGTAAACACGAGCGTTAGGGGAACATACCGGAGATTGTTCGGCAGAGCCCACTCCAATGCTCAAGTCAGTGTCTGAGTTTAGTAGATGGAGGAAAACAAGGAACAGAACTATAAGTTCGAATGTGTATAACCTCCCTTACCTGAGGGTTGGAGTACCTTTTATACCTGAGGCGACAGTCACACGTGTCCTCACGTTCTTTTCCACGTCCCTCAATCGACGATTATTAGATAATCTTTGTAACGGTCTTCGCAGCCATTAACTCTAGACCGTTGCGGTGATTAAGGTTTTGATGGCCGCGTATCACGGGTCGTAATGATTCTGTAATAATTGTTGGATATGATTTTGCGAGGCGAAATCAAAGTACCATCGATCGATGAAAGTCATATTTGACTTCAAAATCGAAATCTACGTTTCGCGTAGATAAATCTAGACTATTAATTTGCTCAAAACCAATTACGGGTGAATGAGAAATTAAGTGTTTAAAGTCGTGCTCAAAATAGCGTTAAGGAGAAAGATGGGGATTAGTCTCACATCGCTAATTGGCGAAAGCCAATGTTTCCTTATATGTGTTGCTGTGCTTTTGCAGTCAATACAAAAAGCACAGGTGCTCTCTACCCTTGGGCGAGCAGGTGCTCGCACCTGCGAGCCCGCCACCCGCCACCCGCCACCCGCCACGCGCGCACGCGCGCAATGGGCGCTTTGTTGGCGCACTTTGCACTTTACACTTTGCACTTTCCACGTACGCGTCGTCGCGAGGAGCATTGAGGAGCTTCATTTATGCTCCACGTGGCAGTGACGTGGCATGGTCACGGATGACGTGGCATGCCTGCGTGACACATGACTGTGCAGGGAGAGCGCTGACTGGGCTATTGACTGGGCAGACAGATGACGATCGTTGGATCAAAGATGGCAACAAGATCGCATGGGGCGCAATCTGGATCGTTGATACTGCAGGGTCACGATCAGACCATTAGCGAGGGGACTGATTTGGAGCGTCGGATTAAATGGAGTAATCTGACGGCTCAGATCAAAGATGGGATGAAGAGTTATAACTCTTTGAATCCAGCGGACGAGATTATATTGAGTTAAAATCTCTTCGGATCTAACGAACCAGATTAAAAGCCATCTGAAGAGTTATAACTCTTCAGATCTAATGGCTGAGATCAGAACCCTTTAAAGGGTTATGAACTGATGGTTCGGATCAGTCCTCGCCAAGGGTCACTTGCCTCTTCACCTACTATATAAAGGATCCCTCCTTTGGAAATATTCATTCATTCAATCATTCGAAGCATTCAAGCATCTAAGCATTAGAGAGCTCATCTTCTGCATCGAGAGTCCGAAAATCCTACGGAAAGATTCGCCGGTCTCGGAATTTGAAGTGCTACTATTCCGAGACGACGTCGTTGTATCTTGGGAACGAATTGCTGCTATCCGTGAGCACCGTAGCGGAGCAATATGGTTTTACGGAGATAGTGTCCAACACTAGCCTCGACGTAAACAAATTCAGTTTGCTACCTCCCGGCAGCAACCTCCCGGAAGTTCCGACAGTCGAGTAAAATCGACTAAGTCAAATACCGCGGAGATTACAAAAAGGTCACAGGACCGCCAACAATCGTAAAACGATATTGGCAAACTGAAATGGCCGTGATCAACGACATACCGACCTCCATCCCGCACGCCGAGAAGCCGGAGAAATTCGCCGGAGCCGATTTCAAGAGATGGCAGCAGAAGATGCTGTTCTACTTAACCATGGTAAACCTTGTACGGTTTTTGCGTGATGACCCGCCAGCCGCTGCGGAAAATAATTCCGAGAGTCAGGTTGCTCGCGAAGCGTGGTCACATGGGGATTTTCTGTGCCGCAACTACGTTCTCAATGCACTGGACAATGAGTTGTACAACGTATTTAGCGTAATTGAGACAGCCAAATCCCTGTGGGAATCTCTGGAGAAGAAATACAAAACCGAAAACGCCGGACTAAAGAAATTCATCGTCGGCCGGTTTTTGGATTTCAAGATGGTGGATTCCAGGAGCATAATGTCTCAAGTCCAAGACATGCAAATAATAATGCATGATCTGGACGCCGAAGGCATGCCACTAAACGAATCATTCAAGGTGGCCGCGGTAATCGAGAAACTCCCTCCGTCGTGGAAGGATTTCAAAAATTACCTGAAGCACAAGCAAAAGGAGATGACACTTGAAGACCTGATCCTGAAGTTGCGCATAGAGGAGGATAACCAAAAATTTTCCGACTCTAAAGGAACAAAGCAGACAGTTGACGAGATGTCCAACCTGGCGGAACCGAGAGCCAAGAAGCCGAAACAACCAATCAAGAAGGCTCAAGGCAAATTCAAGGGGTCCTGCTACGACTGCGGAAAGTCAGGACACATGTCCAATGACTGCAGACGTCCGAAGAAGCCAACCAAAGGCCGGAAGGATGTTGCAAACCAGGTCGCAACGTCTAACGAAATGGACCTGGACCTCGCTGCGGTCGTGTTTGAAGCCAATACGGTGGTGGACAACCCGAGGCAGTGGTGGATCGATACTGGAGCAACACGCCATATCTGTTCAGATAAGGCGCTGTTCTCCACGTATACCCCGATAAGCGGAAGAACGCTCTTTATGGGCAATTCCGCTTCATCCCCGATTGTTGGACTCGGGAAAGTAGTTCTGAAAATGACGTCCGGAAAGGAGCTAACTCTCATTGATGTGCTCCATGTTCCCGACATCACGAAGAACTTAGTTTCTGGAGCGGCACTTGTTAAAGCCGGCTTCAAATTGGTGTTCCAGTCCAACAACTTTGTACTTACGAAGAACGGTGTCTTCATAGGTAAGGGATACTTGGAACAAAATCTGTTTAAGATGGTTGTAATGACTGTACACCGTGAATTTAATGGTAATAAAATAAAAGCTTCCAGCTATGTTGTTGAGTGTTTTTATTTATGGCATGATCGACTCGGACATGTTAACAATAATACACTAAAACATCTCGTCAAGCTAAATTTATTACCGAACATCGATATTGACGAAATGCACAAATGTGAAGTGTGCGTGGAAGCGAAAATGACGAGACTACCCTTTCACTCGGTGGAAAGGTCAACGACGCCTCAAGAATTAATACATAGTGATCTATGTGATTTAAAATTCGTGCAAACTAGAGGAGGTAAAAAGTACTTCGTTACTTTTATCGATGACTGCACGAGGTTCTGTTATGTCTTTCTTTTAAGAAGTAAAGACGAAGCCTTAGAAGCTTTTAGAACCTATAAAACTGAAGTTGAGAATCAACTTGATAAACGAATTAAAACAATTCGTAGCGATAGAGGTAGAGAATATGGTGCACCGTTTGATGAATTCTGCTCAGAATTTGGCATTATTCATCAGACAACGGCGCCCTACTCACCCCAATCGAATGGCGTTGCCGAACGTAAAAATCGGACACTGAAAGAAATGATGAATGCTTTGCTAATAAATTCAGGCTTACCCCAGAACTTGTGGGGGGAAGCTATATTATCAGCAAACCACATTCTCAATAAAATCCCTCACAAGAAAAATGACAAAACGCCATATGAACTATGGAAAGGCCGCGAGCCGTCATACAAATACTTGAAAGTGTGGGGGTGCTTAGCAAAGGTCGAAGTACCTAAGCCAAAGCAAGTAAAGATCGGACCTAAAACGTTCGATGCGATATTTGTCGGATATGCCCAAAACAGTAGTGCATATCGCTTCATAGTTCATAAGTCAGACATTCCTGATATTCATGTGGGTACAACCATTGAATCTCGGAATGCAATATTCTTTGAAGACGTGTTCCCAAATAAAAAGGGAAACGTTTAAAGTGATGACAACGAAAGTCCAAACGAAGATAACATTCCAGAACTTAGTTGTCATAAAAGGACTATTGACGATCAAATCGAAGAGCCACGACGGAGCAAACGGGCTAGAGTTGAGAAATCGTTCGGGCCGGATTTCATGACTTTTATGTCGGAAATGGAGCCAAGAACATTAAGTGAAGCTCTCTCTGGTCCCGATGCCCCATTGTGGAAAGAAGCAGTCAATAGTGAAATCGAATCCATCATGAATAACCATACTTGGGAATTAGTAGACCTTCCTTCTGGTACTAAACCATTAGGTTGTAAGTGGATACTAAAACGCAAGTATAAAGCTGATGGATCGGTTGACAAGTATAAGGCCAGACTTGTAGCCAAAGGGTACAAGCAAAAGGAAGGCTTAGATTACTTCGATACCTACTCACCGGTGACAAGGATTACGTCCATACGAGTGCTGATAGCTATAGCAGCACTGTATGACCTTGAAATACACCAAATGGATGTTAAGACTGCATTCTTAAATGGTGAATTGGAAGAAGAAATCTACATGGAGCAACCCGAGGGGTTCGTAGCTCCGGGAAAAGAGGACAAGGTGTGTCGACTTGTTAAGTCGTTGTACGGACTTAAACAAGCGCCCAAACAGTGGCACGAAAAATTTGACAAAATAATGCTGTCAAACGAATTCAAAATAAATGAATGTGACAAATGCATTTATGTCAAAAGCACACCTGAAAGCTATGTAATCGTCTGTCTATACGTAGACGATATGCTTATAATGGGAAGTAATCATGATATAATCATGAATACTAAGAAAATGTTGACCAAGAATTTCGACATGAAAGATATGGGTCTAGCAGATGTCATATTGGGAATTAAAATTCTCAAGACATCCGATGGGATAGTTTTAAAACAATCCCATTATGTAGAGTCAATATTGAAAAGGTTCAATGCATACGACCTCTCTACTGTCAAAACGCCGATAGATCTAAGTCAACACTTAGCAAAAAACCATGGTGAGCCCATATCACAATTGGAATATTCTCGAATAATAGGCAGTTTGATGTATCTCACAAACTGCACTCGCCCGGATATTGCCTGTGTGGTCAACAAATTGAGTCGTTTCACAAGTAATCCAAACGACACTCATTGGAAAGCATTAATGCGAGTTCTTAGATATTTGAAATATACTATGAACTATGGATTACATTATGGAAAGTATCCCGCTGTCTTAGAGGGATATTGTGATGTTAATTGGATACAAAAGACTCCAAATCCACTAGTGGATATGTATTCACGATCGGTGGGGGAGCGGTGTCTTGGAAATCCACTAAGCAGACGTGCATTGCTCGGTCTACTATGGAATCCGAGTTTATAGCACTTGACAAAGCAGCTGAAGAAGCTGAATGGCTGCGGAACTTCTTGGAAGATATTCTGAGCTGGATGAAACCTGTGCCCGCTGTACTTATCCACTGTGATAGTCAATCGGCGATTGGAAGGGCACAGAGTAGCATGTACAATGGTAAGTCACGACATATACGCCGTCGACATAATACCATTAGGCAGTTGATCTCGAATGGAGTGATTGCAATCGATTATGTCAAATCTAAAGATAATTTGGTAGATCCCCTTACGAAGGGGCTAAATCGAGATCAAGTATACTGCTCATCAAGAGGAATGGGATTAAAAATCTACAACTAAAAACGGCTGTAGCGGTAACCCAACCTTGTTGACTGGAGATCCCAAGATCTTGGTTCAATGGGACAACGAAGTTACAGAAGCTGTGTAACAGCACAAGAGATGTGTTATCTCTATCCCAAACCTAGGATGAATTGGTGCTGTCCTATCACATGTAGTGAGGTTAAGCATATGCTTTTAATGACTTCTATACCTTTATAAGGTAGAGTATGGTAGGATACTCTAGATAGAAGTGTCACCTATGTGAGTGTGAAGACAGGCCGCTTCAATGAAACACTCATGAATCCAAGAAGGTGTCCATGGCCGAAACGGAACCAACCATGAGAACCAAAAGTAGGGGAGATAAGTCTCTGTGTGGGTGTTATTGTCTTAGTATACACCAACAGCTGAGCAGTTCAAGACATCACGTTCACTGCGCAGCCTAGTATACTCGATAGCATTCCACTACGGAAAGTTCAAAGCCACAAGCTACCTCTCCCAATGCTTTGACTTATCGATTGGACTCTTGTAAAGTGTCAACATGCATACATTAATTTCCATTCATGTGGGGGATTGTTGGATATGATTTTGCGAGGCGAAATCAAAGTACCATCGATCGATGAAAGTCATATTTGACTTCAAAATCGAAATCTACATTTCGCGTAGATAAATCTAGACTATTAATTTGCTCAAAACCAATTACGGGTGAATGAGAAATTAAGTGTTTAAAGTATGCTCAAAATAGCGTTAAGGAGAAAGATAGGGATTAGTCCCACATTGCTAATTGGCGAAAGCCAATGTTTTCTTATATGTGTTGCTGTGCTTTTGCAGTCAATACAAAAAGCACAGGTGCTCTCTACCCTTGGGCGAGCAGGTGCCCGCACCTGCGAGCCCGCCACCCGCCACGCGCGCACGCGCGCACGCGCGCAATGGGCGCAATGGGCGCAATGGGCGCTTTGTTGGCGCACTTTGCACTTCGCACGTGGCAGTGACGTGGCATGGTCACGGATGACGTGGCATGCCTGCGTGACACATGACTGTGCAGGAAGAGCGCTGACTAGGCTATTGACTGGTTAGACAGATGACGATCGTTGGATTGAAGATGGCAACAAGATCGCATGGGGCGCGATCTGGATCGTTGATACTGCAGGGTCACGATCAGACCATTAGCGAGGGGACTGATTTGGAGCGTCGGATTAAATGGAGTAATCTGACGGCTCAGATCAAGGATGGGATGAAGAGTTATAACTCTTCGAATCCAGCGGACTAGATTAGATTGAGTTAAAATCTATTCGGATTTAACGAACCAGATTAAAAGCCATCTGAAGAGTTATAACTCTTCAGATCTAATGGCTGAGATCAGAACCCTTTAAAGGGTTATGAACTGATGGTTCGGATCAGTCCTCGCCAAGGGTCACTTGCCTCTTCACCTACTATATAAAGGATCCCTCCTTTGGAAATATTCATTCATTCAATCATTCGAAGCATTCAAGCATCTAAGCATTAGAGAGCTCATCTTCTGCATCGAGAGTCCGAAAATCCTACGGAAAGGTTCGCCGGTCTCGGAATTTGAAGTGCTACTATTCCGAGACGACGTCGTTGTATCTTGGGAACGAATTGCTGCTATACGTGAGCACCGTAGCGGAGGAATATCGTTTTACGGAGATAGTGTCCAACACTAGCCTCGACGTAAATAAATTCAGTTTGCTACCTCCCGGCAGCAACCTCCTGGAAGTTTCGACGGTCGAGTAAAATCGACTAAGTCAAATACCGCGGAGATTACAAAAAGGTCACAGGACCGCCAACAATAATTAGTAATGATCATCCACCGATCCGAGGAAAGTGGACCGTTACTTGAGGTTGAGTACTCCTTGGGCTCCGCTGCCCCGAGGTGATCTCGGGGTTGTTTGGCCTAGGGGTCCCGGGCATTCACCTTCCCGAGGTGATCTCAGGGACCTGCTCTCCCGAGGTGATCTCGGACGTGTATCCTTCTGGAGCGATCTTCAAGACGGTGTCTACCCGAGTTGGTCTCGGGAATCCACCTTCCCGAGGGGGTCTTGGGCGTCAGGGAAAGAGAGTCGCCCCGACTCAATAAACCTTGTCATATAACTTCTTCAATCCACGTGCCAGCCACGGGGTGCTCAACCCCATCAATTATAAATAAAAATGTAATAAAGATATGGTTTTTTCAACATAAAGCATGAATTGGGTGTGGTTTTTTCAACGTTCGCTTGTATAAAAAATAAAAATAAAATAAAATAAAATAATAGTGCTTCAAATATTCCAGTGAAATAATTGGTATATAATAAAAAAGACAATATGAGTACTTGATTGGCTAAGCCAGGAAGAGGCCCAGCTAAAGCATTCAAGGCAGCTGCAAATGACAAATGACAGGTAGGGGTCCGAAAGAGCACTGCCCGCCTGAATGTTTAAGAATGATTTGTTAGAGAAAGGATCTTGTAGATGTCACAATCGGATTTGATGTCTAAGTTAATTGATGGGGTTAAACATCTCGTGATTGATACGTGGATTGAAGAAGCTATGTGGTAAGATTCATCGAATCTGAACGACTCTCTCTAACTCCCGAGACCCTCTCAGAAAGGTAGACTCCCGAGACCACATCTGATAGACCTACTTTTGAGATCATCCCAGGAAGACATATGCCCGAGATCACCTTGGGAGATCAGATCTTCGGGATCACTTCGGGAAGACAGACGTCCGGGACCCTCCCGAGCGAAAGGACCCCGAGATCACCTCGGGGTAGCGGAGCCCAAAGATCATCCTATCCGGTAGCCCGACCTTAAGTAACCGTCCCATTTTTTCGGATCTACGGATAATTACCACCAATAATTACGGAATAATCATGACCCATAATATGCGGCCATTAAAGTCTTAATTATCGTAACGGCTTGGATTTATTTGCTGCAAGGACTGTTACAAGGATTATCTAATAACCGACAATTGAGGAGACGTGGAGAAAAGCGTGGGGACATGTGTGACTGCCACTTCAGGTATAAAAGATACTCCAACCCCCAGGTAAAGGGGTTACACTCATCTTACTGATACTTCTCCTTAGTTCTTTCTCTCTCGGAGACTCTCGTACTGACCTGAGCGTCAGAGTGGGCTCCGTCGGATAATCTCCTGTTAGTAATATGAGAGAAGTGTCCTAAGGCAATCGCCTTATGATTGTAAACATTTATTTTAATAAATGAATATTCACTATTTGAGTATGCATGTCTGTGTATTTGATTGAGATCTTAAACTCATTTACTGAATGTCCACAATACAATTCACAGCATGAGAGAATTTGTGATGAATTCACAAATAGTGATTATCTCTACATGTGCAATTGTGAAGTATTGAAATTGTCCCTAGTCGATGAATTGATAAATAAGGACACTATCAATTCTGTTGAGACTAGCATGGGTTATTCTCTAATCAGCTGATTCTCACTGGCTGGTGGCATTGGGATGTCCGGAGATAAACATGAAAGCTAGTTAAGGGAACTAGTTCATTGGAGTGACTGGCTGTAAAACTTCACATGGTAGTCTACATATAGACATGTCAGTGAAGTTCTTACTGCAGCTTAAGTGCGATGTTCCTTTGACTTGCGGTGTTCAAGTCATCTTGGTCATGGAGAATTATACTTTAACATCTTAAGCAAGCATCTCCAAGGAGGTGTGGACCCAGGATGGTTGGGTATAAGCCGAAGTGTCCGAAGATGTTTGAACAACCTACAAAGGATTCACCACTCCTTGCAAAGGGATGTATACCCAAGGCCTATCGTCGGATTGTTACTCAAAGTCTCTGGCCAGAGCATGACATGTTCAGAGTATGAGTCTATGAAATACATGAGAGTAATTAGAATCCATTGGACGAGAAATACATTACTTGGGCTAGGTGTGACGTAGTCAGCCTAGTGGGGACTGACACATATAGACCATGTCCTGAACCAAGTGGGTATAAGATGGTGAAGGGAATGGGGCACGATTCATTAGAGCTGCTGAAGGGTTTCAGAATAATTTCTGAGGTCAACCGTTGATCTTTCGATTAATTGGGGATCATGATGTACTACTAGGTGTCACTCATGATCGTTCTATAATTGATGAATTATAGACGACCAACATAAATCAAAAGTCTATTTAGTCACACGCACTACGAGTAATCCGAGGGATTTAAAACAAGTTGAAAATTGGATTTTCCGATCAAGAGAGATAAGTCGAATCTGAATTTTTCATAGACACATCGGAAGCATAAAATGGCTAAGTCTTTTGAAGACCTATTGGACGAATTAAATGAGTATAATTCGTACGGTTACGACATTGGTTTGGCCGGCCAAAGAGGGTCCCCACCCTCTTTGGTTTGGCCGGCCACAATAAGAGGGAGAACCAAATTGTTTGGTTCAAATTATAAAATAAATCGCGCGTGGTTTGTTTTATAAAATTATGGATAAAGAAATTTATATAAAGAAATTTATATAAAGAAATTTATATAAAGAGATTTATTTTCATGGAAATTAAAATAAATCTTGGATTGGTTTATTTTATTTTATAAAATCAATAATGAATTGATTTACCATGATAAAGAAATTTATAGAAATTTATTCTTTTTATGGAAATTAAAATGAACCATGGATTGGTTTATTTTATTTTATAAAATCAATTATGAATTGATTTTTCCATGATAAGAAATTTATAAGATAAATTTCTTGTAAAATTTATTCCATAATAAAAGGGGAGACATGGTTGTTTTTATTATAAATTAAGTTATAATAAAACTTGGCATAATGGAATAATTCATAAGAAATTTATAAGATAAATTTCTTGTAAAATTTATTCCATAATAAAAAGAGAGACATGATTGTTTTTATTATAAATTAAGTTATAATAAAAACTTGGCATAACGGAATAATTCATAGAAAAATTTATAAGATAAATTTCTTATGAAAAATTTATTCCGTTAAAAAGGAGACTTGGCGATAAAGAGGCTACTATATAAAGGTGCAAAGGTAAGGCTTGGAAATCAATTCAAGTGATCAAGGATTCTTGCCTAGCCTCTCTTCCTCTCCTTCTCTCCCTCTCCCTCTTCTAGGGCCGGCTACCCTCTCCCTCTTCTAGGGCCGGCTGCCCTCACCCTCTTCTAGGGCCGGCTACCCTCACCTCCTTTGCCGTGAGCCACCTCCACCAAGAAGAAGCCGAAAAAGAAGAAGAAGCGGACGCAACTCCTTCCTTCCTCCTGGAATCCGGATTCCGTTCTTCGTTTGGTGGTTAGCTTTCATCTCTCTCTCTTGGTATTCTTGTCGTGCCTTTGGAGAATCTAGTAGTTCTTGTCGGCACGAAACTCGTGGCTTTGCGAAGTCATCCCGAAGAAAACTCGGCGTGGACGCGAATAGAGGCGGAGCTTCCAAGGGACGTTACAGTTGGATCTCGTCCCTTACATCGAGTTACGCGAGGTAACATGTAAATTAGTTTACTTTCTGCAAAATTTTAAATGTATGATCATGTCTCCACAACATAAGGTTGCATGCTAGATACGTGGTTAAAATAATTTGTGAAATTATTTATGCTAAACCTTCCGCTGCACGTAATTAAATTTTAAAATTACGAACCCGTATCCATGTCAACATGCACCCGGTCCCAACATCTCCAGCGTGTTTCCATTAACGCTCGTGTTAATCTCGCAAGATAGGAGCTCTTTCCCTCTCGTCATCACCCTCGTGGGCTGGACTCTGATGGCTGACCGCCTACATCGATTCCTTCCGGAACGTTAATATTTATTTTTAGTGGGATCAAAAGTGATAATAATTATCTAAGCAATTTAGTATAGTTGGCCTAGTTCCCAGTTAGACAAGTAAATCATAAGAAATATTTTATCCTAGTTCAGTGACTCTTTATCGTAAGAGATTAGACATCCATTGAAATTTTTTGAATCGATTAAGAATTAATCCTAAACTAGAATAATCATTCGTATAAATACCAATTGCATCAATCTCCACTCCAACATTACCACCTATATAGATACTAACTAATACAAGCTTCAGAAAATATTTTGCATACAAAATCTTGACTCCTGCATTACCAAATGATTAATTACCAAAATTGAGAATGGACATATACACTCAAAGTGTCATGAGAAGTTCAATATTTTCATCAAGAGTTCAAATAACTTGGATTAATATCATGAGACAAATATTAGACAAGTAGTCAGTAAGCACTTCATTGACAGAAAATAACAGTAATGAGCATGTAAAATTCACAAGTATGATGGTAGAAGCTATGTTTGACGGCAGATCCTAATGTGGAATCATATCAATCGTTTAAAATCTCGACTAAGGTCAAGATTTCAATTTCGGATTGGAATGATAAAATTTCAATATCATATCGCACCGTACCAATACAGTTTTGATATTTTTTTAAATTTTAAATATGATTTAAATATTTATCTTATTAATATTTGATTATTAAATATATTTTTATATTTCAAGATGTTAAATTTATATTTCAAGATTTTCTCATTAGCCTATTAAATTTTTACAAGCATTATTTTTAAAAATAAATAATTCTTAAAATTCAAAGCTAACTCTAAATTTATAAAATCATTTAAGAGGATAAAAATAATTATTAAATTATTAAAATCATAAATTATTATTTTAAAAATATTTATAAATTTTTAAAAATATATTTGAAAAGTTTAAAAATTTATATTTAAAAAAAATAGATTATTTTAATTTTATATTTAAATTTTAAATTATTTCATGAAATATTTATTAAATTTTAAAATATTTAAAAATTTTGAAATAATTTTTAATATTTTATAACTATTATTAATAATATTTTATTTATTAAAAAATAGATATTTAAAAAATAAAAAATAAACTAAACTAAAAGAAAAAATTGCATGAGACTTTCATCTCGCACGACTCCTAAATGCTAAAAGAAAGAAGAACTCATCTTCTTTCTTTTTTGATTACCTTCCTCGCGTGTGTATAAGACCGATGACTGTAGTGGTCACCATAGCATGCAACCCTTGGAGGGTTTTAGAAATATATAAAATTTTATTAAAATTATTTAGAATTTTAAATATATTTATATATATTTTAATAGGATATTTTATTTAGAGTTTTAGAAAGTTTATTTGAATTATCTATCTATTTAAGTTAAGAGTTGATAATACTATATGACGGAAAAAAGAATTTATTTATATTGCAAAAATATTGATTGAATATCTAATCCACTAGTAAAAGCAAATGATTAGGATTAAATATTCGGTTAAAATTGAACCAAATTAATCGAAACTAAATTAACCAAATTTTTTGAATTAATCGGATGGACCTAATTTTTTTAATAAAAACTTAACAAACCGAACCGATAAAATCTTGATTAATTCGGTCGAAATTAGCTTTTTTTTTTTTTGAATAAGGTAAGATTTAATCAAAACTGAAATAATTTTTTTAATAAAATTGAAATCGCAGAAGATTTACTTATTTGATTTTTTATTTAGATTTATTCGGTTTAATAAATTTTCAAATTAAAATTGAATTAAAATAATGTAAAAAAATTAAAATATCAAATTAATCTACCAAAATTTTAAATTCAATTTTGATTTAATCGAATTTTTTACTACCTCTCCAAATTAATGATTATACAGTTAAATATGGGGCAGCAGAGCGCATCTAGTGCCTAAATAATCTACACTTGGAATAATTGTGCTTCTGTATGACCTCAGTGATTGGCCATCGTCGACGACTCCTTCCAAAACACCTGTTAATCGTTTAAAATCTCGACTAAGGTCGAGATTTCAATTTCGGATTGGAACGATAAAATTTCGATATCATATTGTGTCGTACAATACAGTTTTGATATTTTTTTAATTTTAAATATAAATATTGATCTTATTAATATTTGATTATTAAATATGTTTATATTTCTTGGGTCTCTTTCTTGGGCGGGACACCAAATCTATGTATCTTTACCGATTAATCTCTCGCCATTAGAGTTGATCCTAAAGAAATATCACTTCCTCATTAATTTATCTTAAATCGGAATCTTTTGGCTCAACTTTATCCTAGTTTTGCCGAGGGAGCAACCCCTTTTTCACCTTGAATGTTAAATTTAGATTTCACGATTTTCTCATTAGCCTATTAAATTTTTACAAGCATTATTTTTAAAAATAAATAATTTTTAAAATTCAAAACTAACTCTAAATTTATAAAATCATTTAAGAGGATAAAAATAATTATAAAATTATTAAAATCTTAAATTATTATTTTTAAAAATATTTATAAATGTTTAAATATATATTTGAAAAGTTTAAAAATTATATTTAAAAAAATTAGATTATTTTAATTTTATATTTAATTTTTAAATTATTTCATAAAATATTTATTAAATTTTAAAATATTTAAAAATTTTGAAATAATTTTTAATATTTTATAACTATTATTAATAATATTTTATTTATTAAAAAATAGATATTTAAAAAATAAAAAATAAACTAAACCAAAAGAAAAAAAAAAGACATGTGGAGGTCACCATGGCATTCAACTTATGGAGGATTTTAGAAATATATAAAATTTTATTAAAATTATTTAGAATTTTAAATATATTTATATATATTTTAATAGGATATTTTATTTAGAGTTTTAGAAAATTTATTTGAATTATCTATCTATTTAAGTTAGGAGTTAATACTAGATGACGGAAGAAAAGAATTTATTTATATTGCAAAAATATTGATTGAATATCTAATCCACTAGTAAAGACAAATGATTAGGATTGAATATTTGAATAAAATTGAATCAAATTAATCGAAACTAAATTAACTAAATTTTTTGAATTAATCGGATCGACCGAATTTTTTTAATAAAAATTTATCAAACCGAATAGATAAAATCTTGATTAATTCGGTCAAAATTAGCTGATTTTTTTTAATAATGTAAGATTTAATCAAAACTGAGATAATTTTTTTTAATAAGATTGAAATCACAGAAGATTTACTTATTTATTTTTTTATTTAATTAATCAAAATTGAGATAATTTTTTTAATAAAATTGAAATCACAGAAGATTTACTTATTTGATTTTTTATTAAGATTTATTCGGTTTAATAAATTTTCAAATTAAAATTGAATTAAAATAATTGATAAAAAAAATTAAAATATCAAATTAATCTAACCAAAATTTTAAATTCAATATTGATTTAATCGAATTTTTTACTACCTCTCCAAATTAATGATTATACAGTCAAATACGGGGCAGCAGAGCGCATCTGGTGCCTAAATAATCTACACTTGGAACACTTGTGATTCTGCACGACTTTCACTCCATTTAAATCCTGAATAACTACCGCTTAATCTATATACAATCCACCAATAAAACGATAAATTATCGTCTTTAAAATAAAAAAATAGAAAAAATTATTTAAATTCATCTAAATCAATTAATTAGTTGATCGGAGACCAAGTTCATGCATGGCCATCGGCGGTCTCTTGGACGCGGTCTCGGCGTTGTTGAAGACGTGCAGGAGGCGGTTGCGGAGTCACCCTCGCCGGAAAAGGAAGGTGGGTCACCGGCAGCGCGGCGTCCCTGAAGACGGCCACAAGAGAGTTAAGAAGATTGTTATCGTGGAGGAGGAGGAGGCGGCGGTGTGGCAGAGGACGATTCTGATGGGGAGGAAGTGCCGGCCGCTGGACGACGCCGAAGCCATACATTACGATACCTACGGGAGGCAGGTCCCCAAGTTCCGGCCGCCGCTGCCGCTGCCGCTGCCCCCGCCCCCGCCGCGGCTGCTCCGGTTAAGTTGGTTCAGGTGGAGAGGTCGGATTGACGCCGCGCCGCCGGCTTCGCTGCGGCCGTTCGTCCATGCAATTGATCTCCTTGATTAATTCCAGTTTATTAATTACTTCAATTAATCTACTTGTTGTTCTTAATTTTCCTATGACAAGCATGCGTGTGAGGAAAAGTTATTCGTTTCAGTTCTCGCACTCATCTAATCAATATATATTTTAGTCTCATTCGAATTGGTAATTCAGAAGAAGAGGATAATAAATTATTGTCATGTTTTCGTGTTCTAACGTTTGATCTTCGATTCTTTTAAGGAATTCAGTTCACACGCTCTCTCTGATATATCGATTTCAGTGTTTTGTAATTACTTTGTCGACCATTAGAACATCCACACAGCGATCTACCAAAAAAAAATCTAAATCAACCAAATTCTGATCGAATAAAACATCACAATGTGTTGTATGCTAAGCCAAGACATGACCAACAGAAAGAAGTTAACTGAAGCTCGATCGAAGAATCAGTATTCATCTTCTGACCAATCATGATCTCCATGAAGGATATATTCAATCATGATCTAAGTGACCAATCAATGGTATTACAACAGTGCTTGCTGAAATTCTTCCCTTCTTAGTGATAAAAGATAATTCGCTCGTCTCAATATCTTCATCAATCCGTTTCAGGATCAACATTGAGAATATAAATTTTGAGAGCTACTAACTCGGACAATGACTTACCCACCGGACCTCATAATGGCAAATTTTCCCTCGTGAAACCATGCAAAGAGGTATTAGGATTAGTTCTTATCATACCACTGCGCCCATTTGAGAGGAAGAGAACGATTACGTCTAATGCTCCCGACCTAACTTACGTGTAATTCGGTTGGCCAGCCTGGCATCGCACAAGGATAGGTCAGGTGCACGGATAGACCAATGTGGTAGGCCCGGGCTAGGGGTCCGAGTCCCACTCAGGTCGAATCGCTCGACTAAGTGATCAATCGGATGTAGTCTGAGCTAGTCCCACCTGGAAACGCCGAGTGTCTGACTTAGTCCGCTGGTCGATACGCAGGCTAAATTAGTCCCCAGCGAGAGATACCGATTGTCGGGCTTAAGGTCGTCCGGACATCACTCGTTTGACATCCAGTCGGCGGTCTCCCTGTGTCCTAATCCTATGACCAATGGACGAGTCGAATTGGCCGAGTCTGAGTGCTCCTTGACTCGGGGGGTATTCTGTTTTAATCCGTGAAGTATTGGCTGCACGGCAAGATGTCACTCGGGGCAGCCGGTCGGCGAACTGACAGTTGCCCATAATCTTGTCCACGCATAAGACAAAATGTGGCAGAGCTATGACAAAGCCTATCGGTTCCCTCAGTTATATAAGACACTCCTCACTTTATACGTTGGTACGCACGCAAGAGTTTTGCTACAGTTCTTCTTCAGTTTTCATTTCTTCCATCAGAGACTGACTTGATCGTCAGAGTGTCTTGTCGGGAATTATTCCCGGTGGATTGCTGACGGTCATCTTTCTTACCGTTGTCGGAGCCAATAGAAGCGGTGCTCGAGTTCACTTCGCTCTTGGGAGTTTACATCTCTGCGACAGGATCATCTAAGAAGACTAGCTAGGGCGGCGGCGCTCGACAGGCAGGTGGTGGGACCGATCGGAAGGCAGCAGCACTCCGGCGGTGTTCCGAGGTCCCGGCTTCAATGGCCGTCGGCGGTATTATCATGCACGCCGTCGCTTCAGAATCGGGATGGATTCTTGTCCGTTGACTCGGGATTAGATCCGCGGGTGTGGATTTATTTTATGTGAACCCGTAAACCCGAGTGGTTATCGGGTACGCAAGACCGACGCCGTCCCCGACCGGGAGAAAAGGGATCCTTGGCAAAACGAAACATCGATCAAGATCGGAGAAAGAGGAGATTCGAAGCTTGGGACTTGAAGAAGATTTTTGCGGGATGGGGTTCTGGATGACGACCGTCGTTTTCTGCTTGGTGGGACTCGTCGTTTCCGTCTCCGTCCGCTTCTGCTGTAACCGCGGCCCCTCGACCAATCTGTGTGAGATCCCTCCGATTCTCTCGTCCTTTTCTTATTGTATCCTGATGGGCGTCTGGTGCGGGAATCTGTGTGAAAGTATCGATCTTTTACGTTCTCCGTGTGTTTTGTTGATGAGAATCTGATGCTTGTTTTAGGGTTTGTTAGCTAACCGATTAGGTCGATTAAAAATTTGGTTTTCCTTTCGTTAGTTTGACACTCGAGATCTTTGGAATTATATGAATCATTGAATCATTTACTCTTTCACGATAAGAACTCATTCTCACTTTCATCCCCTAAGTTGCAATTCTGATTTACATAATTCCTGTCAACACCAAGCTTGGGAAACAAAGACTTCATAATTTCCAGTAGAGCAATGGAAACATTTAATGAGCTAGATCTATTGTAGTATTATGATATTTGACTGTATTTTTTTTTCATTTAACGACTATGTCAAACAATTTATGGTTTTTTAATCATCTAGGCTAGGAAACATTTAATGATAGGGTCAATTTGGTTGTGCAGGTTCCATTTAACACTGATCATCACTGCAACAATTTGCTGTTGGATGATGTAAGTTCCTCCATCCATGCCTGCATATTTTCAGTTCATAATCATTACAATCACTTTTAAATTTTTAATTTACTTTTGCTTCCATGTGTAGAATTACTTATATTTCTACATGTTATTTCGTAGTAGACACTTTATGTAAACTTGCTAAGGGTTGTTCTAATGAGCAAATGGTTAGGATTGCTTTGGCTGATAAAATTGCACAGTACTGAAGCTGATAAATAAATATTTAGAAAAGAGAAATCTTCTTCTCTACTCTTTGGAAATTAAATATATTGCACAATACTGAAGTTTATGGAAAAGATGAGAGAAGTTATGGCATATTCTGAAGAAAAACAAGGTTGATTGGAGTTCCAAATTTATTTTTATGACATGAGCAAGGAGAATTATCTAGAGAGATTTAATAATGCCCAATTTTACTCCTCTAAGGGACAAGGTCACAAGGAGAAGATATAAGAAAGGAGATTGAGACATCTACTCTAGAGACGGTAAAGAAAATAATGGATTATGATGAATCTATTATCTGAAATCATTATTATTAGTAGAGAGATTGATCAACTGTTCAAGACTAAAAATAAGAGTAGACGTCCAACATTTATTTCCTTTGAGACTAAATTTCATTTTTTATGTTTCAAGAAAGTGACTAAAATTTTGGATCATTTTATTCTAGAGTGAGAGAAATGTGTGGGAAAATAGTAAAAATTGAACATTGAATTCGAGAATAAAAAATGGAGGAGATAAACAAATTATCTTAAATTGTGCACATGATATATCAAAAAAATAATGGTAGATAAAATTGATGGTAAATTAAGGAATCTAACAGTTTCCTCAACCTGAGACAGAAAAGGAGAGAAACAAGAAGAATGGAGATGTAGATATAGATTATCCTTTTCTTTATAACCTTCTTTTTTAATGTTGGCCCCTCCTTTTGTATTACACCTTTATTTAGAGGCTTTGTATGAATGATGAGCCATCATATGGTCGAGCCTTATCCAGATCAAAACTACAACAAACACCAGTCTGCATCTCCTCCACTCACTAAGAGAAACTCAGGCAACAGATGTGTGGAGAGACTTAATGACCCCCAATTACAATCTTGTGATTAAAGAGGGAAAGTGAGGTATTGAGGGGATAGAAAAGGTTTTTTTGGCCTTTCGTGTTTTGCCAAATGAAGTGTTTTTTTTTTTTGGTATTAAGCGCGCACATGATAGTTGACAATTTCTAGGATTCCTGCTAGATGTATCCTGATATCTTATGAATTCTTATATGACAAAGAACAAAGCGAAAATCTTAGTAAAATAAGAGGAAAAAACTCCAGAAGCGTTCTGAATCTACAAAAGAGATGATATGAAATTGCCATCTGAGTTTGGTTAAACTAGCTGTGCATTCGATCAAGGATATAACACATGTTATGAACGTGTATGATGCCGAGTAGACAATGCTAATTTAGATATATTTCTGCTCAGTTTTGGAATGGGCAGTAGAAACGATGATCTGGTTACATCTGATTCTTCTTCAAAGAGATAGATTGCTCTTCTGCATTCCTTTGATGTTCTGCCAGAATCATCTTACAATATAAACAATTTGTTCATTAAATTGATTTCATTTACCACTTTGTTCTCCTCAGGTGGGCAATTGTCTATCTCGCTCAGCTGAAGCCTCTAATTGTACCAATCCTCAGCGAAGGAGAATGAGAGGCCGTTAAAGAATAATCTGTGACTCATTTGCTATGATTCCACAAGGCATATTTCATTTTTTTTAATTATATTTTTAAAACAATTTCTGAACAAAGAGACCCACTGCAAACTTTTTCTGCACTGTTTGTATTCATTTCATTCACTCAGACATGGGGTCAGTGTGCTTACACCACGTTGATGATTGACAATTTTGTATAAATAAATATGTTTATATAAATAGTTCTTCATTTTTTGGGGTTTTTCCTCCATATTAAGAGTGAACAGCAATCACGTCATGGTAAACCTTCCCAATCAAAGTTCAGATGGTCCTTTCCGCCATCAAACTCATAAGATTCCACATAACGTTATTTGACACTTGTAGGGCAGACGACGACAAAATCTAAAGGAGGACCATCCGACCAATGAGACAATGACTCGGTGGATAATGTTTTTCATCCGTCGATAACGAGAAATGGAGACTCGACCACGTCACACATTAAATCTCGTGTCCTTTTCCCCAAATCTTTGATTCAACCAATTAGATCGCACCTCTCCTCTTCAGCCTTTTTGCACATTTCTCCTCCTTTGATTCCAAATTATCAATCTTGACAGAATTTTATAATAAATAAATAAATATTTTTACACAATATTTGACCGAGAAATTGCATCACCTTCGAGTCTTCACGGGCGTCATGCTAATGATTTAAAGTACAAGCAACGCGATCATAATTGTGAGGGTGACGTGAATGGTAAAGAGGATAAGATTAACATTTATATTTGGGTTCTTTTGTAAAGTTTTGGAATAAATTATTATGAGCCGATATGGAATTAGAGGAGAAATTGGAGGGTGAATTTGTAAATTTGGCCGGGCAAACCGTATTATTAAATGGGCCGGGATGAGCTTTGGCGGTTTGCCTGTTAATTCTATTTCCAGCCACCGTTGGTGAGCGGATCAGCCGATCCGGTCACCAATTCGACGCCCTAATCGTTTATCGTCACCGCCTGGTTCGCGTTCGTCCACCGCCTCCTCCCCCCTTATCGCGCGCACCGCCACCCGATGGTCGGAGCGGCAGCGGAGGCCGGGGGTGGCACGGGGGGATGGAGCAGGGAGGACGACAAGGCCTTCGAGGACGCGCTCGCGGCGGTGCCCGTGCCGCCGAAGGAGGAGGGGGCGGAGGGCGATGAACGCGGAGGGAGATGGTGGGATCTGATCGCGGATAGAGTCCCCGGGAAGACTGCGGCGGAGGTGAGGCAACACTACGAGCTGCTGGTGGAGGACGTGGAGGCCATCGAGGCCGGAAGGGTCCCCGTCCTACGCTACGGCGGGGAGGAGCCGCCGCCGTCTTTGACGCTACCATCTTCCTCCAAGGAGAAGCAGCAGCAGCACCACAACCAACAACAAGATCCTAATAGCAACACGGGTTTGGCAGATAGAAAAAAGGGGAGGTTTGACATTGGAGGGCAGGGCAAGAATTGCTCCAAAGCGGACCAAGAGCGGCGGAAGGGAACGCCGTGGACCGAAGAAGAGCACAGGTTTCTTGCTTTATCCAGTTGCTATTTCATCATTTATTCTTGTTTATTTTCCATCAAATCTACTAGTTTGCTGTGTTCGGAGGAATGTTGATCAACTTTTGATCAAATTGACAAGACTATAAGGGGAAAAAAATCAATATATGATTGCAGTATTTCGGTTAATCAACGCAATTTACCTCCTTCAAAGTACGTAATTGCCCACCAAAGACCAGATTAGGACTTTGAACAAGCAAATTGTACGTTTGTAAGCCAAAAAGTTCTTACAATTCCAAGCAAAAAAAGCACCACAAAAGGTCTTCAACCTCAAACAAGCTTAAAATTACTGCCTTTTTGCTCAGTATCTCACTCCATGGCATTGCTTAAATTGACACAGCATACACTTCCTGTCTTCTGATTCCCCTAGGTTCGCCGACCGAATAAATCAGGAGCACAGCTTATACATACTCAATTTATCGAGCTATTCTACTTTAATATGTAGTAGCTGCAGCCTAAATGTGAAGCACAAGTAATTTTTGCTACTTCTTGTAGGCTTTTCCTGCTTGGCCTTGACAAGTTTGGGAAGGGTGACTGGAGAAGCATATCAAGGAACTTTGTCATCTCAAGGACACCAACACAAGTTGCCAGCCATGCTCAAAAGTACTTCATTCGTCTAAACTCCATGAACAGAGATCGCCGGCGATCGAGTATCCATGACATCACGAGTGTGAATGGCACCGACACCTCCTCTCAGCAGGGCCCTATTACTGGTCAGGCCAACACAAGTACCTCAGCTATTGGGCCATCTATGAAGCATCCTTCACAAGCCAATATGCAAGGGATGCCAGTGTACGGGCCACCGGTCGGCCATCCAGTCGCCGCCGGCCATATGATCTCAGCAGTTGGCACCCCAATTATGCTTCCTCATGGCCATGCTCCATATGTCATGCCTGTTGCATATCCACTGCCTCCTCCATCAATGCATCAATAGTCCTTACAACTTCCGGCAGGAATCTGGCATCTTCAAGAGGAAAGAAATTGGAGATTACAAGGGTTTTTTTGGGTGCAATTAATTCAGCAGCTGTTCACTTGTAAGGATCATTAAAGACTCTTCACTGTAATTATGGGAGATAATTGTCCACGATTAATATCTGTATAACTAGTAGAGGATGTCTTCCAATTCCAGTGCAGTGCTCTTCACTGCCAAGACATATATTGGAAGCAGTTTCATTCAGTTCAAAGTCTTCTCGGCCTCTCCAACTTCTGCCATTTTGTATATATTAATTCCTCTTTTTTCTGTACAAAGCAACTTACTTTTGCATTATAAATAAATATGTTGCCTTTGACAATCTTGAGTCCAGCAGGAGGGTTTAATTTACCCTTTTGCAAAGTCAACTTTTAAGATCCATTGCTTTTATGCATGAAATATTGTCAACAGATAGAAAGAGTAATTAATTATGTTGATCAGTTAATTCTTCCATTATTTTAATACATGTTTATTTGTCAAATAACCAGCTCTTTGTACCTTTTCCTGGTCCAGACTGTAATGAATAGACTCTCTAACAAATAATCAAAGAATTTAAGATTTAATTTTTATTTGTGGTATATTGTAAGAATTTTTTTTTTTCGTGAAAAGTAGAAGAATGTTGACCGTTTAGATGAATATTTATGAGCATTTTTTAATTGATTTTGACGGTCGGTGAAAGATTTTCATAAGATCAAATCGATCACTTTCAGAATTAGTCGGTTTACAGAGTTGAACACCTGAATTATAAAAAAAATATATCAAAATGTTCTATAATTAAAGTAAATTATATTAGGTAAAAATCAAAAAGATGAGATGCATCAATTGTAAAATTGTGGGCACTCAATTTTCAATTAGGCACCCTATTGAAAAGGAACCATCTAAAATATGCATACATTACAAATCATTCCACCACATAGAAGTTAGATGTTAACTTTTACATTGTATAAAAGTTAGATGCTCGCTTCTATCATTGAATGTTAATATTGCTTCTCTAAGTGATAATTTGATAAAAATAATATTGCAACGAAAATTTCATGATATTCGTTATATTTTAAATAAATATTATTAGATCACGATCGACTGTATAAAAACTAGTCAATACATTTTACACATTATAAAACCTATTCGTTAGCTTCTATAATAGCATTGAATCTAAGGATATTTTTAGGATAAAATTATGGGAGGAATGTTGATTTGTTTTTTTTAAAAAAAAATACTAAATTCAATGTTTCTTTTAATTTAAGATGTCCTTACAATTTAGGCCCTACTATATCTTACAATTTGACTTTCACACGTTCTCATATCAACTATATTTTTGCAATCCAAAACGTAACTTTAGACGACATTTTGATAACAATAAATTCGGTCGTATTTTGCCCATGAAAACAAAATTAACTTTAATATAGATTAAATAAACAAAGATATAAATATTAAAAATGAAATAAAAAACAATATTTTTCCAGCAACATAAAGCATTGTGGCTAACCTGGTTGATCTCAGCCGTCAATCTCGTTGACTATGCCGTCCCATTGTAATGTCCATGCCCTGGCGTAACGGCTAGTTGACGTCCGGCGGTGGATGCTGTGAGAGACTGTTTCCTCGCGGACGGAGCATCGGCGATGTCCACAATGTCTTTACCTCTTTGTTTCTTGTTGTTTGTCGTCGTCGCCAATGTTATTTTCACATTGGGTCGCTCCTTCCTTCTGCTATTTCCAACCCTCATTTCTTCGTCTGTACGCGATTGCCGGCCCTTTCGATCTCCGCAACGGCACGGCGTTTCGACTTCCCGCCGGCGGCGCAACACCGAGCTGCTCGTAGATTGTCAGTTGATTTCCATAGACGAGCCTCATTATAGCGGCAGAAAAAGATCAGATTTTGCATAAGCATTGTGGCCCGATGATATTGTTTTCTTTGCCTCGTTGACCCCTGGGTAGGTCATCTTGTTTCCTGACGGTTGGCTTTGAAATTACCTCTTCGACGAACCTAATCTAATTCGTGCACAGGGGAATTGATCTTGTTGGATGCAGTCATGGCGACAATTTCCGACATAGGACTTGCAGCGGCCATCAACATATTAACTACCTTTGCATTCCTTGTGGCATTTGCTGTACTAAGACTGCAGCCAATAAATGACAGGGTTTATTTCGCTAAGTGGTATGTTAAAGGTGTGAGAAACAGTCCGATCCAATCTGGAGCATCTGTGCAGAAGTTTGTCAACCTGAATTTTAGGTCATACCTGAGATTTCTTGAATGGATACCAGCTGCCCTTAGAATGCCTGAACCAGAACTAATAGATCATGCAGGACTTGATTCTGTTGTTTTCTTGCGGATATATTTGATCGGGTATGTTTCTCTCTATTCTATTGTAGTTAGTTCATCCATTCCTTTGTCCTTCAGCACAAATCTAATACCGTTTATGGTAATTTGCCTCTAATTTATAGTTACTTAAGATGGTGAAAAAAAACTGAGCTTCAGCAAATGACTCATAACTTTCACCATTCAATCAAACTGTCTACAGGGCTTTTGAACCCCAGGGAAAATCTAATAGAAGTCTTAAATGTGGATAAAGCTTCCTTTACACCTAGAAGTAGATTATACTTGGAAATCTATTTGTATGTCATTAAGAACCGACCATTCTCGGCGATATGGTTAATTTTGACTTGGAGTTTGAAACACTGAATATAATTCTAAACTGAATGGTTTGAGTATTTACGTGACTGGAGATGGATAAGATTATCGTATGCATTCTGATGTTTACTACCATGAAGGACGCTGCAAAGGCTACTTTGAAAGTGCAAAATACGTGAGTTGGTTTTGGTGGCACGGACTGCAAAAGAATATTTGTATAAAGAAAGCACACTCTAATTGTTGATGAAACTTTAATGACAAAGAAGGATTTTTGGCAGATCAAAGAGTTGTTGCTTTATGAACTGAGAAGAAGACACAAAGTTTTACTGGATCGAAGAAGTGAACTTGCCTTATCGTTGTGCTAGAAGAAGAAGAAGAAGAACCTGGCTACCGCTCCGGAGATGGGGCCAGCCCTATCAAGGCACTTTGTGCCTTGGTAGCTGGCCAGAACAGTATTTCAAAGTTCAAACAGTGTAGTAAAAAACCATTTTACAATTATTCAATAAATTAATCAATAAATGGCTGTTGTGTTTGCAAAACATACTCTTTTAAGTTATATCAAGTGAAAATCATAACTATGGTACTTGAAGTTTACAGTTTGAACAAATTCATCAACCAAACAATATGATATACTTGCGCTCCACCTCATGTCTAGTGTCGAAGTTATATCTGACATAACTAAAACCATTAATACTTCTCCAGATTGATCCCTGCAACAAAAATAAGAACATAGAGGGCAAGGAGATATCAAGTTAGTGGTTTTAGGGCAGCCAAACTTAGCTTAACCACAAGGAACGAGTTGCATATTAAGTGTGCCTATGTATTTAATTGACCTACAGTTATAGGATTACTCCAACTTGATATAGCTTTTATGTATATATACTTCATTTGACAAGAAAGAATTATTTGTGTGGCTACTGATCCAACTTGATATCAATTAATCCAAAATTTGAGTTGTTATATGTTGTCTCTTTGTTATGCTTATGCTTATCTTTTTCCCTTGCTCTTTACAGGCTGAAAATATTTGTTCCCATCACCATCCTTGCATTTTCTGTTCTTGCACCTATCAACTGGACAAATGACACTCTAAAAGACTCAGGCAACTTAGAACATAGTGAGATAGACGCACTCTCCATATCAAATATTCCTACAGGATCACAGAGGTAAGCAGTTACAAGTAGATCAGGAATGAACTGGATAAGTTAAAATAACTCTGGGTTTCTACTTCTCCTGATCTGATTCTTGTCTGAACCACGTAAAAACAAATCAACTCATATCTCATATATTCTTAAGGGATCACTATATTAATCATCAGCTTTAGATGGTGGACACTGGACAGTTTAGTAACAGATCACAGATGTCTAGTAGATTGTTGGACAAGTATAATGCATCTACTTAAACGTAATAGAACATATTATTCAATTACAAAATAAGGAAAAAAAATGAACACAATTCTGATGAAGTGACACAGATAAAATGTGAGATTAGAGTTCCGATACTTCTCATAGAGCGAGGAAAGTAATTTTTGGTCATTTTACTCAGGTGATGAAGACAATATGAAGTAAAAGAAAAAGAAAAAGAAGGTATGTGTGTGTGTGTATCGAGCATCTTCTCCAACTCAAACAGTAAAACATATGTTAGAAGAGTAATATAAAACTAATCTCCTTTGAAACCTACAATCAGTGGATAAAAGGATAATTGAAAAGAAATTTTGATTATGCAATTAAGAACCTTACACTACTCAATTGTGAAGCAAAGAGAGGGGAGAAGAAGATTGTTTCTTCATAGATCAGATTGATGCCATTGTAATTGGCAACCAAACAGTACTCAATTGTTAAGTGGAGAGCAGAAGAAAATTGTACTTCAAGACCTAGATTGTAGCCACTGATTGAGAGACACTATCATCTATAGGAGAAATCCTCGAAGGTTATTACTTAGTATGCTAACTTTGGCTTCAAGTTTTTTCTTTAAGTTGCCTGACCTCTTTTTTCAGATGGTAGTCTTTTCTCCTTTTATCCACTGTGTAGATGTGGGAACGTTGGTGTATAGAGGGGTAAATCGAGTACTAGAACTGAATGAAATTCATGTAGTTTGTGACAGATGAGATAGAGTTTTGCCAAGTTACCATCCTTTTTCAAATGGTAGTCTTTTCCCCTTTTTAGGTTTGTGGAATTGAGACATTGTGGAACTATGTTCCCTTTATTTCAAATTAACAATCAATAGATTTCTCTTTTACCTGTCATCGTCTTAGCGCTTTCAATATTACTTCACTTTTGATTTTTCTCTCACTGACCGAAATTATCATACTCAAATGTCAACGTTTTTGTGTAAAACTTGTTAATTTTTCACAGGTTTTGGGTCCATTTGGGTATGGCATATATCTTTACCTTTTGGACCTGTTACATATTGCTTAAGGAATATGGAATTGTTGTATCCATGAGGTTACATTTTCTTTCATCAGCAAAACGCCGACCTGATCAATTTACTGTAAGTTCATTTAAGAATCTTTGAAATTGTTATTGGAATCACTTGTTATCTTCATTTTACCAACATACTTCAGGAAAAATACAACTGAAGTTTCAGTTCCAATTTTATAATATAGGATAATATCGTTATGCTTGACCTTCACTTCCCCATTTGTCTTTTTTTTTTCACTTTGTCAACATGAGTGTTTCTTTTTTAGCACTTTGTCAATATCGTTATGTTTCTATTTGAATTTCATGGTCAAACTAGGCATTTAGAGTTTTATGAGTAACCTAGTCTCTTGTTCATGAATTAGCTGAGTGTGTTAAAATACTTCCAGGTACTTGTTCAAAATGTGCCACCTGATCCAGATGAGACAGTTAGCGAACTTGTTGAGCACTTTTTCCTTGTTAATCATCGTGATCACTACTTGATGCATCAGGTGTTTCATAATGGTTCTCTGAATAACTATAAATAAGAGATGATACAAACAAGAATATTGGGAATTAGTAGATTATTTATGCATAATTTATGCAGGTTGTCTATGATACAAACAAACTTAGTGGACTGGTTGAAGAGAAGAAGCAGATGGAGAACTGGCATGACTACTATGAGCTGAAATATGAACGCAGGCCGTCAAAAAGGCCTACTTGCAAGGTTAAATTGGAAGAAATGTTTCTTTCTTTTGGAGATATTTTCTAATTCTGTTTGTCGGAATGAAGTTACATAATCACATCTCTGCTGCACGATATCTATGTTTTCCTTTAACAGACTGGGTTTTGGGGACTGTTTGGCAAGAAGGTGGATGCAATTGATTTTTATACATCTAAGATTGATAAACTACGTAAAGATGTAAGTATTACTGAATTGCATACTTAATCTTATTGGTTAACTTTGACTAATTAATCTTCTTATTTATTACTGAAAGTGTAGGGTATTTCTAAGGAAAGACAAATGCAGAGATAAAATCCAGATCCAACATAAGAAATCCTTGCTCTCCTATTTATTATACAATGTATTTTCTTGTTGTGTAATATCAAATATAGGCACTAATGGATCTTCTATGTTCTTGTTATATATTAGGCATTCCATGTTTATTGTGCAAGTAATATGATTTAACTTCTGGAATTTAGCTTATGAACTCTGCAATAAGAAAGTCTTCCTCATGGATATATATTCCTTTTATTACCTATTATATGATGCAACAGCAATTCATTTTGTTTAGTACAGAATTCAGTTTCCTAATTTCTGGTGGAATAAATTATCAGGAAGCTACTGAGCGAGAAAATATAATAAAGAACCCGAAGTATATCATGCCAGCTGCATTTGTTTCTTTCCGAACAAGATGGGGAGCTGCTGTTTGTGCTCAGACACAGCAAACTAGAAATCCCACCCTATGGTTGACTGATTGGGCTCCAGAGCCTCGTGATGTTTACTGGCCAAATCTATCAATTCCTCTTGTTTCCCTTACAATTAGACGATTGATTATGGCAGTTACCTTCTTTTTCCTGACTTTCTTCTATATTGTTCCAATAACCATAGTACAGTCTCTTGCAAATATTGAGGGAATTGAGAAGGCAGTTCCTTTTTTGAAACCCTTGATCGAAATGTAAGTGTGGTTTATTGTTTAACTAAGAAATGTACCCATATGTTATAGCCAAGTGATTGCTAATTTTTATGTTCCTTCCACGGACTTTTTCATTGCATTGACGTGTTCTATGGCTATGCAGACCTGTAGTTAAGTCGTTCATCCAAGGTTTTCTCCCAGGAATTGCTCTGAAGATCTTTCTTATATTGCTGCCAACAATATTGATGATCATGTCGAAGTATGAAGGGTTTATATCTTTGTCATCTCTCCAGAGAAGAGCTGCATCTAAATATTACATCTTCATAATAATTAACGTGCTTTTAGCAAATATAATTGCTGGAACAGCATTTCAACAGCTTGATGCTTTCATCCACCAGTCAGCCAATGAGTATGTTAGAGATTCTTTCCTTTTTATTTGAATTTAACCAACTGAAGTTTCTAAAGAGTAGTAACTTCCAAGCCAATGAAGCCAGCTCTAAAAGAAAGAAAGGCAAAATACTAAAATATTTAGAGAGAAAAGGTGAAATATCAAATAACGTAGGGACAAGGATAATTTGAACCGAAAAGGTTACAGGTTTGGACATTACAGGGCTTGGACAATATTCTTTATCTGCATCCTTTTTTTCCTGACTACATGAAGATCGCTTAGCAAAATTCTATTGAATATGAAGAAAGAAGTATCTTAGACTTTGTTCCTAAACATGAAAAATAAGAAATTTTATATTCTGCCCTGTGTATCATGTCTTTCAATGTCAACTAGCTTGTCCAATTGTTTTGGAATTAATATTTTTTTTTCTATCCTGATTGCTTTGTATTTGGTCCTTTAATTTAGAATTCCGAAGGCAATAGGTGTATCGATTCCAATGAAAGCTACTTTCTTCATTACATACATCATGATTGATGGTTGGGCTGGAATTGCTCTGGAGATAGTGAGGTTGGCGCCTCTTATAATATACCACTTGAAAATTGCTTTCTTGGTGAAGACAGAGAAGGATAAAGAAGAGGCAACAGATCCAGGGTGCATTGAGTTTGCCGCATCTGAACCCCGAATACAGTTGTATTTTCTACTTGGTCTTGTATACTCAACCGTGACGCCCCTCTTGCTTCCTTTCATACTAATATTTTTCGGTCTGGCATATGTTGTTTTTCGCCATCAGGTGAGCAACTTTGGGTCTGCTAGTAATAGTTTAATACATTTTCCAAGTCATAAACTGTGTAGATTTAGAGAGCAAATTTACAACATTTGCAAAATTCAGTGTCTAAATTTTTTGAATGAACTTCAAAAATCTTCAGGTCCTAAGAAATAGGAAGGTGCACAAGAATCACTCATAATAAAAGGGATCATTTCAAATTTACTTCAACCATTGTATGATCTTGGATGTTAGCTTAACCTTATTCTTCACAATCCCTTGTAAAAACATTCATCACTGTGAAATGCTAACCTCTCGGTTTGCTGCAAAAAATAATTCTCATTCATTTCTTGCAAAATATCCAGCAATATCTTCACTTTTGGGCATAAAAATCTGACGACAAGAAATGCACAAACCTTGCACATAATGCAAAACTAAAGTTCAAAACTTTAGTACCAATCATTAGTTAATATCTTTGATATCAGACATTTTTGTTCTTGCTGCAGATCATAAATGTCTACAACCAAGAATACGAGAGCGCGGCAGCATTTTGGCCAGATGTTCATAGGCGCATCATCACTGCACTGGTCGTATCCCAACTGCTTCTAATTGGACTTTTAAGTACAAAGAAAGCTGCTTTAACAACACCTTTCCTTATCCCCCTACCGGTGTTGACCATATGGTTTCATAGGTTTTGCATAAACCGCTACGCGTCTGCTTTTACTAAATATCCACTTCAGGTAAGCTATTTGTCGCAAATTTTTATTAACTTTTTACTAAAACATTCATAATTCACATCTGCAAAGACCTATTAGCATTAAAATTCTTTCAGGCAACTTGATGAATAAGGGAATGTCAATTTATTTGTTATGTCACTAGTGAAGATAGAAAGAGATAGACATGTTCAAAACTATCAATAGATTTTACAATTAGAGCAATCAAATCTGTTAGAGTGGAAAGTGTAAGAGTAGCTAATTTTAAAGAACTTACAATACCATGTTAGTACTGTAAAATGCTTGACAACTAGGATTACTGACATGGAAATCTTCCTTTTTCTCGATTCATTTTCTCAGGAAGCGAAGATGAGAGATACATTAGAACGCGCCCGGGAACCAAACTTCGAGTTGAAAGCATACCTTTCTGACGCTTATATTCATCCTGCATTCAAAACTGAGAAAAAGAATAGTGTTTGTGATGCCGAAGAGATAGAACACGAGAATGTTTTGGTGGCCACCAAGCGCAATTCTAACAAGAACACACCAGTCTCCAGTAAGCATACATCATCATCACTTTCCCCTCCTATCGAAATCCAAGAACAGCTTTAAACATGCTTCATTGTGCCCATTGATCTCCACTGTAATTTATTTTCATTTAAATTTGTTGATTTCTTCTTTAATTTGACAACTATGATCAAAATTCCAAAACTTGTGTGTCCAAAACTATAAATGCTATTGGAGTTCAATTTTTTTTTCTTCAATCGGGTTGACTTGAAGAAAGCCAATTCTAATTGAGATCTAATAAAATATTCCATGTCAAGTCAATAATATTCTACAAGATTTAAATGCTCCATAAATTACGGAAGATGAAGTTACACTACCCTTTCAATTTTACATTCTCCAATCAATGTTAACACACTCGGTCATCTTTAATGGGAGATTTTTAAATAGGTTTGTGAAATAAAAAAGTTCAAAAAAATAATTAATTAGGAAAAAGTTTAATTATGCCCTTTTTTTTAATAAAGAGAGAATATGAATTAATTAGTTTGAAATTGAAAACTAAATTACAGAGTTAGAGTTCATTATGCCCTTTTTTAATGCAATAAATAGGAAGATAAGAATGTGAAAAGGCAAAGTTTATTAGGACATTTAATTTGTTTTCAAATGGATTTGAATGCAAAATTAATGAGGAAAAAATATTTATTTATTTCATTTAGACAATAAATAAATAAATAAAAACAAGATAATTTGTTGGCTCTGCATCGTATTTAAGCGGATAGGACGTTACAGGCACCAAATCGATTCCGCTCCCGCCCATCATCCCAATTCCCTTCCTCTTCCTCCGGATTGAATCGGCTGCTTCTCGATTCCTCGGTTCATCGCCATGCCGTCGGGCCCGAAGAAGAGAAGAGCCGCCGCCAGGCGCAAGAAGGAAATCGAGGAACAGATGAAGGCCCCTTCCCCTTGCGATTCTCCCCGAGGTATCTTCTTTTTCTTCCCCTTTCTTTTACTCTTTCCCCTTTCTCTTCGATTCGTGGCATCGGGCGATTTCGATAGATGCTGGGCAAAGCGAGGATCGGGTGTCGCACGAGGGCGGAGAGGAGGCGGACAGCCAGTCCCCGACATTTTCCCCCAAAGAGTGGGTTGGATCTGACGCTGCTGATAGTGCGGCGGAGAGCTCTAAGAACCCTAAAGACGAGGACTTGGTTAAGGAGGATGAGCGGGAGTCGGCTCCCGCAGTAAAGGAAATAGCTTTTCGGCCGGAAGATGAATCGGCCGCTAAATCGGATGAAGTAGCTAAACCTGTGTCGGAGAACTCTACGAACCCTAAAGACGAGGACTTGGTCGAGGAGGATGAGCGGGAGTTGGCTCCCGCAGTAAAGGAAATAACTTTTCGGCCGGAAGATGAATCGGCCGCTAAATCGGATGAAGTAGCTGAATCTGAGAAGGACAACTCCAAACCTGCTGAGGAATCAACCATTTCCGTCGACAACGCCATCGGTCTGACAGAGAGAAGCCAAGTGACGGAGTTTGCTGCTAGGGACAACACAGAAAGAGCTTATGGTGTCTTCAATCGCGACGGCGACGGCCATCAAATTGCCGGAGGAGACGAGACTTCACCGGCGACCGAGGTGCTAGAGGAAAGGAGCCAAGTGAAGGAGGCTGTTGCCGAGGTTCTCGACGGAGAAAAAGAATCACAACTCCCCGACGTCGATGTGGCCGTCAAACAAGAAGGCGATGGCCGTCAAGCTGCTGTAGGAGACGAGGCATTACCGGCGACGGAGGTGCTAGAGTCGGACTACTCTCGCGATTGCACACTACTTCTCTTGCTTCACTCAAATCAATGCACTGATCAGAGAATCTCTCATGCTACGCAGCTCCTGGATCGCTCTCCGCTGGCGGATCGCCGCACAAATCAATGGTGGAATTGCTGTGGGTTGCTGGATTTCGTCACGAATCCTGATGGATAATTTCAGGTTCTTCAGTACCTTTCAAGAACATTTTTTTGCTAATTTCCAGGTGCTTTGTCTAATCTCTCTTCTTCTTTTTTGTGACGCAGCTGCAGTCATATCTCTTTTTTTTTTGGAAAATAAGCCGATGAAGATTGGAAAAAAAAACAGTGGAATATTTTAATCTCAGACGTCAAATAAACTGAGTGATGATTTTGGCATGCCACTGTTTGATTTTGGTTCCTTGAGACAATTTTTGTTTCAACTCTGTGCATTCTGTTGTGGAAAATTATGGTTATTTAGATTCAACCCGTTCATCAGTGCATTTGCATCAAGAATCTTTTTCATGGATATATCCAATTTTTTTTTTAGTTTTTTATCATATATATCATTTTTCTTTAAAACAAAAATTAATCAATCAAGAACAACATGTCTTCAATAAACCTTTTCTATTTGTACTAAATACAATAAAAACATATGAAAGCATTGTGATACTTCAATGTTAAACTAAAGGATACGTTCATAACATGATCTAGTTTTTGTCAATCATGAGACTAAAACTAAAAACGTTACAATAGCGGAGTGGGTGACAATCCGTAGTCCTCATGGGGAAGAGAGGAGGAAAATAAAGAAATTCAATTGAATTTAAAATTTAAAAACTCAAATCAATGAGTTTCTTCCCTTATATACTTTGAACCATCTTATATGGACCATACACATAAAATCTACAACCCATTAACAGCCCATTTTTGTTAATGAAAGGGATTAACGGATCTAAATCCACATCTAATAATATAAACCCCTTCATGTTTAATGTATTGGATCATTTAATTGGAGTTTAGATTCTTAATGATATAATTGTTATGTTGTTATTGGTCCACCATCTTGATTCAAATGTCAATCTTAGATATAAAAGATCATTTCAAAATATTTAATATAAGATTTTTGGAATTTACCATTTATTTTCTTTGGATGCAACAAAAGTTTGGTATGTTTCACAAGTTAGTGTTTGCTATGAAAGCTAAATTTCCTATAGTTTATTTCTTTGGTTGGCTTTAAAAATATTCAATTTGTGATCATTGTATGTGGTTCTTCTATGACACGATTGATTCTAACTTAGCATGCTAATTAAAGAACTAATCGCGTGTCCATCATAGATACCCATGACGATCATGAGTGCGGTTGGATCTCAATCTATAATATGCAATCCCTTTATAGATCGCGCGAAACTTAGCCACGAAGATTTGGTTTTGTTACTCCTTTAGAAATGCCTTTAGGCTCCTCCACACATTAAACAGTGAAGTGTGGCCAATCGTCGAGGTGGGCATAAGTGTACTAAGTGCGGTTGCCATGGATCCATGCCCCTAGTTTGTGGGGCACATGATGCTCACTATCTCAATGGAACATGAGGTGGAGAAGGTGGTAGCATGGCTTCTAAAAAGCGCGAAAGTTAACCGAGTTATCGTGCGACTCCTTTGCGAAGTGGGTGTTCTCGAAAATCATATGGCGAGGGAGGAATTGAAGTGGGATTCGAGATCAAAAGATACATCCAAAGCTAGCTTATGCTTTATGGTGGTGGTGTAATTTGCTTGCCCTTGGAACTTCAGCTCTTGTAAATATTAAAACATTTGTTTTAGTAGAGAGAATCTACCTGAAGTTGCTTTAAATGGTGCCCTTCTGTCGCTCTGAAACAGTAGTACAGTCAGTCGGACTCAGCGTCTCCTTCGATTAGACTCGAGAGGGATGCTTATGATCCCGACCTAGCCCACGGGGAACTCGGCCGACCAGCCTGGCGTCGCATCTCGAGGGGACTGAGGCCAAGGCCTGCGAAGTACAGGCGAACCGAGGGGCCCATGAACCACGTCGGCGGGAGGTGACCCAGGCCAACTACGGGACCCCTGAGATCTGACTGCCCGACCTCAAGGCGAGTCGGGCGGGTAAATGCCGAGCGTCTCTTGGCTCGGTCTACAGGGGCAGCTACCCGACCCAGGGCTAGGGCAGGCAGGCCAGTCCTCAACGTCCCGTAGGTCAGACACTCAACCAGGAGAACTAAAAGAGGGCAAGGCAGTTACTGCTCAGCGACCCCCCGACTACTAACGTACCCCTGCGTTACTCAATGATATTACACCCGATCCAGCCGATATCACTTGGGCCCGTCGGTCGATAAGCGGTTCTCGGACCAATCATTCCTTACGCCACCTCCACGACATCGTAAGTACAACCATGACAAGGGGGTCAACGCGAGCCTTACTTATTTATGGCCTATATTGCAGATGTGTCGATGACACTGTACTACTGTACTACACGAGCACCCCGCGCCATGCTGCGGCACCAATCGGTGCTCTCCCATGAGCTGATAAGCACCATACCCCTGCCCTATTGACATAGACAGAGGTTGTCAACTCCCCGGCTATATAAGCCTCTCCCTTCTTCCTTCCGCAGGTATGCGCAATTGTGCTCCCTTCTGCTATTCCCTTTGCTTCACTACATTTCCTGCGGATACTAACTTGACCGTCGGAGGGCCTGATCGGGTATCTTCCCCGGCGAGTTCGCTAACGGTCATTTTCTCACAGGTCGGAGCTAGGTCGGCACCAGGTAAGCAGCTCGTGGCACTCGGAAGACCATCTCATTCTTAGGACTTCCACCTCGCTTCGCGACAGGATCAGTGATGATGTAATTTGCTTGCCCTTGGAACTTTTGTAAATATTAAAACATTTGTTTTAGTAGAGAGAATCTACCTGAAGTTGCTTTAAATGGTGCCCTCCTGTTGCTGCCATTTGTTAAATAGTTTTCCTCTTTTAACCTGCAACATACGACAGTGAATGAATTGAAATATTTGTACCCATACAGGCAATGACATAGTGCCTTCGTTCAAGACTATCTGATTTTCCAAGACTTTTAGCATAATCGACAGAATCGACAGAATCTATTCCCAGTAAAAAAAATCCAGTGGGAGATCACTCTTCTTGACTACCACAAGCAAAAGACTCCAAGGTCCACGCTTCCTTTCCTTTTCTCCCCATCTCTTTTATTGAAATTACCATGTTGTGTACCTTTGCCGGAGTGGAGATTGTTCTATAAATTCCACCCTTCGCCAAGGCTACAATTCCCTTTCCTCTCCCCCTCTCTTCTTCTTCCTTGCTTCGCTTGCTGAAGACTCTGCTGATTTTTCATGTTTTTTCTTGGGTTCTGATCAAACATTGTGTGCTTGCAGCTGCTCTTGTTGTAGTGATGAAACTCTGCCCAAATTTTCTCTGAAGCCGGCCTTTGCTCAATCCTTGTAGTAGTTTCAAGATCCTATTTTGTTTCCATTCACATGCAGCGTCTGCTTCTCATCTTTATAATCTATGTTGCCGATTATAAGTGAGATCCTCCTCTCCGGTTTTATGATAAACTCCAGCATCCGGCGCAGGACTCATCTTGTTCAATCCTTCTCTGTTGTCTTCCTCTACTGGTTCTACGTGTTTTCATGAACTTGTTCTGAGATCTGAAATCCTGGGCCTCATCGTCCTTTTCACATATATTGTCTAATAATTTCATCTGAGTAACTCAGGATCTACTCTTTCCTGAAGCATTAGCATTAAACTTTTGAAGATAATTGTTAAATAAATCTCATTTCACTTCATGGCTTCTGCCCATGGATCTTCCATCCTGTTGCAAAACTCAGGCTCCGAAGAGGATCCACAGGCACTGATCGACCAGAAGAAGTGGAAAAGAAAGATATCAAACCGTGAGTCTGCAAGGAGGTCGAGGATGCGCAAACAGAAACATCTGGATGATCTGACAGCGCAAGTGAACCAGCTGAGGAAGGACAACACTCAAATCTCGACCTACTTGAGCCTCACCACACAGCAGTACTTTGCCATGGAGGCTGAGAACTCTGTCCTAAGGACCCAGATGATGGAACTCAGCGACAGGCTGCAGTCTCTTTATGAGATCCTTTACTGTTTGAATGATACCAACACTATGAGCAGCAGCCTCCTATAAGCTGGTCCTTCAGACCACCATGGAACTTGTGCACAGATAAAAGGGAGGTTAGCTGCTGTCTCAGTGCTTCATAATTGAGTGGGTCATCTTCAATGTCTGTTGTAGCTTGTATTTCTGTGTTGAAAGCAATCAAGATATTTCAGTTTTTAGTATAAATATGAAGATCATGGGTTCCATTCTGTGAGAGTCCTACTACATATGCATACGTACGTGTGTGATTGCAAGAAACAGTATATGAATTGTTTGAATGCTTGAAGAAAAAAAAGCAAACCTTCAACATGCTCTTTCTAAAGCATATAATCCTATCTCCCTTGTTATACAAGCATTAAAGTGTATCTTACTAGGTATCCCTCAGTTTGTATTCACTTCACCAAGTGTACTTGAATATTCTACTTTGCCTTGTCATCTACTGGACTTGTTTTTGATGATTTTTGACATGTTTTCATCAGTATCTTATGTATCACAGAAACACTTTAAATCCTACATACCTGTCTTCATGCTTCTATCTTTGGTCATCTCTGAATCTGTACCTTTTCTAAGACAGGGAATGGCAAAGATGATATAGGCTGATGAATGAGCACAAGGTTAAACAAGAATATGTGTAGACGTGTGTTGCCTTCATGTGGACCATTTCCACCACTGCAGGTGAATTTTGATCGTTTTAAATTGTTCTTCTTGATCACTATCAGCTAAAAAATAGCTTTGAAGTGGGTAAACCGGTATTATTTAAGATGAGTAAGAATCTATTGGATACGATTTTGCAAAGCAAAATTTTGATGTCATTGATCGTTGAAAGTAAAGTTTGACTTCAAAATCGAAATCTACGTTTCGCGTAGATAAATCTGGACTATTTATTTGCTCAAAACCGATTAAGGGTGAATGAGAAATTAATTGTTCAAGATACGCTCAAATGAACATTAAGGAAAAAGATGGGGTTTTAATCCCACATTGCTAACCGGCGAGAGCCAGTGTTTCCTTATATGTGTTCCTGTGTTAATGTTGTTAATACAAAAGCATAGGATGTCTCTACCTTTGGGCGAGCGGGTGCTCGCACCTGCGAGCCCGCCACCCGCGCACAATGAGCGCTTTGTTGGCGTATTTTGCACTTGAGCATTGAGGAGCTTTAATTTATGCTCCACGTGGCATGTCGGTGTGACGTGTCATGATCAGGTGGCGCCACGTGACATATCGGTGACGAGGCTGTGCCTATGTGGCACGTGACCGTGTAGAGAACGATGACTGGATTAGGCGAACAGATGGTGGCCGTCGGATCAAAGATCTGGAGCGTCGGATTCGAATCTGACTGTGAAGAGGGAGGATAGATCTGAGGCGTCCGATTAAATGTTCTAATCTGGCGGCTGAAATCAAGATGGGATATGAAGAATTATAACTCTTCAGATCAAGGAACGAGATTAAAAGACCTTTAAAGGATTATACCCTTTCGTTATGAACGGTCCAGATCTGTCCGAACCAAAGGGTACTTACCTCTTCACTCAATATAAATAGATCCTTTCATTGATTCAAGCATTGCAATCTAAAAGCATTCGCACTCATCCATCTTAAGGTTCGCCGGTCTCGGAATTTGAAGTGCTACTATTTCGAGACGACGTCGTTGTATTTTGGAAACGAATTGTTGTTATCCGTGAGCACCAGTAACGGAGCAATATCGTTTTATGGAGATAGTATCGAACACTAGCCTCGACATAAACCAATCAGTTTGCTTCCTTCGAAAGCAACCTCCCGGAATATCCGACGGTTGTAAATCGACTAAGTCAAATACCGAGGAGATACAAGTCAGCTACCAATAGAATCTACGAACATCTGAGTTTACTGGGACAATGAAATTATCTGTAATGCTCTTCTCAGAAAAGGATGTAAAGAAATAATTAAGAATCATATCTATCTATCTATCTATATCATACTAAAGGCAATGCAAAAGCATAAGTGGCAATTTATGAAAAAATTTCTGGGTAGAGGAAAGATATATTGGCATTTGGCTGTTAACTAATGACAGGTCTCGAACTTTGAAGCTACCACTCAATAGATAAGCACTAACAAGTGATGCTCGTAACTTGAAATTGTAGGGATCAGATATGCAAGCCAATTACTGTGAAGTTCTTCACTGAGGCCCAACTATTGTCATGTTCAGGCCTCAAATGGCCTTCTCCCTAAACAAAATGAACTCAAGTGTACAAAATGGTCAATTCCAGTCTGCTCCAGAGTTGTTCATCTCCTCCTTGTCTTGTAGCTCTCACCATTCTTCAGCTTCACTATGTCATCCAAATATTCCGTGACCCAGCAACAGATATTCTCAATGGCGATGATGCATGATGCCACTTGAGGAGGTGCACCACAGTCCTCAGGAGTAGTTGCTGTTCATGCACAATGCCTGATCGCAGCGCAGCAAGCGGAGCAGGTTTCTCTGATGAATGATGAGCAATGATGCCGATCGAGCTCATCATCATTCTAACATGTTGATATTGTTTAGGTATGCATTGTGAGAAAGAAAACAATTAATGATAAGAGTCAAATACATGAGACATCTGGAGCAGCACACCAGAAAGTTGGGTAGAGTTCATCTGCTCCCACCCCGTCTTCATGGATGATATTGTATAAGTACCCCCAAGCAGGTCTCACCTCTGCATCAACACCAAAAAGAAAGACTTGAGCAAGAGGATGGCTGCAGCTTCAATCAACTTCCTCGTGTTGCTGATCGCCCTTGCTCTCTCCCCGCTGCTGTCCCTCGCCTTCCCTCACGGAGCTCAGACGTTCCTATACCCCCAATTCTACGACTACTCCTGCCCCAAAGCTCACCGGATCGTCCAGTCCATCGTCGCGAAAGCTGTCGCAGAGGAAGCGAGGATGGCCGCTTCTCTGCTCCGACTCCACTTCCACGACTGCTTCGTCAAGGTCGATTATACTTCCCAACTCTCTCTCTCTCTCTTCGTGCTTGTAATTGATGACAACTAATTTGTCACTCTGTTAAATGCATGCGTGTTGCAGGGATGCGACGCGTCGGTTCTGCTGGACAGCAGCGCCGGCGTCGTGAGCGAGAAGGGCTCCGTCCCCAACAAGAACTCGATACGAGGCTTCGAGGTGATCGACGAGATCAAGTCTGCGCTGGAGAAGGAGTGCCCTCGCACCGTCTCCTGCGCCGACATTTTGACTCTGGCCGCCAGAGACTCTACTGTCTCGGTTGGAGGGCCATTCTGGGAGGTCCCACTTGGTCGGAGGGACTCGCTGGGAGCGAGCATTCAGGGCTCCAACCGCAACATTCCGGCTCCCAACAACACGCACCAGACCATCGTCACCAAGTTCAAGCTGCAGGGACTCGACCTCGTCGACCTCGTCGCCCTCTCGGGTAGTCACACGATCGGGTTCTCGCGGTGCACCAGCTTCAGGCAGAGGCTGTACAACCAGACCGGCAATGGGCTGCCGGACTTCAGCCTCGACGGCGGCTACGCCGCCCATCTGCGCGCCGGTTGCCCGCGGTCCGGCGGCGATCAGAACCTCTTCCCGACGGACTTCGCGAGCCCCGCCCGGTTCGACAACTTCTACTTCAAGAACTTGCTGGCGAGGAAGGGGCTGCTGAGCTCCGACGAGATATTGGTCACCGGCAGCCCGGAGACGAGGCGGCTGGTGGAGCTCTACGCGGCCGACGCCGGAGCATTCTTCGTGCAATTCGCGAAGTCGATGGTGAAGATGGGGAACATTGCGCCACTGACCGGGAACAAGGGGGAGATCAGATACAATTGCAGGAAGATTAACCATCAGTAGTTGACATATCTATCGTTGCATTGCATCGTTGGTGGTTGCATTTGTTAGTGTTCTTCCTTCCTTTACATCGCCTGTGAGTTTAATTTCTACTTGGTCGTCGTTGTTGCTGTCTCATCTCCTTTGATTGTTCAAGACTTCAAGTGTAATTTTGCATGGTTTAATCCAAAGAAAGTTCATGCCAAAGATTTCTGTTCTTCAGATTGAGTGATGGATTAGGATTCAACTGTGAATTCCATGAATAGATCTCTTAATTTTGAGCTTTTGTGGCTTGATATCATATAGAGAATATCATGCTAGAAAACAATCTTGCATTTCACTCATGAAAGAGATTACAAGTTATAACATAACTGATCATGCACCCAGTGGCGTAGCCAGAATTATCGATCAGGAGGGACGATTTTCGACTAAGAGAAACGATTTTCGAAAATTTCAAATCTTAATGTAAATTGATCGACATCAAAACTTAGACATGAGACATCAAATATACAAAGGACTTAACTCAATTGATCGACACAAAATTATCCGGGTACTTACATAATTTTGGTTCGATCATAATTGGATCAAATCAACTCCAAATCGATTCTGATTTGAACGAATATAATCCTTAGATACAAAACATCAAATATACACAGGTCTAACTTAATTCGGTTGATCAATATCAAAACTATCCGGGATACTTACATAAACTTGATTTGTCTATAATTTGATCAAATCAACTTCAAATCAATCACGAATTGAACCAATGTAATCCTTATCTCTGCACCTACCTATTAGATTTATTTCGAATCCGATTCAATTTTAATTTAGCATTTTCACTTCATGTTCTATGAATTAGTTCATTCATTTATTATCATATATTTTATTTTAAAATTCAATATTTATCATTCTAAATCAAGATATTTTCTTGTAAAAGTTATACTAATGGATAGTTTAGGTCTTGAGAGTTTCTAAATATATAATCAATTTCAATTTTTGGATGATCAACAATGATAAATTAATCCGTTAAAGTGTGTATATATATATATATATATATATATATAATATATATATATTATATATATATATATATATATATCAAAGTGTCAGGGGGTGCGACTGCACCCCCTGCTACTAAGGTGGCTACACCACTGCATGCACCGAGACCTCCAAACGAGCAACACCGGTGCGTTGGAGGGCCGCCTGTAGTTAACTGTTGAAATTTTGAGGAGTTAAATGTATAAAATCAAAACTTAAGGGCTTTGGTTGGATAATCCAAATTTTGGAGGCCCTTTTACATATATGTTTAAAACATATAATCCTAAACCCTTGCCTCTTTCTCCCATCGCACAATCCCTTCCTTCCTCCTCTTCATTGTGAATCATCGCACGCCTCAACTTGCAAACCCTGCTCTGCCTTTGCGGTTCTTGTCCTAGCACGAACAAGCCAATCGTGATTCTCTTTCCCTCTCCGCGTGTGTTGTCCTTTCTGGGTTTGACTTTTGAGCATCTCTGACCCTTCTACCTTGCAGAGGCGATCCCTCATCCCTGTCGACAATTTCACAGAGATGAGAGTCCTCTATGATCTAGGGTTTTTGCTCTTGGTTAGGTAGTAATTTGGTATAAAATAGTAGATTGGTTTGGTATAAAACAGTAGGTTGTTTTAGGGTTTTTATCCTAACTTTGGCCGTTTGAGTGTTTGAACTTTGAGATATACTTTGAACCCTGATAGTGATCGAAATCTAAGTTCTGTTTATTTTGTTTTGCTGCCAAAATCCACAGTCGGTAATTTCTTTTCTTGGAATTTATTGCGGAGGTTGTCTATACAGTTCAAAAAAAATTGGCCGCGCTCAGCTCAAATTGTGATTCGCGATCGCCCCTTCACAATCGCTCCCCCATGCTTGAATTCCTAGATCTGCCACTACATATGATGGGTTTGACGGGCAGCACAGATGTGTCTCCTTGCCTTTAGTACGGACGGTCCTGCTTTGTACGGGGATATAGAGGGGTGAGGACAAGGGAATGGTGCTCCCTGTGTTCTGGCAGAAAGTACTCTACCAGCTAATGGGCTAGCTTTCCTTTGGCTAGGCCGATCTCTAAGCCTATAAGATGGTTGCGCCCATGGGCTTGAAAGAGGTCCACAAGGGTATGTTGGATCGAGAGAACCGATAGAGGGGGGGGTGAATATCGGGAAGCGTTCGGATTTAAGATAGAGAATTTGCACAGCGGAAGATAAAAACAAAACACGCGAACACAGTAATTTTTTACTTGGTTCGGAGCCTAGGTCGACTCCTACTCCAAGGCCCACGATCGTTGATCGTTTACTTTGGGCAATTCTATATGAGGCGCAAAGAAATAGTTTACAGTTTTGAGTTACAAATATAGCACAGTAAACTTAACAAATAAAAAAGAAAACTCTTCTTTTACCGACGTCCGATGTAGGTTGTCTTTTTCGGAGCAGCGGGACATTGTCGGCTCGAGTTGGGAGGTTTCCGGAGCGAGGTGTGAGAGCAGAAGAGCGTAGAAGCGTTGATTGAAAAGTTGTTTTGAAGCCTGGGGTCGAGGGCCCTTTATATAGGGCCTGGGGGCACCCGGGACGTCGGGGGCGCCCCCCCACGTGTCACACGATCCGCCTCGGTCTCGGTCAGCTTCTATCCCTTCAAATTCGGGATCAGACCTTGACCGGGGGCCCGGAGCGCTGGGGGGCCCGGGTTGACCGGGTAAACTTTATCCTTGGCTTCGCTGGTTGAGCTTCGATGCTTGCTTTGGGGCGCCCGGGACAGAGGGGCGCCCGGGAGCACGGGGGCGCCTGGGAGTTGAACTGTCGAAGCTTGTTTGGCCTTCTTGTGTTTTGTGTTCACCTTGGGGGCGCCCGGGACACTCCGGGCGCCCTGGTCAGCTGTTGCCTCATTCCTTTGAGGCTCTCTGAGCTGCAAACACTCGTTCCTTCGGTCCTGCATCCAGGGTTAGTCCAAAACACAATAAAACAATAAAATATTAGTTTATACAGCCTTGGCTGTCTTGGTTCTGACTTTGGGCCTCCGAAATGGAGCCCTAGGTCGAACCGACGCCTACTGTTCCCTCGACGGGGAACGCGCCCTCACCTACTCCTCTCGGGAGATTGTACCTGATGCCAACCGCTCCTCTGGTTGGACTTTTGCCTGGCGGTCCTTTGCCAGGTCTTGGATACCAAGCTGCCCTTCGCCTGGTGCCTAGCAGTCCTTCGCTAGGGCTTTGTATCCTGGCATTCCTTCGCCAGGTGCCTAGCAGTCCTTCGCTAGGGCTTTGTTTCCTGGCAGCCCTTCGCCAGGTGCCTAGCAGCCCTTCGCTAGGACTTTGTTTCCTGGCAGCCCTTCGCCAGGTGCCTAGCAGCCCTTCGCTAGGACTTTTCCTGCACACTTGAGTAACATTGTTAGATCACCAATAAACTTAACTTTGAATCCTTTGCCAATATCAAAACAAGGTTCGATATGGTGCTTCCTGCACCAACAATCTCCCCCTTTTTGATTTATGGCAACACAATTCAAAGTTAAGTTAAAAACTTATAATAGTTAATAACAGAAGATAAAAACACAATGAAGTATGAACGGAGTATGAACAGAATAGATTTAAAAAAAATTCTTTATTTCTCATACTCCCCCTAAAACCCTGAATTCTTATGTTAAAACACTTAACTTTGACCTTTCCTCCCCCTTTGACATATATCAAAAACAAAACATGGGTGAACAGGGTAAAATTTTCAGAAGTTTTGCAAACCTAAATTTTGTTAAAAAAAACTTTTACTTACAAGGCTTTGCAAAAAAGAATTTTACTTAGGCAAAATTTTGAAGGCAAATTTCCCAAAAAAAATTTGTTTACCTAAAATTTTTGCACACTTAGAAATATTTGTTTGGAAACACTTTGTGCATTTTGGAAAACAAGATCTGGACAAGTTTTTTTTTCACCAAAAAACTTTACATAGAAATATTTGCCAAAATTTTTAACCAGTTTTTGCTCAACCAAATTTTGTTTACTAAGACGAATTTTACTTAGGAAAAAAACATGCACTTAAAAATAATTTTGAAACACTTAGAAATGCTTAGAAATTTTTGAAAGCAAATTTTAAAAAAAAAATTAAACAAAATTTCCTTTCTCTCCCCCTTAATGTGAAATTCTTTTCCTTATGTTTTAGATCATTTCTAAGTTCAGTTTTGAAATGAATATTTTGAAAAACTTCTGAGTATCACACAGGAAATTCTAAGTTAAGAGCAACTCGAAGTTTTCAATTAAGTTTCTTTGAAAAGGGAAAAAGTTTAAGGAAGAATTTAATTTCTACTCTCCCCCTTAGCCATATATCAATAAAGAACTCTTGAAAAATATATTTTGAAAAACATTTAAAATTTGTGTATCAGAGCTCATGAGTTTTGAAAACATAAACATACTTAGTATAATTCTTGAAAGCATAGCAAAAAGCTTAAATTTCTAGATTAAATCCATTTTGAAGAGTATTATGCAGTAAAAAAATATTTTGTATTTGTAAGAAAGTTTTTTAAAAAAATTTCCTTAAAAAAAATTTAGACAAGATTTTTCAAGTACTTTTGAGATAAAGTATGACTTGAAACACATAAGTACTTTTAGAAAAGTATTAGACTTTGAAAGATATGAGTATTTTTGAAAAGTATTAGACTTTGAAAAGTATAAGTAATTTTACTTGACTAGGTTTCTTTTCCAGTCTGACACAATCCTAGGAAACCTTGTTAACTACAAGGACATTTCCCTAAGTGTCCTGGAAATTCTCCAACTCAAATAAATTCTATTTCCAAAAGAATTTTGATAATAAAAAATGATAGTACTTTGAAAGTATATGCTAGTACATTTTGAAACATGTATGACCTTTTGAAGACACACTATTTTGCTTGACTTGATTGATTTTCCAGTCTGACACAATCCTAGGAAACCTTGTTGACTACAAGGACATTTTCCTAAGTGTCCTGGAAAATTTTCAACCTAAATAAATATAAAAAGTAACTTCATAAGCCACAAGAATTTTGAAAAATAAAATAATAGTATTTTGAAAGAAAAATTATTTAAGTTTTCAAGAGGATTTTAAACTTGTAGTGCATGAAAACACATAATTTTGAAAATGTTCAATAATTCTTTTAATTTGATCTCCCCTAAACTTGACCCAGTCCTAGGAAGCTTGTTGACTACAAGCGATCTTCCTCTGAGTTTTAGGGTTTGATTTAAATTATAAGAATTATCTAATAACTTCAAAACAAATAATTACCAACAAAAATATTTCAAAAATTCTTCTTTTGACTCAAACTCCCCCTAAATTTGACACATCCTAGGAGTCCTTGTAGATCATGAAGTGGACCTTCCTCTGTGTCTTTAGGGTTTATTAAAATCAAAAGAATAATTTTGAATAACCTTCTGGGTATGATAATTTTCAAGGAGACACATTTTTGAAAACATAACTTGAAATGATAACACAGTTTTTGAAAAATAGTTTGAAATGATGATAATTTTTCAAACAGATAACAGAATACGAAGGTTTTTGAATCAATTTTTGAAAACCTTATCGAGATGATAATAAGATTTAGAGCATAAGGTTTTTTTTAAAAAAAAATTTAAATTTTTCGAAAAGTATTAAAAGAAACTCCCCCTGTATCCGACACAGTCTGACTTTTATCTAAGTTGCTTAAGGGGTTCAGTGTTGAGCAGGTTTGACTATGTTGACTAGGGTTGACTGTTTTGACTCAGTTAAACAACCCCCTAGATTATATTTAAAACGAGTCTATCGAGATATTTCACATGAAATTTCATATTAAAAAAACGTTAGAATTGAAAGAGTAGGGTACCATAAACTGAATTAATTTGAAAAATAGAGATAATTTTGAATAACTTTTGAAAATATTTTTTTTAAAAGGATAGTGAATTATGCTTTTAGGTCCTAGATGTCTCACCCAGTTCTACGTGGTCAAGCATGTTAACCTTATGGGTTGTGTGAGACAAATATTTTAATTTCGAAAATAAATGATTGACAATTATTAAATTGAATTTTGAGAATAATTAATTAAGTTGAATTAATTGAATTATTTTGAATTTGATTAAATTGACTTAATTAAGATTTAATTGAATTTAATTGATTTTAATTAAGATTTAATTGAATTTACTTGATTTAATTAAGATTTAATTGAATTTAATTGATTTAATTAAGATTTAATTGAATTTAATTGAATTTAATTGACTTAATTAAGATTTAATTAAGATTTAATTGAATTTAATTGATTTAATTAAGATTTAATTAAGATTTAGTTGGTTGGGTTGGACTCAACTTTTAGGTCCTAAGCATCTCACTCATTTCTAAGTGACAAAACAGGATATCCTTAACTGTTTTGTGAGATGCATTAATTTTATCTTTTGATGTTAACACTATGATTTAATTGAAGCTTGTGTTAGATTCGAGTTTAACAAATAATAATTTAAAAGTGAGTTTCGATAATTGGCTTCCAGGCCTTGGCGAGGCACAGAGGCCTTCTTTGGTCGTAACCTTATTGGATTAACAACCCTTTCCTAGACAAAGCCTTTTAAAGAAAGATCATTTTCAAATCATTGTTTGAGACACTCTGGTCTAACTAGCTTAGGATTCGGAGAGGTAGCTTCGGCTAGTTCCACCGGACTAAAAAGACCAAATAAGGTACTCCTTACCCTACTTGATTCCTTAGTCAGGCTTCCCTAACGTACTATCATCAAACCTTGTCCTAATACTAGGTTGTTCAAGTTTCAATTAATCAGGTTAGTCCTTAAACTAACCAATCCTAATTTTAAGCAAAAAAAATAAAAATAAAATAACAAACAACACACAATTAAAGCAAACAAAAAAAAATGATCTAAGTTATATCATAATCGAAATAATACTCAGGTTTTTTAAAATCAACAAGGTTGGGAATTAAATTTTCTGACATATTAACCTTAACTATTTTGTATGAATTAATTACGTTCTTTGAGGTAAATATTAGATTTTCAAATATCGTAAATTTACCTTTTGATTCCCGGTTGGGAATCTCCCCCTTGATACTTGCCGTCTTTAGCATCTTGTAGTGGTCGCGAGTCATCCGGACCAGCTTCCGATCATCCCTTTCTTCGTCGTCAAATTCTGAGTCTGAGTTGGACTCAGGTATTGGTTGAGGCCTCTTTTGCAATTCTCTTGGAGTTTTTCCTGCAATAAAAACTATACCTTCCTCGACCATTGCAATATCAGCTTGATTATTTAATCTTAATTCAGAGAACGATTCAAAATTAATTACCGATTTTGTCTCAGAAAATTCGTCGTTTGACTCTGGTTTGATTTCGACGTCGGGTGTCGAGTCTGTCTCAGCTACTTGTTCTTGAGCTTCTAAGATCTCAACATCGGAGCTCTCTTCGTGTAGATTGATTAGCTTTTCCCACATCTCCTTGGCACAGTTGAAGGATCCGATCCGCTTCAGTTCTTCTTTGGTCAGGCCGCATTGTAAGATTGTTGTTGCCCTGGCATCAGTCTCGATCTTCCTCAGAGTTGGTTCGTCCAATTTGTCCCAGGCGATTGATGATCCATCTTCTGTGGGGAGGGAGAACCCTGTTTGAATGATCATCCATATGTCCATATGAGCCTTCAGATGGAACTCCATTAGACTTTTCCAGGAATTGAAGTTCTCGCCGGAGAATAGCGGTGGACGGGCACTGTTCTATTCTTGGTTGGCCATTTAGTTTAACCTCGTACAGAAAAGAAGTAACAAAAATATACCAAGACTTGGTATTGGATTAGTAGTGCGGGAGAAGGGAAAAAGTAGCTCAAAATAAATGTTGCACGAATTTTGAGGCGGAATAATAATAAAATAATAAAAATAATTTTTGAAAATATTAATTTTGTCAATTCTGATTAATGATGAAAAATTAAAAATTTAATGTTTAAAAAAAATTTGCTCGAATTAAGGTAGCACGAATTTTGAGGAAAATATTAAAAAAAGTTTATGACAAATTTTCAAAAATTGATCGTTTTAACAATTCTAACTTATGGTGAAAAAATAAAAATTCAAAATTGAAAAAGGCGAAAAAGATCGAGTGGTGTTGATTAACTAGAAAGAAAAGAAATAAGATTAAAAATTTTGTAAATCCGAAAAACTTTCAAACTGGTGGTTGCACTAAGTTTGAACTACCCCGCTCTGATACCACTTGTTGGATCGAGAGAACCGATAGAGGGGGGTGAATATCGGAAAGCGTTCGGATTTAAGATAGAGAATTTGCACAACGGAAGATAAAAACAAAACACGCGAACACAGTAATTTTTTACTTGGTTCGGAGCCTAGGTCGACTCCTACTCCAAGGCCCACGATCGTTGATCGTTTACTTTGGGCAATTCTATATGAGGCGCAAAGAAACAGTTTACAGTTTTGAGTTACAAATATAGCACAGTAAATTTAACAAATAAAAAGAAAACTCTTCTTTTACCGACGTCCGTTGTAGGTTGTCTTTTTCGGAGCAGCGGGACGTCGTCGGCTCGAGTTGGGAGGTTTCCGGAGCGAGGTGTGAGAGCAGAAGAGCGTAGAAGCGTTGATTGAAAAGTTGTTTTGAAGCCTAAGGGTCGAGGGCCCTTTATATAGGGCCTGGGGGCGCCCCCCCACGTGTGACACGATCCGCCTCGGTCTCGGTCAGCTTCTATCCCTTCAAATTCGGGATCAGACCTTGACCGGGGCGCCCGGAGCGCTGGGGGCGCCCGGGTTGACCGGGTCAAAACTTTATCCTTTGGCTTCGCTTGGTTGAGCTTCGATGCTTTGCTGTTGGGGGCGCCCGGGACAGCGGGGGCGCCCGGAGCACGGGGGCGCCCGGGACACTCCGGGCACCCTGGTCAGCTGTTGCCTCATTCGTTTGAGGCTTTCTGAGCTGCAGACACTCGTTCCTTCGGTCCTGCATCCAGGGTTAGTCCAAAACACAATAAAACAATAAAATATTAGTTTATACAGTCTTGGCTGTCTTGGTTCTGACTTTGGGCCTCCGAAATGGAGCCCTAAGTCGAACCGACGCCTACTGTTTCCTCGACGGGGAACGCGTCCTCACCTACTCATCTCGGGAGATTGTACCTGATGCCAACCGCTCCTCTGGTTGGACTTTTGCCTGGCGGTCCTTTGCCAGGTCTTGGATACCAAGCTTCCCTTCGCCTGGTGCCTAGCAGTCCTTCGCTAGGGCTTTGTATCCTGGCAGCCCTTCGCCAGGTGCCTAGCAGCCCTTCGCTAGGGCTTTGTTTCCTGGCAGCCCTTTGTTTCCTGGCAGCCCTTCGCCAGGTGCCTAGCAACCCTTCGCTAGGACTTTTCCTGCACACTTGAGTAACATTGTTAGATCACCAATAAACTTAACTTTGAATCCTTTGCCAATATCAAAACAAGGTTCGATATGGTGCTTCCTGCACCAACAGGGTATTGCGCCTTTGAGGTTTTACTACGAGGCACATTGTAAGATCGTTCGAGGGCCTTTGCGTCTCCATTAGGGAGACTGGGTGTGTTCGCCTGCTAGCAGCAAGCTACTTCTGCTCAGAGGCTTTAGTGTCTCCACTTGGGAGACTCTACGCACCCGCTAAAGAGTGGTTTTCTTCTTTGCTCGGAGGCTGTAGTATCTCCACTTGGGAGACTCTAAGTGCCTGCTCGAGAGCGCTTTTTGCTTCCGCTTGGGAGCCACTTTCTGCTTCTGCTCGGGACCCCCTTCTTCTCCACTCGGAAGATTCCGTGTATTTCCGATCGGTAGGAGTATTCTATTCCTCTCAGGAGATCCTCAGTTTTCAGCATTGACTTCCATGTGGGCACCTTCTTCTCTACTTTGGAGATTCCGTGCATTTCCGATCAGTAGGAGTGTTCTGTTCCTCTCAAGAACTTCTTGTCTTCGGTGTTGACTTCCACGTGAGGTCAACCTTACTCACCGTACTACGTACCCAGTATCAATAATGATGCGTCAGTCAACAAAGATTTTGGTATCCAACACTAAAGCAAAAAAAATGATGAATCAGATAACAAGTGAACCTGGGGCGATTGACTCGGCCCCATGAAAGTCCCATTGGCCGCTGCTAGGGTAAATCGGGAAGCGCTCGGGCGCCAGGGTAAATCGGAAAGAACTCGCGACGAGCAGTCTAGAAGCCAACGTCCCATGGTTCACGCCTCATTTGGAGGAAATATTTTTGCAAAATAAGCCGTAGTTAGAGACCGAACCGCGAATGTTTAAGATCACGATTAATCACCTGTTGCAGCATCATAGCCCCGAGGGCATCAACCACTAAAGCAAAAATCTAAATTAGGTAACTATTATGATCGAGTGAATTAAAAAAATGTATTTGGCCTTAAGTCGAGTTTAATGAAGAAGAATGACTACGTAACCAAGGCCAATTATTATTTCTGTCCTTATTAATAACCATGTAATGAAGAAGAAGAACATGCTCTGCACCTCGATCATAAATTACAGATTATAAGACAGCATTATGCATGATGAATCATATAACATATTTATAGTTATATGCAACAACCATGCCTGCTTCTCTGTCAGTTTCCCTATGATGAAGCTTTGTAGAAAGGACAAGCTTCATGAGCTGAAAGAACTGCACTTCAGCTTCGCAGCCATGCACGAGGTTCAAAGATTACTTTCATGCACCATGCATGCCGACGTGGCATTGATAACTACACCACAGTCTACAGCACAGGACATCTTGTAGTGGGAAATGATGGCCTGAAGAATGGAGCAGTTGAAAAGATCGAATAAGCTTTTTTTTCTTTCTTGTTATGGAATTGGTGAACGATTAACAATCTTATCAGTCCTTAGTTGCATGCATGTTATAGAACAAAAAACAAAGCAAAAGAAAATTGTGATTAGGAACAATCCACAAGGACATCTGAATAAAAACAGGGAGACAGGACAGTTCCATGAACTCTAGAAGAAATCCAGATTGAATTCACTGGCCATTGGTCCTCGAGAGCAAACTTGTTGCCAGGGATTAAACTTGTGTTCATGTGCCTTGCTCTCTGATGCCCAATTCAGGGCTTCATCTGGTAGATTGATGTTGCAGTTCCAGTTGGTGCTGCTGTTGCTTGAGCTTTCTCCATAGCCGAAGTTATCCGAGCCATCCAAGATGTTGCTGCTATAACCACACAAACCAGTATTGATCAAACAGTCACTCTGCCCTATTGGTTCGATCATGTTTTCCTGGAATTGGGTGTAGATATTCACGTTCACATTCTCCGTTGAATCCAAACAGGAATGGAATTCGAGAAACGGGAAGGGATCGAGGGCCGGCGTCAATGGCAACTGCTGATCAATGGCTGCATCACTTTCGGCGTTTGAGTGGAGAACCTCCTGGTTTGCTTCTACCTCGGCCAGTGGCTTGTGGGTGCTTGGGTCGATTCCCCGCTGCCGTAGCTTCTTCTTCAGGCTCGAATTCCAGAAGTTCTTGATCTCGTTGTCGGTTCGCCCTGGCAACTGCAATGCAATTTGAGACCACCTGCACTTGAATTCAGCATCAGAAAGCTTCACACTGCAAGGATTATGTTGAACGCGTAGGAGAAATTAACTTCTCAACCTGTTTCCCATAATCTCATGCAGGTTTACGATCAAATCCTCCTCTTGCTGAGAGAAGTTGCCTCTTTTTAGATCCGGCCGGAGGTAGTTGATCCACCTGAGCCTACAACTCTTGCCACAGCGTTGCAGTCCTGGGCGAAAAATGAAACCGAGTTTGACGTTCAGATTGAAGAAGAACAGAAGAAGAAAAAGGAGGATGAGTTGAAGAATGCCTGCCTGCTAATTTAGGAACAGTGCTCCAGCAGCCAATTCCATATCTAATGATGTGGTTGTAGAGCTTCTCATCCTCTTCAGGAGACCACAAGCCTTTCCTGAGCTTCTGCTTGAGACAGCAAGAATGCCGTCCCATTCTTCCACTTGTGTGCTTGAGGACGAAGGGTTGTTGGATGTGGAGAGGATTTATCAGCTGAATGATCAGCTGAATTTATTAAGCATTCAATATGCTTAAGGCTCAAGTCACAAGGAGATTGGAGAGCAGAGAACGAACTGATCAGTTTGGAGTAAGAAGAAGAGGAAGGTGAAGCAATCAAGTGGGTCTTAAGCAAGTCCCTCTTGTCCTTCCATTCTTATGGATTGAGATTTAAGATACCTTCCAAGTGGTAGGAACACAGTAATTAATTAAAAAGAAGAAAAGAAAAAGGGAAAATAAAAATAAAACAGGCAAACAACTGCTGAGATATATACTTGAGCCTGAAAGATGAAAGCTTCTTTTGGGTAGTTGGGAAATGACATTTCACTGGAAGTGAAGGCAATCAAAGAAAGGAAAACATGGTATAATCGAAATAATCTGTTCACTTTCGTTAGATTTCAGGAAGAATATATATCAGCAGAAAGCATGGTATCAAAAATGTCAGCTTGCTCTCATGAAAACTGAGCACGTTGGAGTTGACCTGACACTGAGTTGTTTGGTACGAACAAGTTCTAGATGACTAGCTAACAACTAAAGCTCATATGACATTTGCAAAAACTAGAACTTCAGCTATTGATCATTCTCTTACATGTGTCTTTACGTTCTAGTTTACTGGAGAAGTATATAACAGATGTATTTTACATGACAAGGCACTGAGATGCAGTTTACACTTACTGATGGTCCATTACAGTCCCTGTCAATCTGCTAGCTGCCTTTGCAGATGAAAGATATGTTGTGTGATTTTCCTTGAACAGTTACTGTGCCATGCAGGAAATCTTAGGTTTGTGATAAGGAAGGATGAACCATAACATTAATTGCTCAAGGAATTTTACCTGAGAATAAACGTGTGACATAATTAACAAAATGATCTAGTACTATCATAGAGCTAGCCTAGTTTTCTAGTGCTCCATCCTAATATTTGCAAGGGCACTAGTGAAGGATTCTTAGGTTTGGACTTTAAGGCCTTACATGCTACGCGAAGATTGAGATTTGTATATGTGTGCCTCCTCTGGGAAGGAAACATCATGGTGGCTCCTCTTTGAAGTAAACAAAAGCAAGAGCCATTAAGGGAACTGCATAAAACAATGGCACACCATTATACCATCTTGTTTAGGGTTTATAGGGTGGAGTGAGATCTACTTGTCTTATTGTTAAGTTGCATGATTAAACATAGTAATTGTTCAGTTAATGCCCGGAAATGTAGATAAAGTGCTACATGGAAATGTTCTCTTAGTATATATATGTTGTATAAAGAACATGTTCAGTTATCTTATTCTATGCTAAACTGATCCACATTCTTCCAAATCAACATGATTAACATTGATAAAATTCTAAGGAAGACATGATAACAGTGGAATCTTGAACCTGGCAAAGGTTTGATTCTTCCATAATTTTTTTGTAGTGAAAAAAAGTAGATGTTCAGAAACATATGGATTAGTTGTTGACCTTGATTTACTAACAAATGATTCCTCTCCAAATCTGTTTTCCATCATTGTAACTTATTGCATGAAGGAAAGGTGCCATAAGTCAAAGAAAATGAATCATCCCTTGACAAATGGAATCATATTTCTTGCTAGTGTTTTCTTTCTTGTAAAGAGTAAATATTAAGTGCTTTCTAGTTTTTTTTCCCTTTGTTCAACCTTATTAATCAAGAAACCTGAACAATATATATATTTGCTTGTTGTTAAGGAAATCTTCATCAAATATTCTCTACTTTCAGAGGTGGATTTCGTTAGGATGAAAAGGTTAATGCATTGTCGCTGGTGCAATATTTTCCTGCAACACCTTTCCACTTGTTTCACTCGCATCAAATCCATAACTGTAATCCACTTAAATAAATATACTCAATTATGCTGTGGAGCACACAGATCTCCATCATATGAAAAGCTTCTCCTAATAGAGCAGTAACTATCAATTGATGGACTCTTCAATCAATGGGTAATCTTTTCTACCTTGAGTTACAAGTTTTCAGATTAACAGACCATCCATCAGAATTCAGAGATGATCTGACCTTGATTTATTAATTGTTTAACACCTTTTTATTTGTTTTTGAGGTGATATGTAGCTTTTAACAGGGAACAGGAAAAATGAAAAAGGCTAAAAGCTTTCTTAAACAGGTAGGAAGCTTAAAAATCAAGGTAGCAGCAGAATTGAGCATTGAACTGAAACTGAATCCCCACTTCAATTAAAGCTTGAAATAAAGGCATTGTGATTCTTGATTGTCGATGGCACAGGGAAAATCACTTTGAATTGTTTCAATTGGATTTACTGATACACTCTGAGATCGATGAATGCACAAGCGAATTTAGTATGTGAGAGCTCAGTCGCAGCACATGATGCCTGGATGATTAAAGAGGCTGTTTAAAGCTGAACATTAAAGTTCACAGTGATCATGAAGTCAATGGCAGAATTTGAAAAATCTTATCTTCTTGTGACCATGGAGAGGCAGTGTTCAAAAGTTGAATCATTTCAATCTAAGTGGCACACTAATAGCACTTCCAAAATTAACCTCACTTGCAGTATTCCATTCATTATGGTACTACAAAATCTTCAGATGGCATGAAAATCCAAACAAATACCTTGTCAAATGGTCAGAATCAGAGCAAATCATTCCCTGTTCTTGTCACTTTCTTCTTTTTTTCGCCCCTTCTCTTTCAGTCATGCGTCAAGATCTATCCACTTGTGCGTATGATTCACGATCTTTACACCGACGAAATAAACTGCAGCATCTGAATTTGTTGGGTCAAAATGCCGACATGAAAAATCTGTCTTCATGGCAGAATGAGTAGATTTGGAGTAGCAGCTAAAGGCAGGAATCTGGGCAGCAGTGGCCATGGCATGGCCCCATGCAGCCAACAGCAAGAAAGCTTCCTTTTCAAGAAGAGATGATGATGCAGGAACCATAAGGTAAAAGCAAAGCTATGCAGTGTGTGTCAACTTTTATTTATATATATATTTTTTCATCAAATTCTTCTTCTTCATCATCATCATCTTCTTCTTCTTCTCTCTATTCTTCTCCTTTCATTCATCCATCCATCCATCAAACGCAGTTCAAGGGTCCTTGTCTGCTTGTCTATCCACCACTGTCTTCCTGTCCCTTGGAAAGTCCTGCCTTTTGCCTTCGTCCAAGTGGTCCACTATCATCTATATTTTACAGAAACATTATTATTCGATAAGAATCATAATCACAAAAATAAAATCTTATTAATTTGAGATTTTTGGGTTTTAAAAATTCAACCATATTGCTTTGCTCACGGGCTCTTTATTCGGCCCAATCTGAACTGTTTGGATTCCATCTCCGCCGCCATCCATGATTCGTTGACTTGGAATATACCGACTCAGATGACAATATTGTTAATTCACTCACTGTACATTATTTAGTTGGAAAAAAAAATGATTAACGAGATTTTTTCAACCTCAGACGAGATCGTACGAAAGTTTTTCATTGATCGTTAGGGTAAATCGAAAAACGCTCGCAGTGAACGATCTAAAAGCTTAATGTCTCAGAATTCACGTCCTATTTGAAGAAAAATTCTACAAATACGTCATAGTTGAAGATCGAACTGTAAATATTTAGATAGTGACTAATCATTCTATCGCTGCATCATAGCCCCGGAGACACATCAGGAAGATAATATTGTTAATTCACTTACTGTACATTGTTAAGCTGAAGCAATCACTTCAGAAGGTGATGAGAATGAAAAATCCTTTCATTGAGTTAGGAAGATTTCAAGTCAGAGGTACTGGTTATTATCTTTAATTGATGTGTTTAATTATAAGTGGTATAAATGAATATAAATTGAACTCATATAAAGTGATTTAATTTAAGATTATTAGAGATCGGATTATTAATTATAGACTTCATATGTGTATAATTATTATCCACATTCATTATCATTGATGGGCTGATAATAAATGTATTATATATAAGGTTGGTCTTCATGACTTTGGACATCTTAATCTAATTTCTTATTCCCATTGACAAAAAATTTCATGATGAGATCATCTTCCTTCTTGACAATGGCACTTTCATATGCAGGTTTCATTGTTTAATTTCAAAGTTTCTGATGAAATTAGAACTTCTTTTCTTAAATTTGCTATATGTAAGATTTTCGTGTTTTAGAATTCATGCATTTTTACAAGAACTAACAAGAGTTAGATCGAAAGAACAGGAGATGAGAATACATGTATTAAGTTGAAGCAATCAATCACTTCAGTGATCTTCATTTTGATGTCTGTTTGTTTCAAGTCCTGTTCTTGATCTTTCTCCTTAAGTTGAAGCAATCAATCACTTCAGTGATCTTCATTTTGATGTCTGTTTGTTTCAAGTCCTGTTCTTGATCTTTCTCCTGTGTTCTCTATATTGGAATTTACTCAGTAACCTCATAAAATTTGTATGTATCGAGATAGAAAATTGTAGTTCTCACATGATAGATTAATAGTTAGTATGTAGGTTAATAGTTAGTATATAGGTATTGTTATTTTAAGATTTGAGATTAAAACTCGGCAAAACTAGCTAGTATGTCCATCCTCCCACGCACTAGCCATAATATCCGGACTAGTAATCCCTGTAATTTATCTCCTTCGTGTTGACCCTAAAACAGATTGATGGAAACATTAAGGACGAGCGAATCATCTTTTCCACCTAGAGATAGAAAATTGAATCTTTTCATCATCACATTTCATATAGACTATATCCTTATTAATACAAGGAGCACCAACCGTCATTGATAGAGTAATCTAGGAAATAAACACTTATACAAGCTATGTAAAGAAAGGGCCATAAAGCTATGCATATGCTATCACTAAAGGTTGAGCTTTTCTATCAATGCTTATTTGATCAATTATATGGGGAGTTTTGGATCCCTCAACCATGTAGGATAAGTCTTGGTCAAACGACTTACGTGGACCAACTCAAGGACATGTGATAATAGAGGTCAAAGGAATAGTAAATATTACTAAGACAGGTTAGTTCGGCCGATCGGGCGATGGACCAGTCGAACGGTTAACGTAACCTCCATTGATTAGTCGAGCAGCCAAATAATAATTTAACCCGTGTTTAAAAGGACTCACCTAATCGTAGGTGACCAGTTAAGCAAACTTGTTAGATTCTCATCGATCGATAGACTATCTGAATGGCCACTCGGCAAACTATCTGAAATGTCGATCGGTGTGCCACCATAAACTGCCAATCGGCGGCCTATTTATCCAATCAATATAACTCGACAATATCACGTGGCTCGATAAGGCTAAGCACCCATCGGATCAGCCAAACATCGCTAGTTGGCTGGCCTACCTACCAACACATGGCCGATCGATAGACATGCTTCCCTTCTTTGACTATTACCGATCGGTTGGTCTGCCTACCAACACATGGTCGATCGGCAAATATGCTTCCCTTCTTTAACTATCACCGATCGACTGGCCTGCCTACCAACACACGATCGATCGACAAACATGTTTCCCTTCTTTGACCGTCTTAGCTACTTGGGCTCAATCAACAGTTTGTACCATGACCCAATGGACTATAACCAAGTTAATCTTATTGGGCCAGACTGAGCCTCACTCTTAGGGTTTCCCTATTGGGTCTCCATGTAAACACCATTAAGGTCATCATCACGCAACTTTGACTAAACAGTGATAAGATAAGAATGAAATCATTTTGTCACTTCCTTAAAAATTGACATGCTCCATTGGCAAGCTCAACTGCTCAGTAAGTTTACAAGCTCAATACATAATTGTCCATGACCCAATAGTCTAAACACTGATCTACTCAGATTAGCCCATCGATTAATTGATCTCTTACTAGAAAATCATTGATATAACATCTCTGTTACAGTGGATGTGACATCTCGACAGTGGAGGGTTATCATAGGTGTTGCATATATATAGGGGTCCCTCCTCCACAGTACAGGTATGTTGAGTTTTCATTTTACTCTAACATTCCATTTCATTTTGGCTGACTTAAGCGTCGGAGTGCCTATACCGGGACCTCCGACCTTGCTTCTGACCTCAATTCTCTTTGATTTTCATTTTCATGATCAATTTAGCGCAGCTTCGAATCTTCAGTGAGTACATATTGGTGCTATACTATTCAACATTGGTGACATATTATTTTTCTCAACTTGTGGACGGGATCAATCAATTTAAGGAGAACCAAAATTATAGATCAACAGTAGCCTCTACTAGCTGTTTCACAGGATAATATTTTATATCCATTGCATTTGTTGATATATTTCTACAGGATAAGTAATCTGGGATTGTTTTCGGTGTGCTAAACCACTGTACCGATGATCGGAAAGTGTAGGCATTCCGGGGTCAAAATTTGACAAAGTTAATATGCCCGTCCTCTCCACGCACTAGCCATAATATCCGGGCTAGTAGCCTCTGTGATTTACCTCCTCCATGTTGACACTAGGACGGATTGACGGGGGAGCTGAGGGTGAGCGAACCGTGCCAGCGGAAAGTGTAGGCACTCACTTGCTCCCTGTTTGACTCGGATTGTATTTTCTCGTATCAGATTTACAATGCTGAACTTCTGGTTCTCAATACAATACTAAACTTTTCTGTCTCCTATTTTTAAAGTTGTGTTGATTCCACCATGGATGTCAAATGTAAGCAGAAACAAAATCCATATAGTTTCTTCGGCGTAAGATTAGGAAGGACATGCCACTGTAAAGTTGCGATAAAGTTATCATAATGAACTTGTTGAACATTTTAGGGAAAAAAAAGTTTGCATGTACTAGTAGAATATTAGATAAACAAAGTCTGAAAGTGAAGCTGGCAATGCTGTTGTTGCATCTTGTTTCCAGGATCTAGTTAGTTTAGGCCAATCCTAAGATCCTAAAATGTGTTCTTCTTCTTGATCTTTTTCTTTATCATCTCCTTTCTTTCTCCCTCCACTTCTATTTCGCCACTGGCATCATGCTTTGGCAATTTGACATGCTATCTATCGAAACTGTATTGGTGTAGTGAAAGATTAAAACTCTAACAGTTCAATATTTCAAACCTCATTTGTAATATGATTGTTTTCTTATTTTAATAGGGAATGGACTGAATTTCAAAAGATTTATGCTCTTTATGTGTGGATTAATTTGCTTATCTTTTTGTTGTCACTATGTTCTTAACAAGTTGGGTGACCTTGCATTCCCATCCTTAGTGTTATTGGTGAAAATCAATAACTCATTACTAATAACTCAATTTTATATTGTGGCATTGTCAGCATAGAGCAGAATGAGTTATGAGTTAGTGCAAGAACATAACACACGTCCTGAAATACAAGAAACCCAACTAGGACTTTTCAAAAGTCTAAATTCTAACCACATGCATATATGCTTCTCTTATTTAAGGTTTTTTTAATCTAATTAGTACGTGGATGTTATCATTTTAAAATTTAAGGATCAAAATATAACAAAATTAGTATGCTCATCCCCCCATATACTAGCCACATTATTTGAACTAGTAGCCCTCATGATTTATCTCCTCCGTATTAATCCTGAGACGGATTAACAGAGACGTTGAAAATGAATGAATCGTCTTTTATCACCTCGTATTTAAGATTTTTTATTTAGACTTTTCAGTCTAGTAATGAATGGTGAGAGAATCTTCTTGAAATTCAGGAAAACAATTATATATAGGTAACCGGTATGGCATCTTTTATTTCTGATCGTTGTTTTCTAGGTTTGCATGATTTTTTCTCGATAATATCTTCATTAATTGAGTCGCTTTAATTGAGTCTCCTTTTTTTCCTCAGACTTTTGAAGTATCTTTTACTGATATTACAGCTTCAAGCATATTTCGTTAGGGTTCCTAAGGTTGGTTATTTTGGTTTTAAAAAGCTTTTTATTTGAGTTGCTGTACTGGGTAGGCATTATGATTTGAAAGGGAATTGTTGGAATCAATTTTTCGATTGGTTGCCTAAGATTGAAGCAACTCAATCCAAAATAAGTCACCAAACAACTTTTCCTTCCTTTTTGTTGCTGTTGTTGTGGGCATGGAATTAACTGATTGGAAGTCATCCAAAATAGACATTGTCTTGTTAAACTCTTCTAAAATGGATGGATGATTTCCTCATGTTCTGTTGCATAATCTTCTTGTTGTCAGCTTCCTGAGACGGTCACCTAGCTTCCTGGGATGGACTCCGGGGCTATAGTGCAGCGATAAGATGACTAGTCGCTATCTTAGATATTTACGATTCGATCTCTAATTAAGGCATATTTTGCAGGAATTTTTCCTCCAAATGGGACGCGAACTCTAGGACGCTGAGCTTCTAAACTGCCCACCGCGAGCGCTTCCCGATTTACCCTGGTGACCAGTGGAAAACTCCATGGGCCGGACCAGTCATCCCAGGTTCGTCTGCTACCTAGTCCAACATTTAGCCCCCGGAGCTATGGTGCAGCAGTAAGACGACTAGTCGCTATTCCAGGTATCCGTGGTTCGATCTCTAGCTACGGCGTATTTTGCGGAAATTTTTCCTCCAAATGGGACGTGAACCCTAAGACGTTGGGCTTCTAGACTGCCCACCGCGAGCGCTTCCCGATTTACCTTAGTGACCGGTGGAAAACTTTCGTAAGGTCGAGCTGGTCATCCCAAATTCGTCTGCTACCTGGTTCAAAATTTTGACCGGACCGATCGGCCGAGATTGGAAAAACCTAGTTAATCATTTTTGTTGTGAGCTTCCTCCGTTAGACAGCATGATTTCTTGCGCCCTAGTTGCTTATCTCTTGACCAATGCCCCTCCTGTTAGCGAGGTGGAATCCTCCATCTCGAAACTCTCCCTATCCCCGTGTCCCAACTCGTCGACGATGGCCGCTGAATTGTCCGATCACCAATCAATTACCATCAGCGGCCTTCAACCGCAGTCCCAACCAAACTATACCCTGAGAGTACAATGAATTCGTCGGAAATCACCGCAATTGCAATCTCATCGAATTCACCGATAAATCCGACGAGATCGAAATTGTAACGATCCCAACCGATTCGCTGTTTCCTAAAGTATCGTTTGATTTGGAACGACAATCGGAGGCAACCGGTGATGCCCGGTCGACGATCGGACGACTCACCGACCATCACGACGAGTTAGTACACGAAGATAAGCGAAGTTTCGGGACACAAGATCCCGTGAGCCTTTTAGCTTGATTTTGTTCATTGGTCAATTTCTAGCAATCTTGCACCCCGCGTTAGGCAGGCTAAATATTTTGCACCTGTGATTTTGAATAACACTTGCAATTGCTAGCATGCTTCTGTTTAATGCTACACAAATAGGATATATATTTCTTTCTTTTATAATTGCTCGTTCATATTCTGTTTACTGGTGCTGGACTGCAATGCCACCTGGAGGTCAGGGAATGCTCTTCAACAGGATGATTCAAATGCTTAAGCAATCAATTGACAGTAATCTTTTGTAGGAAAATTAAACAGAGGAATGCCTGCTATTGATAGCTACATGCTGCTTAAACAAGGAATCCAACTCAGTAACGAAGAAATCAGTCATTTGGCCGCAAAAAGATGAAACTATCACCTCGACGGTCAATCACAGAGAACTTCATTTAGCAACAACAAAGTATGCAAAGAGGAGTCAAGACAACCAATAAAACATTCCACACTCATTGAGAATCGACCCCAAGCCTATATACCCTTGCATGAATCAACTGTACTAGTCCGTGTGAGTGAAGAATTCCTTTTATATACACAAGTAAAAAACACATGATAAAAATAGAAAATATAAGTTGTGAATTCAATATTGAAGAGTAGATTACTTATGGATTCTATAAAAATTAATGAGGACGATCGATCCCTCAGAGACTTCATTAATGACCTCCATTCCACATGAATGATATCGTGGAATTAGTTGGCTCATAATCGTTTGCTTTTCTGGAATAAGGTTGAAAAAAAAGAAAAGGATTTCACCAAGAGAAAATAAAAGGTAATAAAAATTAAGATATCTCTCAACTTAGCAACAAAACTAAAGGTTCGACTACAAAAATTATTAGTCTAATATTTCAGCAAAAGCCATACAAGGGTGAAAACAATTGAACTCCAAATCAACAAAAGATATCACCTGTTTGAGATTGACAACCCTCTCTCCAAAAGTTGGCATAAGTAATTACCTGATGCATGTAAAAAGTGCCCCAAACAGACAGTCGAATTGGTATTCTGAGGGATATAATTATCACACATAAGTAAGATTTGAATCCCTGAGATTTATTCCCTTAGAAAATAAATTTCTCCCACCTAGAAAGTCGTTCACTACCATGATTTATTATCCTTCCCAAGCCTTGGAGGGGTGCCTAGAGGGAGCATGATCACCCTTGTCACACTGGTACATGTAAAAAGTTGAATAAAACTGATAAGATAAAACAGCATCCAGTAGATCAATAGGAATGGTATTTTCACAAAAATAATTTTAAAAATCACATACTTACCCAGAGTGCTCCTTTGAAGAAATTTATACTGCTAAATAAAACCACAATCCAAGAGATGTCAGCTAGAAAAGAAACAAATCCTAGCAACTAGCAAATATATATTACACGTTTATTGATAAAAAACAACAAAAAAAAAGTTATAACGCATGCTTATTGATCAAAAAACCAAAAATAAGTCATCATTCCCTTAGTAATGGTGACCTCAAGAAATATCAGCGACCATTTCATTGCCCACAATGCCTTCCCTTTCTTTGACAGCAAGGCCATTTTCCTTGCCATACTGTTGATTCCTCCTTTCTCGATCTTGGTCCATAGTTAGGCAATGAGTTAACTGATGATTAGCCTTGTCTGCAAATTCAATACAATTTCACCATAAGCTGCATTACAATAAGATCTAGTACAAGATTGCATTCACTTAATGTACTTAACTACTTGATGCCCCTTCCATGAAAAGGATAAATTTCAAACTAAGAAAGTTCAGGCAGACACTTAATGAATGTTTTCAAATTCTTTTTACAACTTGAAACATTATACAAGGTCATGGATTAACATTTAGAGTTTTTAGCATGGCATAAACTTTTTTTGTGATTTCAGTTAATTCTATTCGTTCTTCGCAATATTTTACTCACAGAAAGCAAAAGATGTACATGCGAATAAAATCAAACGTAAATGAATTAACTAGAAAGAATCATACAAAATTGAGCAGATCAGGTATTTACCATTTTCATCCTCAGATACTTGAGCTAATTGTGCAATCATATCAATCAATACTTGCTCATGCTCCTGCATAGAAACAGAGCATCCTTGATATCTATTAAGGTACCAAATAAATGGTAGAATGGTCCATAGCCAAATGATTCTTTTATAATACATACTTGCAACATTTTTTTGGCTTTATCAAACTCTTGAGGATCAGGATTACTTGCACTAAGAAGCCTCTCTACCTGGGATTCACAGCATAACAAACAAAAATTTATGACATTTTTCTTGGTAAAATCAATGGCATCCACTAGTTTGTCAAAATACATACTTCCTTAACTAAAATGTCAGTGCCAATTCCTTCCATATCACTGATGTTCTTCATGTCAATTCCATTTTGGGATGCAGAATATTCTTTCTGATTGTTCAGAAAACCTCTTCCTACACCAAGTACATAACTGTGGTCTGTGGTCTTCTTAACCCCTCGAGTAGGTAAACCTCGACTAGACTGATGAAAAGTACCTGGGTCATCATAATCATCTACCCATATTATGTCTTCAGAAGAAATCTGCAACAAGCAAATTCTCCGATTGAGAGGAAAATTCCCCTAATGTTGAAAGACAGGCTGTGAAAGGGCACCTACTATATTACAAACAGAAATGCAATCTAGCCAGTTTTAATAAAGCTGAAGAACACAAATTTAAGATTCTCATTAGAAAACAAAGGTGATAACAGACATTAATGCACACACGACTCAGTTGAAAAAGTTAAGAAATAAATTTGCTTGCAATTTCTTCCAAAAAGGCAGTTTGCTTTACAAAATAATCAAAATTCATATGGATAAGTATAGTCTCTCCTGCAACAAGGGATATGATTAATTTGAATCTCAATTGATAGAAACAATTCTAGTTACAAAGACTCCACCTTTAGAAAAAGTACATAGAACCTCTTCAGTTCCTGAAGTTATATCAACAATCATGATGATTGAAGGAAAACATAGAGGAAGAGAACATGCTCACTCTCCAATTCCCGTAATTATTTAGCAACACTTTTCTGAAAAAAGTTTTTCAATATGAAAATAAACATGGCCATTACTTAAGTTTGAAAATGGCAATGAGATTTCAGAATTTATTGTATTGAGCTGTCCTTCTTACTGTGTTACTCCCATCAGTTTATTAAGTGATAGCCAATACCACATAAGCTAGCACAGTGAAAAATATATCCGCTTATAGATGCGTAAAATTATGTAGACCAAGCATGTTTCATTAGCATTGTACCAATATTTGGCGCACTTTTAAAGAATGGCGACCAACTCAAAGGACTTTAATCCTATAATCATTTCTCACTTAGCATGTTTACCTCCAAATAAGCTTATGGCAATTAAAAACGTAATTGAATTAAAAATTCAGATCAACAAATTAGAAAAATATAGTAAAAATTCAACTAACAATCCAATGATATATATTGTAGCAAAAGGTGATTACGCTCACCCCAGGTATCCCTCATAACCCGTCCCGAGTGCCAAGTGGCTAGGGGTTGGAAGGAGTTTTTTATCCGAGGGTATGCATAATGATATATATTACTTCTACCAAAATGAGTGTCATGAATCAAATGATAGCATTGATTCAAGTACCATTTTGGTTAAATCAACATATGATTTTTTAAGATCCAGATTATAATAGCCTCGAGACATTTAGTATGGAAATGGTTTTTATACATGTTGACAAATATATCAGTTGAACTTGAACTTATACCACTAGAAGCAAAACATGCACCAGCATATGATATGGGTACATATCAAGCTCTTGAATTCCGACATCACTTGTTGCTATTAGTGCTCCAGTTGATGCTTCCCCTCCCTTCTCTTTCTATAGTGTTTCATTGTCTCCTCACAATCGGCAAAGGGATTCAAAAGATGACACGACAAAAGATCTTCCTGTGTAGCTGACTCTGATTGGAACCAGCCAATACGAGCCCTATGTAGACTAGTATCACAGAAACTGTGTAAGCATGAGCGTCACAATGACATTTACCCATGCCAATATAGTATTTGTATCAATCAATGGCCAAAATGATATGTTTTGACAGTGGCAGGCACGTGAAACAATGCTTGAAACTTGAATTGCCCAGAAAAAAGGTTAGATTTGAGTAGAATTAAATTGAGCATATGATATATAGCTAATGCTTTCAACAAGAAAAAAGGAAATAAAGGAATAATTAGGGCAGACGGCTATTAAATTCAGAAAGAGTTTGCAATATTTTGGAACCATTATTCAAAAAAAGAATAAAGATATCGATGAATATATATCATTGGTTAAATTGAGTGGATGACTGAAATGAAGAGGAACTTCTAATGTTGTGCGATTATCATGTTCCCTTTAAACTAAAAGGGATTTTATAAATCTTATAACTTATCAAACTCTATGGATAAAAATTTTAGGCAATTATGAACCAACAGATACAAAATAAAAGTATTGTGGCAAAGATGAAAATGCTAGCATAGAATTGTGTGGGATAACTAAGAAGATAAGATTAAAAAAATGAATTCTCCAAATGCAATTACGTCAGATATAGCTCTAGTAGATGACGAAATAATAAAAGATAAGTTGAGATAATATAGACTTGTTCAAAGAGAACACTGGATTCTATAAGAAGACTGACAAGTGAAAAGCCAGAGGGACACAAGAAATTTTAGTTAAGAGTAATAAAGAGTGTTTTAATTAATATGGACATTACTAATGATAAGTCTTTCATAGAGTTCAATGGAGTGGTAAGATCCATGTAATAACCCCAAACTTAGGAACTACAAGGTTTGATGTAGCTTAATGTAGCTATTTGAAAAAACTTTTGTGAGATTAATCAACCAATGAATGTCCACTTAGCCAAAATTCATACATCATATAAAGCCCTTCCTATTAATCTTTCGTTAACCAAAACACCTTGACAAATTTATGGAATCCCTCTCACGTTGAATAGAAATCTAATCAGTACAAATGCTCGAAAAGCTCCATAGAACTAACTAGTCAAGACATGAGAATATTAAAAAATTCCATGCCAATAGATCTATTCAATAGAGAAATTAACTAACCTCTTTGAGGTTGACCCATTCGCATGTCTCATTAAGTGTTCCAATATCATAAACTAACGCATGCAGATCCTAGAAAAAACAAATCAAGATCTTCCCTAGTATCTCTCATAGGTAGATAATATAGACAATGAAAACACACCTCAACAGGATTATAATCATCTAAAACAGCTTCATGGAAATTGTTATCTTCAGGACATCTAGTCCAAACTTTTCGTCCAATTAGTGGATCAAAAGATGGTGGTTCAGCAGGTTGACCTGCAATAAGTGAACCAGATGTACTCCTATTGGCCACTTGGCCCCTTCCATTAGCAACGTATTGCATTGCTGCTGAAGACAAACCAGGTGTTGTCCCACCCTACAAATCAGAGAAAATAGTAGCGGTAAAAATGTGGAAATGAACAAGTTGAGAGAAATTCTCGTTACAACTATATAACTTACTGATCTTGGCTTCTTTCCTTTAGTTCCTAGACTATTGTCCTTCTTTACAGTTGATGGTGATGGCTGCATAGAATCAGCAAATTGTGTGTGTAGAGCTGGAGACGATGCACCTAACAACAAAGAAGGTAGAGACTGAGAAATCTTCTGCTTCTTCCGAGATGCTGATACAGTAGGATTCGATACAGTTACATCTGGCTGAGCATTAGTACCAATTCCAGATTGGACTCCACCTGCCTGCCTCCATTCCCTAGTTGTTAAGATAACAATAAGAAAAGAAAATTAAATTTCACAAAGTTCAAATGCATATTCAGAAGATCTACTTGGATACAAACCTTATCCTCTGAATCACATCATCAGCATTAATTCTGCTTAATAGTTCTCTGTGTTCTTGATTTGAGACCCTCAGCTCCTTTCTGAGCTCAGTAATAAGACTCTCCTTCTCCTGAAGGCGCAAGTTTTCATGTTACAAAGTAACAAGGAATATAAGGGATGAACATGAGATTGAAAAAGATATATATCAACAGGGAAAGGTGTGTGGAGTAATACCCAAGTAATGGCGTCGGATTGAGCCTTAAATGCTCGCAATACTGAACTGTACGCTTCTTGTTCAATTCTATGTATTTGTATCTCCGTATCATTCTGCAACCTATAATATCGAAGAGGGCTAACTATAGTTTTTCCATTTCCTCTGGTAGGTCCTCTCACACCCTTATTATGATGTGATGGTGGAAGATCATCATCAGTTCCTGCATCCAGTGAAGCATCAATAAAATCAGTAAACCAAATGAGTTCAAATCAGTGTCTAAAAATAAACTAGTACTGTAAGCTTAACAAATAAACTGTTTTACCATATAAGAGGTTAACCATAAACACACGCATTGGTTAAGGTTACTTTTCTGTTTGATAAATTGAAGAAAAAAAAATTGCATGTAGTTGCAGTCTTGAAGATGGACTCCATACAAACAAAATTCAAGGCATAAAAATCATGTTATAATACAACAAATGCCAAACAATCTCATTATAAGAATATCTTTCTTCAGTGTGAGAAACACAGTTCCAAATTCCCACACGACTATATCTGATTTGAGTTCAATGTTATTGTAAAGGATTAATGAAGCTTAGGTTTGATTTTCTTTACAAGTATAAATTTATTAATGTAAATATAGAAAATGCATTCACCTAGAAACAGATCAGGATATCATGTGTTGAGAGTAAGAAAAAAAGGACAAAATGTTTGACCATGATATGGGTAATTGGATAGTGAGTATCCAAACCATGAACTTTTGTTCACGCCTAATGCCCTTAACAGTAAGCTATAGGTTGCTTACAGAACAAAATTTCAAAAACTTTTCAGCTTCTCCTTGCGTAATAAAACATTGAGATTAGATGATTTGATTATCTTGCTTCCTTTTCCTGTTTCAAATACATTTACTACTAAAAAATCAGCATTTATAATCTGATCTAATTTAAATTATAACAGAACAAACTTTTCCTGTTTCTAAAACCAAAAGAAATCAGCTGTTCTATTCTTGGTTTAAATTATTATAGAACAAGCTAACATCAGCAAATTAAACTTTAATTAAAAGCACATCTCAGTATCCTCTGTTGGATTTGGGGTAAGAAAACTATTTTGTCAGATAAAGGCATCTTATAGAAGAATGATGCAAAGTTAAAACATTTATAAAGCATAAAAATCATTGTAATAAGCTAGAGTAAATCGAACTTCAGTAGTAAAAACCAATATACTCTAAGATAAGAAAACTACTTTTTCTAAGATAAAGGTAAGTTATAGATCTTTGATGTAAGACTAAAAAACTGCAAAGCACAAATCAGTTTTACCATGTAAATCCGAACTGTTTGTGGTTAACTACATGGATCTTATTCCTCCATTTAACTTTCTTTAACCTTGTCACTTCAACACTCAGATATTTCATATTCATTACATTAAGAAATAAAGAAAATTTCTTTTGTCTACTTCTACCACTTGTTCCTTCAACTCAAATCAATTCAATTCATCTGAGTGATAAAGCAGCCATTTGATGCATCTCAACATGCCCATATCATCTAGAACATATTTTCTTTTATTTTATTATCCACTAGAGCTACATCTAATTGGTACGGAATAGTAGTGCTTCTCATTTTATCTTTCCTAATAGCCCTATCTATGATTTTGGCATTCCCACAGCTCTATTATTGTGTTGTATCCTAGCTATACAATAATACTCTGATAGTGTATATATATAACCCTTTTAGCATATGGGGCATACAATGATCCCACAAGATTCTCAAAGCTCCTATCATTTCAACTACATTTTTTATTACTACTAATGATAATTTCATAATGTATCTTTGTTGACTAATAGAACAATAACACTATGGACTGACATGCATGGACAGATTCAGATTGGTAATTCCAACAAATTTTGCCTAGAAACAATAGCATGGACAGATTTAGATTGGTAATGCAGCTATTGACTGACATGCAGTTTAGTGATTTAAATATGGTGAAACAACAGGGTTCTAGTGTTACCCTGCATATGGTTAACGCAATGATTTCCCACTAATTCGCATAAAATATTGCCAGATTGCAGAAAAGTGAATTTAAGATAATTAAGATGGCTAATTTTCCCATGTAGTATTTAGCAATAAAGAAAAACGAAACAGAAAGGTAAAGCAAGTTTCAAAATTAAACCTTTTTGTTTCATCTAATTTCAGGTTTTGTAATCACCACTGAAATGAAACACATTTCATGGCAGAAGTCCAACATTATTATTTTATACTGATATATAACTCACAGTTCACAAGCCAAACTACCTAATAATCTAGCATTATAAATTCCGATATCTTCACATGATTCCCACTCTTTGAAATATACCCAAAACTGAGACCTGCTGAAGGCCAGAAGAATCATGGTAAAGCAGGCGACAACCTAACCCATTGATGAAGTATGGTCCACTCTGTCTTAACAGTTAAGCACTAAATTGCGACAGAATGAAAAAAGAGTTTTCATATAAAATTTTGTACACTTCAAAGAGCCCAACACATAAGCTGTAGCAAACCAAAAAACCCTAGTCTCTCGAGCTTGCAGTATTTTCTCATCACTGCAAGCTAATCCACCAATCTCCCCACCAAATCACCCAAGAAACACAATGCCTGACGAGTAGTTTGGACTTTTCAATAAAAGGGGCAAATCTTCACTACAAATGCTAGTTTAAGAAGGTAATAGTTTGCGCCGCTTACCACTGCTATCATCAGAACCACACTCCATGGATGTTCTATTTCAAAAGAGCAAATTTCTAGCGAATCAACCTTCTCATAAGTACCGGAGAGGCAGCAATCTCGAGAGAACTCACTGCCACAAAAAGCTCGATAAGTTTGCGTTCAGTACCCGGATATCGAGCACTCTCGGTTCCATTTTGCATCAATCTTCCAAGGAATCAATTCAAATTGAACCTGGAAGCAACAATGATCCAGAATTTTAGGAAGAAATAAAGAAGCGGTTTGCGAGATCGATCATCGAGAGGGAGAGGTTAGGGGAATTAGGGTTCAAGGGAGCGGCAAGAGAGAACATTCGGACTCGGAACGCATATTCCAACGCCACGGCTAACAGTTTGATCCGTTTTCGCTCGCATCTGGTCAAAAAGTGATCTGTTGTCGGTTACGGATCACTGAGTGATGTGTCATCTTATCGGATCTCAGAACGGATCCAGTTGCATGACGTGTCGCCGCGCTTGAAGACGGCGCAAATGAGCTTCATCACGGCGACGCCGCCGTCCTTAAATGGCGCGTGCGCCGGCGGCAACCCCCTGAAGGTGATCTCCTCGAGAACATCACCGTGTGCAGCGCCGGCGCCGCCTCATCTACCCATCGGCCGCCCCTCTCGATCGCCACCACCGCCGACCCTCGGCTGTCCGACCGATCCATCCCCCCAAACCAACTCTCTGTTCCAAGTTCCGAGCTCCTTTAGGAATCCGCCGCGGGTAAAAAAAAATAACCTTGGAGCGATTCCAATATGCAAGCAGAGTCATAGGATACGAACTCGAATGGAAGTCCAAGAACGTAGGTAATGTCGGAAGCTCGATTCGGTTCTGATAGGATGACAATGTCATTCAAATCTGAGAATACTCGATATCATACCTGAATAGAGAAGTGTCTGAAAGGATTATCAATATCAATATTCAATCTGAATACTCGATTAAATAAATATATATATTAAAAAAATTTCTCAAAACTCACTAATAATTTATGTTGATGTTAGAAATAGATTATATATAATTTTAAATAATTTTTAAAATTATAGATATAAATTTTTATTAGAAATGATGTTAATTCTAATTTTTATTAAATGATATAGTTAAATGGAAAAAGAAAAATTATTAGTATATAAGATATCCGATCCTTTAATAGGTATGAGTATTCGGATAGATATCCGATACCCAATGGTATAGAGACGGAGAATATAGAATCTGACCGAACTTGACCGATTGACATCCTTAGTTCTTGGATCGCGTGGCGACCGCATTGTGGATTTGTGGGTGCTAATTATGAAGGCAACCTTCGCATGCAGAATGAGTTTTGACTTTTGATCCTGTTTGATGAGGTATTTGGTCAGCTGGCCGAAATGTGGATCAAGTCTCCATGATCAGAAAGAAGGTGGAGCTGCTGGAGATGTTGATGAGTTGTCCTCGTCACTGGAAGAGTCTGGGAACTAAAAGAGCGAAGGAGAGGATTAGAATGGAGATCAAGCTGCCCTCGTCTTCCACTCCGACGCTCAAGTCAATCTCCGACGATGATCAAAATGGAGAAGATAAATAATAGTTTAGTAATAAAATATAAATGTGGGTAGTCATGAGAATCCAGGCTTGACGCCCTTCTTATCCCACGTGAAGGATCTTTTATAAGAGAGACTGCATTCAAGATGTCATATCCATATTAACGAATGTATCATGTCAAAGATGTCAGAGGATCATATAACTCATGTCTTGTACTGTAGATATCTCGCAATATCATCCATTTTACTCTACGTATTTGGATAGCTTACGTGTGCTGACAACTCATCTGTTCTGTCAACCCATATGTTCTGACAATCCATAGGGGCCCACATGCAGCAAGTTGGTAGGGATGATGGGCATGCACCATATTGCAGCTGGCCGGCGAAGCCTGGAACACCTTCCATACTTCCATTCGGACATCGTCCATGTAGCATCGGCGTACTACCTTTTGGTCACCTCTTACTTCTCCCACCTGATCGTCGACCGATAACTTAACCTTCAGATAGAAAGTGGATGTCACTACCCTAAATTCGTTGAGGGTTGGTCTTCCCAGGATGACATTGTAGCTGATGACGCATCCACTATCAGGAAGGTCGACCATTGGGTCCTCTTCAGGAGCTCCTCCCTGAGTGAAATGACTAACTTGATCTGGCCGATCGGCTGGACCTTGTTCCCAGTAAACCTAAAGAGGGGTGTGGCCACAGGTTGCAATTTGTTGGCTTCAATCTGCAACTGCTGAATGCTTTCTCGTACAAAATATTGACTGAACTACAGTATCCACAATAGTCCGGTGGACCTGGTAGTTGGCTATGACAGCGGTGATGACCAACGCATCGTCATACAGAACTTCCACCCCATGTAAATCTTGTGGGCTTAAACTATCTGTGGTCCTCTGGCTTGAGCAGAGCTTGTCCCCACCTGGTGAATATCCAGGCGCCTGACCTGAGACTTTCGGGCCTAGTTGGAATCCCCATAGATGGGATCACTTGAGATGACATTGACCTAGCCTGTACTGCGTTTTGTTGGTTCGCCTGTTCTTCATTTACTTCTCCTTGCTCGGGGGAGTTGGAGGTCGGGAATAGTTGTCTTGCTGTCGGGGCAGTCGCCTGGGTGTCTAACTCTCACCTTTCTGCCTGCGACCTTCCTCGGCCTCGAGCTCCTCCCTGAGATGCCCCCAGGGGGTTCCCCGGCCAAGGCAAGCTTGCCCCCACCCAGTCTGCCAACAATCTTGATTGTGAGTGTGACTGTGATGAAACGAGCAGTAAGGCTGCCACCTGTTGGGGAGACACCCTTTGGCCACTTGTTGAACTATACCACACTCGGCTCCAGTTCGCTGCCTCATGGCTCGGGGACTATGGAGGGGTCCTCCGGGAGGTGTTGTCTTTTAACTATGGGGAGCCACAGGTAGAGGCCCGACCTCCCAACGTCAAGCGGCTTGTGCTTCTTCCACGTCCACGTATTTAGCTGCCTTGCTTAGGAGGCTTTCAAAGTCTTTCGGGGGTTTCCATATCAACGATCTAAAGAACTCGCCCTCTTGCAAACCCTGGGTGAAGGCGCTGATCAACACTTCCGGAGTGGCGGTGGGTAGGGATGGCAATGGGTCGGGTTTGGGTCGGACTGTATATCCTCCATCCCCATACCCATCGGGTATCGGATATCCATCGGAATGCCCATACCCATTATAGGATCGGATATCTTATATTCTAATACTTTTTCTTCTTTCTATCCAACTATATCATTGAATAAAAGTACATTAGAATTAACATCATAGTTAAAAATATATATATCTATAATTTTAAAAATAGATTAAACATATATATAATCTATTTCTAATATTAACACAAATTATTAATAGGTTTTGAAAAAAAATCTTTAATGTATATATATATATTTTTTATTTAATCGGGTATTCGGGTAGGATATCGAGTATTAGTAGTCCCTCCATATCCTCCTCTATTCGGGTCGGATGCCGGATCCTCCGTTGGATTCGGATAAAATTGTCATCCCTAGCGGTGGGCACGTGACACGTCAAGCGCGACCTGGTTGAACCTCTTGATATAAGCCCGTAAGGACTCCTTAGGACTCTATTTTAAGGCAAAGAGGTTCAGGCTCATCTTGTGATTGTTGGGATCGGTGCGTACGGCTAGAGGGGGAGTGAATAGCCGTTCACCCATTTCGATCACGATTTTCTTCCTACACGTTGTTAGTGCGCAAGCGGAATAACAAATAACAAAACTAACAACTAAGAAGACAAACCGATTTATGTGGTTCGGAGATAAGACTCCTACTCCACGGCTGCCCGTAAGGTGGACGATCCAGATCCGTCGGTGGATGAGTCCCCGGAAGACCTCCGGCTAACTCTTGTCGCTCCTTGTGGATGGAGAAACCTCACCACAAACTCTTGACAATCCCTGAGCACTTGGAGACTACTAATAAACTCTATCCAAGCTTATTTCGTCAACCTTTGCCCAGCCAACCCGCGCTCTCTTAAATAGAGTTCAAGGCTGAAAACAGTTGTTACCAATCGACTGGTGCCAGCACCAGTTGACTGGTCCACTTGGATTTAACGTTATAGCCCAACATTCGAATTTCAGCCGACACCAGTCGACTGCACCTAAGATCAGTCGACTGATATTTCTATGCACTTCATCAGTCGACTGATCCAAGCATCAGTCGACTGCTCCACCCCTAAACCTAGGGTTTCCCTGCCCGAGTACAATTCTCTCAGCACTTGGACCCTCACGACTCAGCTGACCCTTCCAACAGCCTCGACCTGTTGCCTTCAAGCCTTCTTCAACTTTGGCTCTCGTCCCTCGGATGCATACGAACCCGCAGCTCGTTCTCATGTCATCCTTCGCGTATGCCTCGAAGTTCGCTTCCCTCGGCTCATCGTTCCTGCTTTGTCTACGGTCCCTCCATCCAGCAGCCTCAACCTGTTGCCTTCAAGCCTTCTTTGACTTTAGCTCTCGTCCCTCGGATGCATACGAATCTGCGGCTTGTTCTTATGCCATCCTTCGCGTATGCCTCATAGTTCGCTTCCCTCGGCTCATCGTTCCTGCTTTATCCACAGTCCCTCGGATGCATACAAGCCCACGACTTGTCTCCTCATGCCATCTTTCACCGGACCCGAAGTCATCCAGCTAAGTCCATGTGTATCTTGCAAACCTGCACACTCAAATACACATATTAAACACAAGGGTGAACCTAAATTAAACTCTTTGCCGAAACATCAAAACACATGGTCACTCCGGACCATAGATTGCCCCAACAATAGGGGCCGCTACCCGGATGAGCCTCGCCTTCTGTTCCAGCGTGGGCAGCTGCCTGAGATGGACCTTCCTGAGTCGGACGGTCGTCGGTCTTCTATTGTGCTGCCAGCTTTTGAGCTTTGGCGGCCACCAGCAACTCGAAGTCTTCTTGTGAGAGTGTAATTGTCACCTTGTTGGAGTCGCTCATCTTCATCTTTTGATCAGGCAGAGATTCCCACAGACGACGCCAAATTTGATCCTGTCGACAAGCGGAGAGGGATCTCGCTCAGATGGCACAATAAAACAGACGAGTCGCAGTGGCGCTTCAGGTCGAACCCAAGACCAACGGGAAGAAGAAACGGACAAGTGGTAGAATAGTGAAGTCGCGAGAGGGTTGTGTGATGCCCTGAAGTCAATCCTCTCTTTTGAAGCACTGGGAGGACCTTTTATAAGGGAGGGGGATGACCCCTGTCTTGTCTTGGTTGTCTTGTCTTATAAAAGTCAATCTTCTGGCAGATAATCTCGTGGCAACTTTACTTTCCTGAGGGTCTGGCGTGGCCACCAAAAGGTCATTCATCCTGTTGTTAATATAGCACTAAAATCAGTAATATATTTGCACCAATAAAATCAGGCAGCATGCAATAGACATTAAATGAATAAGCAGGGTTAGGAAATCGTTATCCTCCGGTTGAAGCGCCGGCGTGCCGACTGTCTTTAGAGAATTGATTGCCGCCCTACGGTGCAAAGGCTCCCGGCAAAACTCCCCCAAGATCCGACAACCACGCTACGTTCGTAGGTGCACTCCAAAACGAACGCTGCCCTCGGAGACAACCTCAGATCGCACTAGGCGAAGCCTCAAGACCCAAAACCAAAAAAAGAAAACGAAGAGGAAAGAATCGAGAATTGCTCAGAGAGAAAGGAGATTCTCGCTCAGATCTCGTTCAGAGAGAAAGGAGAAGAAGCAGTGAGTGAATTGCTTCTTCTTTCCTTCTCCTTTTATAGATCTGAAGAGGCAAACCTTTGCCTCTTCCCTTTAGGAATCGCGACCAGCGACCACGAGGAGTCGCGTCGAGCGCCAGAAAGAAGGGGACGCGATTTCTCAAAAAAACAGGAATAAAAATAAATAAATAAAAGGAAAGAAAAAATAAAACCAAACCAATTAGTTTAGGAATCAAACCGAACCGAAATCTGCAAAACCAAACCACGCCGCCTGCAAGCGCGAGGCTCACGGGCTGGGGATTTGCACCCCCCCCTGCGCGCGATAATCGCGTGCGTCGCGCCCGGTTTATGGATTTCTGGCCCAGACCCCCTGAAACCACCTGGTTTGGGTTCAACCCGCGCATGCGTGTAGGTCCCCCTAAGCCATCTAAGCATTATAGGAATGACTTGATATATAAGGCCTTCCATCTCCTTTGGCTTAGCAATGTGGGACTAAAGGTTTTCCAATAGATTTGAAATTTCAATCAAAATTCAACAATCCCCCACAAATTTCAAATTCTAATAAATAACAAAACAGGTCTTGAGGCTTTGTCGTAATGAGCTTTCAGTGAAAATACCTTCCGGTTTGAATTTTCACCTAAGTAAACCAATCTTATTCACACAGGTTTGAAGTGAACTAAGTCTTGAACTTAAACCTTTAAAATGTAAAAATCAATTGGCAACAACTCATCACAGGCGACGGTTGAATCCTTCTGGGTTGGTGCATTACGGCCATGCCACCGAATCTTGTTTCATAAGTGTTAAGGAGAGTTGCCCAGACCCCCCACACTGCGGCCTCACAGTTACACTTACATAGGTAAGTTCTCCAAGGATGTACTGCAAGTATCCTGTCATAAAGACCTTGAACTCATTAAGAGCCTTAAGCTCATCCTTACTAGCAGTCAAGCATCTATCCAGGGAAGAGACTTTGAGATTATATCTCAATCAATTTATGCTTACGATTCACCCTTATAGCTTGTTTATACCACATTGAACCTACTTCTTGGGATCTCCAATCAGATAGGTTGGGTTGCCGCTATAGATGAAACCAGAATAGGCCTCAGTCCCATTCCCTTACTGGATCTCTTGATTTTCTCAGAATCAAGTCCTTTTGTGAGTGGATCAGCAATATTGTCTTTTGAACTTACAAAGTCCAATGACACCACTCCGAGAGACACTAGCTCACGAACAGACTTCAATCTGATTCGTACATGTCTCTTCTGTTTCTGGTTATACTTGGAGCTTCTAATCTGAGCTATTGTTGTTTGATTATCACAGTGTACTGAAATAGAAGGTATTGGCTTAATCATCAAGGGAATTTCAGACAGAAGACCCTTAAGCCAATCTGCTTCAGTTACTGTGGTATCCAAAGCACACAATTCTGCCTCAGATGTAGAACGGGATATAATCGTCTGTTTAACAGACCTCCAAGCAACTGCACCGCCTCCAAGTGTAAAGACATAACCAGTAACGCCTTTACACTCAGCAGTGTCAGCTATCCAACTGGCATCACTATATCCCTCCAGGACTGCAGGGAATCTCCCATACTGCAAGCCCAAGGATATAGTTCCTTTTAGATATCTGAGTACTCTGTCTAATGCATCCCAATGCGTTCTGTCCGGACAGCTGGTAAACCTGCTCAATTTAGTTATAGCAAACGAAATATCAGGTCTAGAACAATTTGCCAAATACATTAGACTACCAATTATTTGGGAATATCTTAATTGAGACACAGCCACGCCACTCTTATTCTTGTGGAGAGTCTTTGAAGGATTATAGGGTGTGACTACAGATTTTATGTGGCTATAGCCATATTTCTCCAACACTTTCTCAACATAGTGTGCCTGAGAAATTGCTATTCCATCAGTTGAGCGAGTCAACTTCAGCCCTAAAATCAAATCAGCACAACCCATATCCTTCATATCAAACTTACCACTTAAGAGAGCCTTGGTCTCGTTAATAATTGAAAGGTCAGATGCAAACAATAAAATATCATCTACATATAAACATAAAATAATACATCTATCGCCTTTCAGTTTAGTATATACACATTTGTCAGAGTCATTAATTTCAAAGCCAAACGATAGCATAGCACTATCAAATTTTTCATGCCATTGCTTTGGGGCTTGCTTCAAACCATATAGAGATTTAACTAACTTACAGACTTTATTCTCACTTCCAGAAGCTACATATCCCTCTGGCTGATCCATATATATCTCTTCTTCAAGATCACCATTAAGGAATGCCGTTTTGACATCCATTTGATGGACCTCAAGATGATATATGGATGCCAATGCTATTAACACTCGGATTGTAGTAATTCTGGTAACAGGAGAATAAGTGTCAAAATAGTCAATCCCTTCTTTTTGTTTGAATCCCTTAGCAACTAGGCGTGCTTTGAATTTATCTACTGACCCATCAGGTTTTAGTTTTCTCTTAAACACCCATTTACATCCTATGGTGGTACAACCAGGAGGTAAATCTACTAACTCCCAAGTGGCATTAGAGATAATAGAGTCCATTTCACTTTTAGTGGCCTCTTTCCAGTGCTTAGCTTCAGGAGAAGCCATAGCATCTCTATATGTCACAGGGTCACCTTCTATATTATAGGTGATAAAGTCTTGGCCTAAATCCGTAGAGACACGTTGTCTCTTGCTCCTTCTCAGTTCTGTACACTCACTAGATTCATCTAGTCTAGAGTGACTTGAGGAAGGTGCACTCACTACGGATAATGGGACATCTACGGAAGCAGGCTCATCTCTAGTAGGAATACTAGAAATGGACTGAGGTGTTCTCATCTTCATAGGAAATATATCCTCAAAAAATGTAGCATCGCGAAGCTCTACAATAGTATTTGCATCTATTCCAGGAATTTCTGATTTAATAATCAGAAATCTATATGCAATACTATTTTGAGCATAACCTAAGAAGATACCATCTACGGTCTTTGGACCAAGTTTCTTCCTTCTGTGTTCAGGTACTAGTACCTTTGCAAGGCACCCCCACACTTTAAGGTATTTCAAACTTGTTTTCCGACCTTTCCAAAGCTCATATGGGCTTTTATCCCTTGACTTCATTGGGACCCTATTTAACACATGACATGCAGTGTATAGAGCCTCCCCCCACATGAAGTTGGGTAACCCAGAACTTCCTAACATGGAATTGATCATATCTTCAAGGGTTCGATTTTTTCGTTCTGCTACACCATTTGATTGAGGACTATATGGAGCAGTCACCTCGTGAATTATACCTGAATTTTGACAAAATTTCTGAAACAGATTCGAGGTAAACTCTCCGCCCCTATCAGACCTTAACCTCTTAATGGTTTTATTCGTTTGGTTTTCGGCTTCAGATTTAAAAACCATAAGTTTATCTAAAGCTTCATCCTTGGTTTTTAGCAAATAAACATAACAATAACGAGAGTGATCATCAATGAAGGTAATGAAATACCTTTTATGGTCTCTCGTTATTACACCGTTAAACTCACAACAATCAGTATGAATTAATTCTAAAATATCAGAATTTCTATCAACTGATTTGAAGGGTTTTCGGGGCTGTTTATATTGCACACAAATTTCACATTTTTTCTTATCATTTATGGTATGCTTAGGAATCATGTCAAGATTCATCATTCTTTTTACAGTTTGAAAATTAACATGTCCTAATCTATCATGCCATACATCATAAGATTCAATGTTATAAGAACAACCAACATCATTAGATTTATTCAAAGTTACATTTTCTACATTGAGTTTAAATAATCCTTCATTAAGGTAACCCTTTCCAATAAAGGTTCCTAAATGTAATATTACAACTTTATTACATTTAAAGTTCAATTCGTAACCAACACGAACTAGATTTGACCCGCTAATCAGATTCCGACGGACTGCTGGAACATGATGCACTTCATGCAGTGACAGGACCTTTCCAGAGGTGAACCTCAGGTCAACTTGTCCTATCCCAAGCACCCTAGCTGCAGAATGGTTCCCCATGGTCACGGAAGTGCCTTCAATTACCTGATAAGTAAGGAAGGCAGAGCGATCAGCACAACAGTGCACATTAGCACCTGTATCAACCAACCACTCATTAGGTTGATAGATCAAATTTAGTTCGGGGTTAAAGGTAACAAACCTATCGCTGGTGTCGGCATTAGCAGTCACAACATTTGCTTGTGCCTTGGTGTTGGACGTATTGCCTTGGTTTTTCTTCTTGTCCTTCCGTTCAGGACAGAATTTGGCAAAATGTCCAACTTGTCCACAAGCCCAGCACGGCCTAGTCCCATGCTTCTTCTGAACCTTTGGTTTGGGTTTCATTTTGTTCTTTTGGTTTTTGAATTTGTTCTTGTCAGAAGAGACCACTACATTTGCCTTTGGAGCAAATTCATAGGTATTGTCTTATTATCATCTTTATGTTGCTTCCGATGTTCTTCCTCGATATTTAAGGCAATCATCAAATCTTCTAAAGAGATTTGACCTCTCCTATGTTTAAGAGTCATGCCAAAATCTTCCCAACTCGGAGGCAACTTCTCAATGATAGACAAGACCTGAAATTTTTCGGGTAGTAGCATATCTCCTTCAGCAAGACCATGAATCAGAACTTGAAATTCATGGGTCTGCTCAACTACAGATTTTCCTTCAACCATTTTGAAGTTTAGGAACTTTGCCACGGTGTACTTTTCTAAACCAGAATCTTCGGAGTTATATTTTTTATCCAAGGATTTCCACAATTCCTTGGCCGAAGAGGTTGAGCAGTACACATCAAAAAGTGCGTCTGAGAGGGCAGACAGGATTCTCCCATGGCAGAGATAATCCCTTGACTTAAACCTCTCTAAGGCAGCACTTCGGCCAGGTTCCTCTTCATCAGGTGAAGGAGGATCTGTTTCTATGACAGAGAATAGCCCTAGCGTGGTAAGCCAAACTTCATGCGTTGTTGCCAACGCCTAAAGTTCTGCCCAAAAAATCTTTCAGGTCTGGCGCTAGCCTCATCAGACCCAACTACCCTATTATTCATCATGTCTATTGATGCTTACAATCAATTCTCTAAAATTGTTGTTAATATAGCACTAAAATCAGTAATATATTTGCACCAATAAAATCAGGCAGCATGCAATAGACAGTAAATGAATAAGCAGGGTTAGGAAATCGTTATCCTCCGGTTGAAGCGCCGGCGTGCCGACTGTCTTTAGAGAATTGATTGCCGCCCTACGGTGCAAAGGCTCCCGGCAAAACTCCCCCAAGATCCGACAACCACGCTACGTTCGTAGGTGCACTCCAAAACGAACGCTGCCCTCGGAGACAACCTCAGATCGCACTAGGCGAAGCCTCAAGACCCAAAACCAAAAAAAGAAAACGAAGAGGAAAGAATCGAGAATTGCTCAGAGAGAAAGGAGATTCTCGCTCAGATCTCGTTCAGAGAGAAAGGAGAAGAAGCAGTGAGTGAATTGCTTCTTCTTTCCTTCTCCTTTTATAGATCTGAAGAGGCAAACCTTTGCCTCTTCCCTTTAGGAATCGCGACCAGCGACCACGAGGAGTCGCGTCGAGCGCCAGAAAGAAGGGGACGCGATTTCTCAAAAAAACAGGAATAAAAATAAATAAATAAAAGGAAAGAAAAAATAAAACCAAACCAATTAGTTTAGGAATCAAACCGAACCGAAATCTGCAAAACCAAACCGCGCCGCCTGCAAGCGCGAGGCTCACGGGCTGGGGATTTGCACCCCCCCCTGCGCGCGATAATCGCGTGCGTCGCGCCCGGTTTATGGATTTCTGGCCCAGACCCCCTGAAACCACCTGGTTTGGGTTCAACCCGCGCATGCGTGTAGGTCCCCCTAAGCCATCTAAGCATTATAGGAATGACTTGATATATAAGGCCTTCCATCTCCTTTGGCTTAGCAATGTGGGACTAAAGGTTTTCCAATAGATTTGAAATTTCAATCAAAATTCAACACATCCATCCTTATTGTCATTTCTCCGTCAGGTATTAATGTTTGATATCCAGGGGCAGACCTGATTATGGCAGAGGTCTCTTCTTCATAATGAGAGGATCTGCAATATCTTTTTGTATCTGAAGGAGTCTAATCATAATTAAACGACTTTGATCGTGCAGTAACCCTGGCCTGTCTTATTATGCAGCTCTGCAAATCTGTCCGGACCTGGCCGATCGAGCGCAAGGAGTCATCTGGAAGGGCTCAGTCGTTCGCCCGTCAACAGCTTTTGGGTGGGCAAACCGCCTGTGAGTGGGTTCAGTCGCCCCTGGCGCCTACTCGACCGGACAGCCGATCACAGGCCGCGAGTCGCTTCCTAGAGTGGGGTGAGTAATTTCAATAGCAGGACAAACAAATTGTCTGGTCGGGCATGGCCGACCGGGACCGTCCGCCCGGAGCCCAAATACATGCTCGATACCCCTATTTTAAGGGAGCTCTAGGTGCGTGTTTTCCCATCCACCCGGTTGAACACTTCCGATCGGATATTGCCGACCGGGCTTATCCGGTCGGCTACTGCCAACCGGATCATATCCCTGTAGCTCCGAGCGCACTCATCTGGCTAGGTCAACATCATGTGCGCTCGAACGTCTCTACCCAATTGGGTCACCTACCCAGCCGGACTCCCTATCCCGTTAGATTACATACCCGACCGGATCTGAAAGGTTGTCGGTCAACTCAGGCGGGCCGACTTTTACTACAAGGAAAGCTATCTATCGGCCTTTGCTGGGTAGATTGCTGTTTCACTCTTACCAAACAGAGATAGTCGTTGATCTCAGTGCATTATGTAGCTTGCATCAATGGGAAAACAACATTTTAGAAAACAACACTGTAATCATGTGATTAATTCTCCAAATAAGTTAATGTTTAATAAGAGAAAAAAAGGAAAATGTGCATTCCAAATCCATCTTCATTTTTTATCTAACAAATATTTATAATTTTCTACAGACTGAAACAAATGAAAGAATATTTTTAGGAAATTACGATCTATTTTAGTAGTTTTGTGAATTTAGATTAATACCTTGACTATCTATATAAAAAAATATTCCTTTTATAATTTTCAAATTAGTGTACATATTAATTACCAATATTAATATATATAATTAATCTTCCACTGATCTCTTTTTACAGCTTGGATTATAGCTAGATTGTGATTAAATTTTGTTCTTTAAATTTTTTTTCAGTTAAATTGAAGTAAAAAAATTGAATTAGTAAATTTGCCATGATTCGATCATTGTTAAAGAAAATTCGATTTTGGATTCGATTAAATCTATAATTATTTAAAAATAATAATTTTTGACCGAATTAAAAAAATTAGTATATTTTATCGGTTTAGTTTGTTTGATTTTTATTAAAAAAATTTAGTCAGTTTGGTTGATTTTAAAATTTTGATTTATTTGATTCGGTTCTTTTTTAATCAAATATTCAATTATATATATCAAAATAAATCAGGAAAGTACACTTCGAGGCTTATCCTAACAATCAGCGTTATCAAATCCGTTACCAATTAAAAATTGAGTTTCGTGTATATATATATATATATATATTATATATATATATATATATATATATATATATATTATATATATATATATATATATATGAAGAGCATTATGTAGCTTGCCAATTGTAAAACCGCGTTGACTGTGAAAACAAAATTGTAATCCTGTAATTAATTCTCCAAACAAGTTAAATTTGTAATAAGAAAAAAAATGGCATTGTCAAAGAATATTTTTAGGAAATAATTATCTTTTTTAGTAGTTTGGGAAACAGAATCCCTGTTAAAATATTGACTATTAATCAGTATTCACATAAAAAAAACCACTCTTTTTATGTTTTTAAAATTAGTGTAATATATGGTAAGAATATAAGTAATTAATCTAACACTAATCTCCATGCATATTTAGCCCCACTATAGATAAGTCACACCAATTCACATAAAAAAAAAACCACTCTTTTTATGTTTTTAAAATTAGTGTAATATATGGTAAGAATATAGGGGGCGTTTGGTATAAATTTGGTAATAGAAATGGTAATGGATTTGATTGAGAGGTTATATGTTTGGTGATAACCTAGTAAGAGGTGGGTTATGAAATCAAGAGTATCATATCCTTATTTTGATTCCGATTCCCATATACCAAGCATTATCAATAGGAATGAAATAGATTTCATTCTCATTCCCACCTTCTAAACCCGCTTACCAAGCACCCCCTAAATAATTAATCTAACACTAATCTCCATGCATATTTAGCCCCAGAACTGTATATAAGCCACACCACAATGATCACTCAAGTAATCAGCAAAAGGAGCACCCACAATGATCAATCAAGTAATCATCTATCCAAACTCCATTTTTTTTTTATAATTATTATCGTTATCATATTTGACATGTGCCTTCTGTAATCTCTGTGCTCAGAGACGTCACCGTACTTCTGCTGCCCTCCTCCTCCTCCTCCTTCTTCTCACTTCATTTGTGGCTGTAACTCTGGCAGACACCTACTACGTGACAGACTATGGAGCCAAAGGAGATGGCATCACCGATGATACTCAAGTATCATGCTATTAATTAATTATTCTTGTTTCTATTTTTAATTAATTCCATCAATAATATACAAATGAACCTCAATGCTCATCTCTTCACAGGCGTTTCAGGATGCATGGAGTGCAGCGTGTTTCAACAGCGAGAAGGAATCGATCATGTTCATTCCCGGAGGGAAAGTGTATCTGTTGGGAGTTAGCAAATTCCAAGGGCCGTGTAATTATGACGTTTGGGTTCAGGTACGTCAGTCAGATCATCGCATGGCCATGTTTTCGTAGATTTTTTTAAGTGTATTTTTTCAGGTTGATGGAAATCTTAGACGGGTTGACGAAGTGTGGTCGGACGATGGGAGTAGCTGGTTAAAGTTCATCAACATCGACGGCATAATCATCAACGGCGCCGGCGAAATCGACGGCCAAGGGTCATCCTGGTGGGCATGCAAAGAGGCAAAGAGATGCCCATTTCTCGCTGCTAATGTGAGTGGATAAACGTACGCAATTGTGTTATTTCCTGCTAAAATAATATTTGATCACGATCGATCAATATGATTACGATGCGTTGCAGTCTCTTGCGTTGCTGCACGTCACAAGGGCGATGGTTATCGGGCTGAGCTTCGTCAACAGCGCCATGATGCACGTTGTCGTCGGAATGAGCGTCGACGTCAGGATCTCAAATCTGAACATCAACGCCCCACCCGAGAGCCCCAACACCGACGGCATCCACGTCGAGCGGAGCCGCCAGGTCATCATCGCCGACTGCCAGATCAGCACCGGTAATTAATTCGATCAATGCACAGTCACCTCTGAGTTATCTAGCTAGCTAACACGCGCATATATAGTGCAGGCGATGACTGCGTATCTGTAAGCAATGGCACTATGGATGTGAACATCAGCCGCATAAGTTGCGGTCCTGGCCACGGATTGAGGTTAATCAATTATATATATAAATAAAAAAAAAAAAAAAAAAAAAAAAATATATATATATATAATTTAATTATCGATCGGTTAAATAAAAGCTTAATAATAAACTTGAATTAATGGTAATCGTATCTCTTAGCATTGGAAGCCTGGGAATAGGACAAAGCTATGCGACAGCAGAAGGCATCCATGTCTCCGACTCCACGCTCTTCCAGACCGACAATGGAGTCAGGATCAAGACATGGCAGGTAAACTTAATTTCATCACTTTCCTTCTTATCTTTTGCATGCATGTTCTCTTGATTGTTTGTTTGTTTGTAGGGGGGATCTGGCTATGCGAGGGACATATCGTTCACAAACATCGTCCTGACGGAAGTGAAGAACCCCATCATAATAGATCAGTTCTACTGCCCTCGCGGCGGCTGCCAGAATGAGGTAGCTGCATGCGCCGCTTTACTTGATCTTATATTTTTGCTCAGGGTTTTTGTTTGCTACTTGTTTAATTTGTTTTGGTGCCTTCTTGGATTCGATGCACCATCGAAGACGTCGGCTGTTCAGGTGAGCGACGTGAAGTTCATCGGAGTGAAAGGGTCGTCGGCGAATGAGATGGCGATCAGCTTGGAGTGCAGTCAGAGCGGTGGTGGTTGCCAAGACGTGACGATGGAGGACGTTGATATATGGCATGCAACGCCGGGGGAGCAAGCTCGGGCTTTCTGTTTCAATGCGCATGGAACTAAAGCCAAAGTGGTCGAGCCTGACGTTCCTTGCTTGAGCTTTTGAAACTTGTTCAAGTTGTTGGTCAATTTCCAGGATTTTGTCCACGGCGATTGCCTGTACCTCCTTCCCCTCTGTTTTAAAATTAAAAATAAAATAAATAGTCAACAGGAAGGAAGTTATCAAAGTTCTAACTTAACATAAACACCTACCATCAACATCAATTAAGTTGTAGAATGATGTGTCACTAACAATAGTCTGACGCTCTTACCTTTAAGTTAAACATTATATATGGACAAAAGGAAGAGAGCAAAAGATCGCTGAGCTCAAGAACAGAAAAAAACAGTCTTGAGACATTGTAGATAATTGTTGAAGGTGAAGTAACAAAAAACATAGACATCGAGAAGTGGCTAAAAGTATGTATATACTGCAATTCACACATTGTGCCTCCTAGAATCCAACAACATTCAATCAGGCACCCACGTCACAAAGCACTATCATATCTGGAACAACACTTCTTTGTCAAATGTAGGCAAGGAGAAATTTCTTGCACCTCTCCCAAACTTCCAAGCCATTCAACTCCTGGAATTCTCTGATGTTTCAAGAAGAAACAGCACTCAAAAACCGAACATCAGGGCCCCACAGACAGGTTCTGTCATTGAGCACGACAACATCATCAAGCATCAAGCATCAACCAAAGAGATCATCACTATCGTCTGCTGCTGAACTTCCATTTTCTTTTTCATCAATGGAAGTAAGAGGATTTTCCTCTATAACTTTTGTTGATCCTGCCTGTTCATCTGAATTGTATGCCCATGAAGAACCCAGCTTAGCAGAAAAAGCATCACCATATAGATCATCATAAATTCCAAGTTTATGAGTGCTTTTGACTTTGTTAAAAACCTGCTGCAGCTTATCCGTGACACCTTTGGGAGAGGTTCCTTCTTCCTTCTGAGATATTTGCTCCTTGCCTTTTGGTATAACAGTAACTTGTACGAGGGATTCATACTTGCCAACAAGACTACCCTCTTTTACCCCAATAGGGCCTGGCTCAGTTTCCACATCGACACCATCAGATATACCGACTACCTCAACCAGCTTTCCTCCAAGCTGATCTTTAAATGATACTCTAATTTTCTTCCTTCTTTTGGAAGGATTGGCACTTGAAACACCCTCTGAATATCTCTTTGACTTGGAGGACTGATCCGATTTACTAACACCATAACGGTTCAATATTGTATTGTACGCCACAACAGCATCCCCATCTGAAGGATCTGGAGGAGAAGGTAGATCAACGTCTGCTGGGAGTGCAGGAGTAGGAAACAAAGCAGCTGTGTTCTTTCTCAATATATAACTTCTTGTTGATGCAGCAAACCGTAGAGATTGACCAACCTCAAGTTCCACAGGATTGTCCTTCATCAGTCTCTCATTTGCAACAAATGTACCATGTACCGACCCTAAATCAATAACATATACGCTGAATGGTCAAAGTAGAAATCTTGTTAGTCCCAGCAAGGATAAGAAAGAAAAGTATAATTCAAAACAAGTAAATAGCTAAACAGTTCATATTAGAACACTGAATACAGACTACACTAAATTTTTTTAGAATGATATGTTTACTTGGAAGAAATAAGGGATGAAAGAAATGAAAGACTAAAAAGTAGAGTTTTAGGGGAATGAAACATTGTCTCACCAGTCAATTTTGTTTGGTGATTGGCGATTTGAGTAGGCAATAGTTGATCAAATTATTATTATTATTTTTTCAAGTTTCACCATGTTCTTCCATCCATAATTTTATCCAAGTACACGGACATGCTGGAATTTTAACCCAGTTCCTTTCTTTCTTTTCCCCATAAAGCTAAACTACTTCAGTTCCCCAAACCCCTCTTTTCCAAGTAGACAGCATAAATGAAACGTCATTATATATATTGGTATTACAGTGAGAGTCTTTATAAAAGAACAGTATAGTTCAAGAATCCCATAATACATTCGTAAGTCTGATTTTAAGCCACTGATCAACAATGCTTAAGAAGGAAAAATAACAATTTAAAATAACTATATATCAAACCTTCCATTTCTGTGAGGAACAACTGCAGCATGCTGGCGAGACACTGATTGATGATCCAGCACAATATCACATGTTGGTATCTGCCTGCCAAATATATGCTTCCTTTTCTCTAAATTAATCTGATCAATGACTTCACCATCCTTAGTAACATCAAGAAAATAAACTCCAGGTCGGGGCTCTATTGCCCAATCAGGAGGCTGCCAAGAAGATTGCCCCCCACCAATCTGGGTGGTATGTGGAACTATATTTGCTGCTTCAAATCCTGCAGGCTTCGTAGCAACTTGATGCTGATGCTGAACATGATTTAGGCTCGAATTTTGCATCTGGAAGGGCTGAATCAGACAATGGGGCGCTTGAGGAACCGAAGCATTTTTTGCTGCTGAATTTGAATTCACGGAAAAAGGCTCCAATGACTGTGCCTTCTTGAACCTATCAAGACCACCTCTATACATTGTCCTGTCCTTTTTTATTTACCTTTTCTGACATCGTCAACATGCAATCCCCAAACATACATCTTTTATAAAGCAATGAGAGCTTAGGGTCAAATCCCTTAAATTTATAAAAACTCTCCACAATTTTCTTCTCAAAAGAATACAAGGATAGACCGTTTCACAACCAATCCACAATGCTTACATCCTCAAAAAGCTGCTCTGCGAAGGGGAAGAAGAACAATTAGACAAAATTAATAGCAAATCATACAAATTACATCGTTCAGTTGACAAAAAGTAGGAAACGTTCGTGCTTCAAGCCACAATCCATCAAGAAAAAAAAACAGAATCTTGCAATTACGATGGATCGGTAGATCGAAATGATAGAAAAACAAAACTGAAGAAAATGGGAGTTCATTCGACGGAAATCGTAAGTTGAAAGAGACGAACCCGGCCTACGAGAACAAAAGAAACGGAAATCCCCAGGTCAAACAACAAGGCCAACCATGGAAGAAGGTTACCTCGGCGATTAGGGTTTCTACGAGAAGCAGCCGAGCGGAAGAGGAGAGTTGAGATGGGAGCAAACCCACAAATGGTATTCGGGCTTAAAAAACAACGAAATGAGCAAAGAGGAGATCTACTCCCATTTTTACCCACAAAACCACCACCGATTGCGGATCTCTCTTAATTCTGGGTCCGTTTCTTCAACGAGATTCCCAGCCACATGTAATCGATGGTGAAAATCTGGGTAACGCAACATGTTTTCCTCGTTGAGCCCTAATCTAACAACTCGATAGCATTTAACATTTGTTATTTTTTTAAAAAAAAATATTTTTGTTGAAGGTTCTTATTGATAATTTTTTATTATTCTTGTGTAATAAAAATCATTTAACTGTTGATCGATCAAATATTATCAATTCATCTAATGAAAGAATGATCCACCTTCTAGAATGATCCCGATCTTACTTATGAGTAGCTCGGCCAGCTCAGCCAGTCAGTCTGGCGCCACGAAGACCTAATCGAGGGCCGACGAAGGCCTCACCCGGGGAGTTCCCGAACCAGGAACTCTCCCAAAGCATTAACCGACTGACCCCGAGCGGGCTCGGGCGAGTCGAGCCCGAGCACCCCCTAACTTGATCAGGTCTAGGTCGGGTAACTCAGTCCTCGGCACTCCAGCGACCTGATAACTAATAGACCCGACACATGGCAAGACAGACATAGCTCAACAAACCCCCGACTCAAGGCGTACCTCAAGTCTTTCAGCTCCAGTCGGGCGCGTGGCGGCCCACGCTCCCTGGACGTAACCCGACCCGGTCCTTAACACTCGGACCCGCCGGTTGGTACTCGGTCTCTGGACCAGCTCTCCCCTACGCAACCCTACATCAGTGCATCCGGGATACGACCATGACGTCGGGGTACTACATGTCTTACCCATTTATGACACACCTCGCGGTTATCCCGCTAACTCAGTACGGTTGTACCATCCGAGCACCCCGCGCCACACCGCGGTACCTCTAGGTGCTCTCCTACGAGCTGACAGGCACTATACCCCTGTTTCGTCGACACGGACAGGAGTTGTCAGCTCCCCCGGTTATATAAGTCCCTCTCCTTCTCATTCCGCACGTATGCGCAATCGCACTCTACATTACTCTCCTGTATTTCCTTTGCTCCATTATATTTCCTGCGGATACTTACTTGACCGTCGGAGGACCTGACCAGGAAAAATCCCGACGGATTTGCTAACAGTCATCTCATCGCAAGTCGGCGCCAGGTCGGTAGCAGCTCACGATACTCGGATAACCATCTAGCCCTTGGGACTTCCACCTCACTTCGCGACGTGATAGAACAAAATCTGAGCACAAATTGATAAATAAAGTGAATTAGATCGAACTTAATCGTAATCCAGTGAGTATTTTTGGACATTCAAACCTTAAAATCGTAGCCAACCACTTTAGCAAGTTGGCTAAGAGTCGGTGTCAACATGTACATAGAAAATGGGGAAATGAAAAGAACAGAAGAAACACAGAACACACAAAACTATCTTACACTCGATCGATTCTGATAAATCCTACACTTCTAATCTAAAACCTATTCACTGGGTACATGAAGAAGTCATTTGAAGTCAGTGGCACCCTTTGGAGTGAAGTTTGGTGACGCTGAGTTCCTTGTCTCGTCTAGCCATATCCTCCATTATTCGCTTTGCCGTTGCTGCGGCCTTGACCGGTCCATCAACCCGAGTCGCAATGTCGTAAACTAGAATCTCTAGCTCCTTTGACGCAACTCTCTTCTTCTTGGAGTCATCCCTGAGAAGATTTAGAAGATCATGAGCCCTCTCGCGGGCTTTCTTTGTGCCCTCTGCTGTCAGCAACAAGAGACCTGGAATGGGACCTTCTTTGAGGATGAGTTCCCTGCATGTCTCCCGGCAATTGCTGCACAAGGAGAGCAACACTCCGACAGCATACTCTGCACTCAGCAATGAACCTTCTTCGATGGTCTCTACCAGTGTCAAAATGCCTCCACTGAAGTCGGAGATCAAGTTCCTTCCTTCTTCGGACCGGGATAAGGTTTCCAAGAGACTGGTGGTTTTTTCAGCAAACTTTGAGTATTTCTTGCTGTCGTTTAAGAGGACGAGGAGTGGTTTAACTGCTTCTGATGGTAGTGTAAAGTTGGTGCTATCTTCACAAGAAGAAAGATTGTAGAGGGCAGTGACGGCATCAACCCTTCCTTGAATACTCCTGCAGTTAGAATTTGAACAAGATGAGGAACTGCTCCAGAGGTGGCAATGGTTGGCCTATTAGGGATAGAGGCTGAGAGTGACAAGACTGCTGCAGTAGCCAACTCTCTTAGGTTGTTCCTCCCGGTTCGGAGGAGCTCCACCAGATGGGGCACAGCACCACTCTTCACGATCTTATCCTTGTTTCTGAGGGCAAAGAATACTCTTAAAAAAGAACAACATTCGAGCAAAAAAAATCCATAACGGAACTCTAGATAATGATGATTGTAATTCAAAATGATCCTTTGAATACTCTTAGTTAAGCTTCCTTCTGTCACAATAATGTTTTTTGAAATCATGCAGCAAAAATGTCCACATCAAACAAATTCATTAAATAGAAATCAGAAAGACAGTAAAAGACAATTATCCTTAACGATGACAAATATTTCTCTACCTAAAAGATAATATATAACTAGAGATGTATCTGAGAACATGGTGCCAATGTATGCAGATAATGTTAAATCAACTGTACAACAACAATTTGTTTATGCTGATGGTGATGAAATTCATGCAAAAACTAGAAATGTTACATCAGTAATCATGTTACAACTTAGGTGGGGCATTGACAAACAAAACCTGAAAACACAAACAAAATAAGCAGTAGAATTTTCAGAGATCAAAAACATCAAATTTTGATTATTCTTGTGTAAAACTCATTTAAAATACCAAATCTGTCTAAAACAAGGTTGAAATCGAAAATTTCAACAAGCATCATTCACGCAAACACTCATGTCTTTTATGATAAGACAATTTCTATGTTTACTACATCTACAGGAAAAGGAAGTTAGCTCTCTTGTGATCTTGAAAAACAAGGAGCTAGCTAATTCACTAAAAAATCAATCAGAGAGCAAAATACAACGGCTCTAAAAATTTATCCATTCTTAAACTGTCCCATATGGCTTCATTCTTTTCCGATATGAAATAAACTGTTCAGAAAAATAAGCACATGAATTGCGAATATTGCTACACTCCAAGGAGAATTTAGCCATTTAGGTATTGCAAATGGAATGTTGATGATGCAATTCACAAGCAGACTTGACATAGCAAGATCTCCAAAAATTTCTAACAGTAGTTAAGGTTAAACCTGCCTGATAAAGACATCATGGAAGATTGTACAAAGAAGTTCATGTTGAAAATTTTGAATATTTGCATAATAATTGTTCAACTTTATTCATCAAAGATAAGTAATTACCCTAGTCAGCACACTCAAATTTCAACTATCATTTTTGGAGCATCATTAGTGTGTAAACTCAACTGATATCTTTCAGCAAATAACATAATGTAACTTATGCAAATTCTATTTATGTCAGAAAGCATGCTGGATTTGGAATTGAAGTTTTCAACAAATACATCTAAGTGCTAGTTTATTTTTAACATAAATTTACTGCAATCGGATGAATTAGAAGTCTCACCAGTAGAGACACAAGAAACACCATTTAGAAGTTCAACATTGAATAACCAAGCCTCCCATTATGTATTAAACAAGAAATTCAATATGTTTATAATATCAATAAAGATGCTTGTAAGCAGTGAGGTACCAAAGTCCACAGGACCTTGACTGAGATTTTTGCCGTGGTTGAATTGAACATCATAAATGAATAACCCTTTTTATATCTACAGAGGTACTTTATCTGCAATTAAAGTTATTGTTTATACATGCATCTCAGCACAAAAAAAAAAAACTAAACCATCTGGCTCTCATATAGGGTTCAAGTTCAGAGGAGGTAGTTACAATAAGCACCAGAAAAGATTCAAAAATATAGGTTTAGAGGCATGATAATGGGGATCTGCAAGACATGCTATCTTATGAAAGCATCAGAGTCAAACAACAATGCATACAAAACTAAGCTAAAATGCTCCACATAAACAGAATTTAACAATTCCAAATATAAATTTCAGGAAGCACATCGTTTCTCTAATATCTTATGTGAGATGATATTCTATTATGTCCTTTGAAGCTCATAGGTAAGACCTATCAAATAGGTAGTATAACAATTAAACTTACCAAACTTTTTAGCAAAACCGATAGAATGACAATTCAAGTCCAATTGTATTGTGAGTGAAAAGTTCAAAGAACAAGTTGTAAAAACTGATTGCAAAACCAAATAAATTCAAAAGCGTAAAATGATTGCTTAAGAAAAAGAATCAGGACGTTCTCAGACTTGATACACAGCATCCTATAGAAAGCACTAGAGTCTTTTATTTAACCAAATTTCAGTTCACTACAATCTCCCAGAATGCCAAATTTGACCAAGGTTTAATGTCACAATTAAATGGCAAATCTAGGGGGGGAACTGTTATGTCACCAGAGCATAGGCCTCTTGATCTGAAATATCACTAATTATAAAAGTCACATTATTGGGAATGCTTGTGGCAACATGACATGGTCAGACTGTATGCATCAGCTCTAATGGATGCAATGTTATAACACTTCTGAGCTTCAAGAAGATCATTTTTTGCATGTTATATTGATAATTCCAAAAGAATAGGAGTATATGGACTGTAAAAATCAGAGGATAAGCACAAATAAGTGTGCACAGGTGCATCGATATGATAGAAGGCAAATCTACAATGAAAGGATTTGGATCTAGACAAGATAAACTACCATCCTTAAATGCAATTTATCATCAAATCAATTTCCTGTAAGAAGAAAATTTGAATAAATTTTCAGATTAAAACTTAAACAACGTTAGATTCAGTAGATCCATTCCTGCACTGATTTCAGACCGATCAGCAAGTCATATTTTCAGCTTTTTGATCAACTCCAAACGTCAAGGTCAACATTCCTGAGTGGACAAACTGATCATCGAAATTCAAGTGGTCATCTTTTCAGTCAATAAGCTAGATCCGACACATTGGTTTAGGGCGAACACCACAGATTGACGAACTCACCCCTCGTTGCGGACGGCGAGATTGAGCAGCGCGAGCAGAGCAGCCTCCTGGGCGTCATGGTCCGGGGAAGGGAGCATGGCGATGAGCGGCTGCACCACGGACGCCACGGCGAAGCTGGAGCGGGACTTAGCCGACGCCCTCGCGAGCTTGCGCACCTCCCGCGCGGCCTGAACCCGCGCCGACAGGTCGGCGGCGGAGAGCCTCCGGGCGAGGTCCTGCACCAGAGCCTGCTTTGTGAAGTCCCCCCGGCGGCGCTGCTCCTCGGCAGCGGGGATCGCGCTGCAGATCGAGCTACTGGTACTCGGATCTGGGTCGGGGCCGGAGCTAGGGTTAGGGTTCTGGCACATCTCTTCTTCCACCGCTCTTGTCTCCTCCACCGGAGAATCTATGCTTGTCGAATTGCGTTTGATTTGCTCGCGGGAGGGAAGAGAGGCCGCGGCGCGAGGGCTGAAGAGAAGGAAAAGTGCGGAACGGAGATGCGGTTACATTTGGCGGCGGTCGCCGCTTCATGTTCGGTAATTTTACACGTAACCGCAGATCGCCGCACGTCCGTAATGAATCCAATAAAATGGAAAATTCCATTTTACCTTCCAAATTTAGATTATTCTTCACCAAAACCCTCAGAATTGAAATTTACATGTTGCCATTTGAGGTTTCGGCCCTTTTCAAAAATGTCTCAAGACTTTCATATTATCCAAATATGTTGTTTAAAATTATAAAACTCTTGTTAAAAAAAATTCAAAGAACATTTTTAAAATAGATAAATTTCATGTGGCGGCATAAATAAATAAAAATTTTAATCCATAAAATATGTTTATGTTTATTTATATTACATTTTGAAAAAAAAAAAAAAAAAAAAAAAAAAAAATGAATGACGTGACACTTATGCAGCGATCTCGACGAATTCACCGTGCCCAGGTATGTTATTTGGGGGGGTCGATATGTATACGATATCAGGCGTGTGTAAATAGTATGCAATTTAATGATTTTACTCTCATTTCACTTTTATATTCGGTAAAAATAAAATGATCACCTGCATTAAATTCGGACATAATTTAGGGAAAAGGCACTCTTTTATTTGTTATCTTTAAATATACGTGATCAGTAAATACGATTTTCCTCTATGTAATGAGAAGTGAGTAATTCATCAAGTTTAAAGACTAAGTAAAAAAAGAAGCCCTATAAAAGTAAGAAAATGTTTTTATTTTCTAAAATAAGAAAATTTATTGACCATTATGCAAAATTTATTGTCCAATGCAAAATTTTTAAAAAGATTTATGAAACATAAAAAAGTAAAACAAAAACAAAAGTTGAAACTAATATGGACATGAGATTTAAGATTTTTAGTCATTTATATTTTCAAATCTAGTTTTTTTATTGGAGGGAGAGCAAAATAATAAATAATGTAATAATATTATATGTTTCTCCTTTTAAAATAGTAAAAAATAAATTTAAAGAAATTAATTATAATATTTTATTTCATAAATAAATAGTAATATAAAATTATATTTATTTCCTTTGAAAATAAATATATTTGATAAATTAAATATATAAAAATGATTATAATTAAATTAAAATTTATAAGTTAATTAAATATTAAATTAAATTAAAATCTTATTAATTAATATACTAATTATAAATTATAAATAAATTAAATTAAAAATTATATTATTTAAAATATTAAATAAAAATTATAAGTTAGTATTGACATCGCATATTGAAAATTATAAAAAGAAAATTATTAATAGCTTTAACTATTGGAGATATCTTAATAGATTTTTTCATTTTTGACATGATATATATATGACACAATGAGAATTACAAAAAATCTTCTTTAGAGGTTTAACCATTGGAGATGCCCTTAGGCGTCCCACACGATCAGTCTCACGACCATTTATAAAGAAATAAATCAAAAAATTAAACAAATCATCACATAGAGTGTATTTTTTTTGACTTTGTCGAGAATCGACCCTTGCTCCATTCTATAACTCTACCATGTGATAATCAACTCAATCAAATTAAAAAAATTTAAGATTAATTAATTTTCATTGGTCAATAACATGATAAAGTAAGAGATAAAGGGTAATTTTGTTTTACCTTTTCTTTTTGCAAGATATCACTCAATTATCACTTTTATATATACAATGTTCATAGGCATTTTTGAATAATTGCCAAAAATTGGGGGCAATTGCAAACAAATAATGGAAGCTGGACAGGTTGATGGTAATAAAATCCTGAGGCTTCTAGTGAAAAATATAATTTTTCTTGAAATATTTTCCCAACAATAAGACTTTGAAATGCATTTTAACTTGCAGGATCATTTCTCTCAAACCAAAAACAAGAGAGTATTGATTCAACCAACTAATCTTTTTTGCACAATTCAACTTCAATTTTTTTTTCTAGCATACAAGGATTTCTTATGATCTTGTCCCCAGAAAGTTAAGGAAAAAATTGAACTTGGTTCTAGTATTGGTATGTTATGTTCTCTAGTTAAGAATTGGCTCATGATAGTGGTCGACTAATGTGCCTTTGCTCGCTGCAAGTTTTTTTATTTTGCAAATGATCCGGTTGGATGTTTATCCCCATTGGTCCTTTTTTTGGGGCTAATTAAGTTTTAACTTTGAGGAGTCGAGCGAAGGGCCACGGAGCACGCCTGGCTAGGATAGCAAGACGGTTGGCCGGATGACCCGTAGGTGGTCAGACGATTCTCCACCAGTGGTCGGCCATGTGTAGGGATGGAAATAGGTCAGACGGCCTGTCAGGAGCATGTGACCTGGCCTGTTTAAAAATAAAATAATTATCAGGTCTTTTTAAAAGCCTGTTTTCCTTATCAGGCCAGACACAGACTCAATATAAAGCCTATGAGGCATGACAGGCCGGCCTGGGCCTATTAAAATTACATTATACAAATTGTTCAAATAGAGTTTTGATCTTTAGACCTCTGTAAACAAACTCTTATCTACACCCTACTAACCAACACACCACAAATTTAGTTTAGTTAAATCATACATATTTTATATATTTAGTTTTGAAGGTACATATATATTTATGGTAATTTTAACTAATTTGTTAAATTAGTATTTTGGATAATCGAATATTCGAATTGAATTATTATATTTTATATATTAGAAGTATTTTGGATAATCGAATTAAATTACAAGCTTTGTAAACAGGCCACAGGCCAGACCAGGCTATTGAACAGGTCAGGCTCAGGCCTAGAATAAAGCCTATAACAGACCACAGGCCAGGCTCAGGCCAGTTTGTTATTATACAGGTCTGACCTGTTAAGGTGAAAGTCTGGCCTGGCCTGGCCTGTTTCCATCCCTAGCCATGTGACAAACTTGCCCGTGCGAGTTGAATAGTCAGAAAGGTGGTAAGGTGATCGTTTAGTCGTTTGAACTGAGTCGGATGGCCCTGAGTCGTCTGACCGTTCGGCCGGTTGATCTTCGTCCTTCCGGTTGAGCATACACGTCCTAAAAGCAATGGCTCCATAAGGCTCCCACTCCCTCCTCTCGGTGAATCTATTGTACCGATCAGCTGGTTAGTGGACCAGAAAAGATACCAATGGGCAGGCAGTGAGCCTTCGAGAATCTCGTACGGAGGATACAGTTTAACGGTGACAAAGCACAACAGCGTACTAATAGATTATTCGGATTCATATAGTACTTCGAGGGGATAGCAAGTCGGTGCACGCAGACCAATATGCGTCAGACAATTAAGAGACGGGGATTGTACAGCGTATAGTACTTCGATGGGGCAGCAAGTCGGCGCACATAGACCAATATGCGTCAGGCAATTAAGAGAGGAGGTGATTGTACATCTGGACACGACAGAGGACAACCTCATCTCCTCTTTAATCAGCAAATCCTGCCCTCAAATCTGAGCCTGACAAGATGCCTTGGCAGGTTTTGGTCTGTCACCCCCGCCTATATAAAGATCCTCATTTCTTCACGTACTGGTATGCTCTACAGTTTTTCTATTATTTCCACTCTCACTTTTCTTTGCCGGAGTGCCTGCCCCGAGGACTCCCTTGGTTAGCTTCTAACGGTTCTTTTTTTTTTTTTTTGCAGTTCGCGGGCGTTCGTCACTCTTCCCGAGCGTTCGGTCGGCTCCCCCAACTGTCCATCCGACGGGTCAGCAGTTAGTCTTCGATCAAATTTCAAACCTCGTCATCAGTAGATTGCCCTCCTCACTTGTCGACAGGATCAACAAAGATGGAAGATGATGATCGACTGTAAACATGCATTCCTATGCCACCTTAAATGAATGAAAATGCGCAAAAGTTAAACTAGTCATGAAGGAGGATTAAACCATGAAGCAAATCAATTATCAGCTAAATAAGTTAATAACTTCCTTCATCAGAGCTTGAAACAGTTTACAGTCCAAAGAACTGAATCATGTCCACGCAGGACTTTTAGATAACACTAACAGATAATTCTATCAAAAGCCCTTCAAGAAAACACTTAGGGATCACACAAAAAGCTATTGGTTTGGATAAGCAAGATGCAGTCACCGGTGCAGTTCCTACTGGCAGTTCATAACCAGAGCTTGAAGTTGGAACCTTTCCTCAGCTGCTGCAGCTAAAGACTCTTCACTGAGCTAAAGACCTGTGCAGTTCTAGCCTCTCCCATCTTCTGGATCTGGATATCATATTCATCAATGCCATCCTGTTCAGTAAAGCAAATTTGTTTTAATACAAAGGTTTTAGCTGTTCTAATGATAAATGATGACTAAGAACTTGTGTCATACATCAAAACAGAAACTTGCTCTATTTTAAATGCATTTGTTAGTGTATTGTATGTTCATATCTTCTAGGGGTTTTTTTTGGTTCAAACTGAAAACTAATCAAATAGAAAATAGGTTTGGTTGTCCATTTGTTAAACCACTATGGTTTAGTTTGGATTGGTTGATACATAAATAGAATTTTGAAGATGATCCTGTCGACAAGCGAAGATTTGTTCTCCCTCAGATGACTCGGTCTAACCGAACCGACCCGGTCTGCTGTAGCTTGGGAGGTCGGACCGAAACAGAGCTCTCAATGTAGTGAAGTGGTTGCAAAGTGGCAGCGATCCTTTTTTCTGAAGACCAAATAGGGTTTATATAGGGTCTTCCCACGTGCGACCTGTCACATCTCGTTAAGGATTAGTCAGGGATTAGGCTAATCAATTGGACGTCTTAACGGCGGGGTGAGACTGACACAGCCGACTGACAGTCTGTGATCCTGCTCTTCCTAATCCTAATTAAGGCTAGGCGGCCACGTCAGGTGATGACGGTATCTCTTAACGGAGAGTTCCGACAGAGAGCTCGGCCTCGATTGCTCGACCTCGGGAGCTCAGCCTCGAGGGCTAGGCCCCGAGAGCTCGGCCCCGAGAGCTCGACCTCGAGGGCTCGGCCTCATGAGTTCGGCCTCGATTGCCCAGCCTCGGGAGCTCAGCCTCGAGGGCTCGGCTCCGAGAGCTCGACCTCGGGAGCTCGACCTCATGAGCTCGGCCTCGATTGCCCGACCTCGGGAGCTCAGCCTCGAGGGTTCGGCTCCGAGAGCTCGGCCTCGGGAGCTCAGCCTCGTGAGCTCGGCCTCGGGAGCTCAGCCTCGAGGGCTCGGCCCCGAGAGCTCGGCCTCGGGAGCTCGGCCTCGTGAGTTCGGCCTTGGGAGTTCGACCTCGTGGGCTCGGCCCCGAGAGTTCGGCCTGAGCTTTGGACCCTGGGTGGACGACCCCGGGTGATTTTGACTTCGCCCGGAACTTCCGCCGGACTCGGCCTCTACTCGCCTCGAGCCGGGTTGAACCGGGTAATCTCCGACCGGGCTCCCAACCCCGATAAAAAACCGCTCGCCTGGATCAGAAGAGTTGTTAATTATCTACAACTAAAATATTTTTGTTAGATTTACTTTAATTTGTTCAAGATTTGAAGAGTTGTTAATTATTTACAATCTGATAATTTGATTCAAGGTGTTTTTCCTTTTATCATTGTTTAACAAGTAAAATAGTTTTAGAAAATTGATGTTAGAATTGGGTTTGGACTAAAACTTGGTCCAAACCAAACCACAAATTTTGACTCAGTCCCAATTTAATTTACATTAGAATGTGATTTGCTTCAGTTTCTAAAATACAAGCATAACCTCTACAACTTCATCATGTTTCATGGGAATGAACTTTTAGTAAATTTAACAGAGAAAAGATCTTACTGTACATGGAAGCTGATCAACACTTGGAAAGATTGTTGATGCGGCCTTACTTACGGGTAGCTCGTCCCGCACAGCCAGTCAGCCTAGCGCCGCGAAAGTCCAGCAGAGGGGCCGACAAAGATCTCACCAGGAGGCTTCCATGAACCAGAAAACCCCCCTGGTGCGCTAATCGACCCCGGGGCAAGGTCGGTAGGGTTGACCCCAAGCGTCTCCTCACTCAGTCGATTATACCGATCCGGATCAGGGTCGGATAATCCAGTTGGGTGTGTAGTAACCCACGCTCCCTCAGCATTCCATGGATCTAACAACCCACAGAACTGAAACAGAGCCAGACAGACACAGCCCAACAGACTCCCGACTCAGGGCGTACCCCGCGTCTCAACTCTCCCAGCCGGACTCGTGGCGGCCCACGCTCCCTAGCCAGTACCCGACCCGGTCCCTGACACGCGGACCCGCCGGTCGGCGCTCGAGCTACTAACTAGATCATCCTTACGCCGCCCTATATCATTACATCCGGGGGTATTATCTTGATATCGGGATAATACGCGCCTCACCCATTTATGACACACCTCGCTGTCATCCCGCCGCTTCAGTACCGTCGTACTTCCCAAGCACCCCGCGCCATGCCGCGGGACTTTCTGGTGCTCTCATACAAGCTGACAGGTACCACACCCCTGTCTCGTCGACACGGACAAGGGTTGTCAGCTCCCCTGACTATATAAGCCCTCTACTCCTCATTCCGCATGTATGCGCGCGAGCTCTCCCTTCTACTGCATTTCCATTTGCTCCACTATCTTTCTTGCGGATACTAACTTAACCGTCGGAGTGCCTTGCTGGGGAAACTCCCTGGCCGGTTTGCTCGGTCACTGTCTTGCAGGTCGAAGCCAGGTCAAAGCCAGATCGGCGCCACTTCAACTGCTCGTGCTATCCGGGAGACTATCCCACTCTTGAGACTTCCACCTCATTTCGCGACAAGATCAGTTGTGTTGCCATAAGAAGCTGGATGCATCTTTGATAGTTCATCAAAGAATTTAAGAATTACAGTAATCTCAAAGTTTGAGGAATCCAGAACAAAGGGAATCAACAAGAGCAGTGGAGTTCATTTATCGCAGGGCAATGCATATGACACTCAGTCCTCTGCTTTCCAAGGTTGACCGACTAGATTCACTGAGGCATCGATATCTTTTCCACTCGTCCGGTTGAATCAACAACAAAGGGAATCAAGGTGAAATCGGTTGTCCGTTTACCGACAGTAAACAGTAAGTGACCAACCGGTTGGTCAGACAGCTCATTCTGTTTTTTCGTGTTCATGCAGATTGCACTTCTTCTCTGGCAGAGAATCCATGCCAATTTTCTAATGGCGCTATTCAGCACCAAACGATCGATCGATAACAACTCTTTAACGATTTTGAAAAAATAAGATATCAACTGCGTACCTAATCCTCTTTCTTTATGCCCAAGCGATCGATTACTCTGCTTTCGCTGGCTGACTTTCTTGCTCTGCTTAATTATCTTGCAGCTCTCCCTGCGGAGTCCCGAAGTGTCGGCAGCGTCGGTGTAGGCTGCGAGCTGGCGGAGCCATGAAGCCGGCAAACAGGGTCGTTCTCCTCTCGACCACCGCCTTCCTCTCCCTCACTCTCATTCCGCTCTACCTCTTCCCCTCGCTCGCCCTATCGCTCCCATGGCGGTTGTCGACGGGCTTCGCGCCGCCATTACCTTCTCCTCCTAGTTCGAGGGCAGTGGCGGGGGGAGGGAAGGATTCGGAGCGCTGCGACCTATCGAAGGGCGAGTGGGTGCCCGATCCCAAGGCCCCTTACTACACCAACGAGAGCTGCTGGGCGATCCACGAGAACCAGAACTGCATGAAGTACGGCCGGCCGGACGCGGGGTTCTTGCGGTGGCGGTGGCGGCCGGACGGCTGCGAGCTGCCGAAGTTTAACCCCGCGCAGTTCCTGGAGCTGGTCCGGGGCAAGTCGCTGGCCTTCGTCGGAGACTCCGTCGGCAGGAACCAGATGCAGTCGTTGATCTGCCTTCTTCTCAGAGTATGCCTTGTACTTCCTAAGTTTCATTAATTGGCAATTCATTAGCGGGGAATTAAGCTCCGATTAGTAATCATCCAGGATTTACTTCTGTTTACAATAATCTAGAAACGAATTCGATTGTTTATTCTTAATTGATTCATTTTAAGATTACTAATCCAACTTGACCAATTATTTGTGTGAAGTGGTTGCGTTTTCATTGTCTTTCTTTGTCTAAGAATTTTGAGCACTTTGTTGTGTAGGTCACACATGCAGTCGATGCGTCGCTGACTCACGATAAAAAGTTCCAACGTTTTCATTTCCCAACCCACAACTTCACCGTGGCAAGCCTCTGGTCGCCTTTTCTAGTGAGATCCCGAGAAGCCGACGCCAATGGACCCATATTAACCGGTTTGTTCAACTTGTATTTGGACGAGCCCGACACCAATTGGACCGCCAAGGTGGAGGAATTCGACATCGTCATCGTCTCCGTCGGCCACTGGTTCTTCCGGCCGAACATGTACTACGAGAATAGTCAGCTCGTCGGGTGCCACTATTGCCAAATTCGCAATGTCACCGACATGACCAGGTACTACGGTTATCGAATGGCTTTCCGGACTGCATTCCGCGCGTTCAACAACCTCCCGCGCTTCAAGGGCACTGTGTTCCTCCGAACATTCTCGCCGGCACATTTCGAGGGGGGCGAGTGGAACCAAGGGGGCAATTGCCTGAGGCGGCGGCCGTTCCACCCAAACGAAACGAGGTTCGAAGGGTTCAACTTGGAGATGTACATGACGCAGATCGAAGAGTTCAATGCAGCTGCAGCCGAGGGGAGAAAGAAGGGGATCAAGTTTAGGTTGTTGGATACCACAGAAGCTATGCTGTTGAGACCAGACGGGCACCCTAGTCGATATGGCCATCTTCCAAATGCCAATGTGATATTGTACAATGACTGTGTGCATTGGTGCCTACCCGGACCGATAGATACCTGGAACGATTTCTTACTCTACACAATGAAGAATGAGGGAGGGAGATCACTATGGAACGACAATCATTGTACAATAGAACATCAACAATCAGATAGATCAGTAAATAAAGTATTTACATTTGTTGTAAAAGAACTTAGAACAAGTATTAGCCATTGCACCAAACTGGTGCCCCTTTAGAAGCACTTTCTAGCGCAATTGCTGATGAAAGTCGATGCAATTGCTGTAAAAGAAGCTGCAAATCATTCTCAAGCCATGACTTTCACTGTCAACAAATTGTTTGAGCAGACTGCAAACATCCAATCCAACAGGGCTGATGAATAAGGCAGGCCTCTGACAGAGAAAAGCAGATAGATGCCTATGGTCTAGTTACATTAAAGACGAACAATCGAGCACCAGATTCCATGAACCGATCATGACAAAACTCTTTCATATTGTCTTATAGCACTGACAGCACCTAAACTTCAGCACCAATTTATAGTTTATGATCCTTTCGATACATGGGCAATGGATCTCTAGCAACGAGGCAAACATCTTTGCTGTAAAAGAGTTTGCTTTCCCAGATAATATTGCATATTGTGCAACTCAGGTACAAAACAGTAAGATAAGAATGCCTTGGGAAATGCTGCCAAAAAATGCTAAATTGTGTCTAGAAGAAGTACTCATAGTGACTTCAAAGAAAATGTAGGATAGTCTTGAGGATTCGTAAAAGAAAAGGAAAAGAAGAGTGAAGAACAGAGAATATCTAAATCTGAATAAACATAGAATGAGCAAAACACCAAGCGTAGATTGCTCCGGATCATTCTCACACTATTGCATTTTTCACAATAAAAGAAATCATGTGTTCACTACAGCTTGTAATATACATTGGCAGCAAAAAAGATCAACTATGGCAAATAATTGAATCTGCAATACGAATAACAGATTAAACATCCATGTAGGTTGATTTTTAAACCCAAATCCTAGGGTTCTCACATATTTTTTTGTGTCATGTTAATTGAATTTCACAGATCCTATGGATTTTTTTCCCTGTGATCATACTATCAGCTCTTTATTCAAAAGAAAACTAGCCTACAACTTGGCGACCATCTTCATCATGGACCATGCCGTGTTTCTCATAAACTCGACAAAGCTTTACTCTATCTTCCCTATTTATTGCTCATAAAGTCAAGTCAAGGCATCTCCGAATATATTCCAATCGATTGTTTCTAACAGACCAACCAATGGAGCCAGCTTTCGTACTAGAAAAAGGTTTCTAGTTTCTAGTAGTGCTTGCTGTCCTACGCCCAACTACATATATCAAACACAGGAATAACGACATTTTATTCAAGAATAGCAAAAGATGGATAAAAAAATCTAACAAAATAAAGAAAAATAAGAAAAATTCAAGAACAGACAAAATATGTAACAAAACTCAATCTTTGAGTAAATGAGTCCTTACTTCAGCAAACAAAACTCATTCTTTGAGTTCACTTGATAAGCAATCTCAATGCATATGATAACAACATCAAATACCTTCTAAAACGTCGGCAAATTACTTACCGTGAAACAGATCTGCTTCGACTGGGTCCAATCGACCAAACCAAAAGAGAAAGAGAGAGAGAGAGAAACAAAAAGTGGGGAAAAGGATGGATATGGAAGTCCGGATGCAGAGGTTTATCGACCGATTCCCGCTTTGTAACCTCAACAGGCAAGACACAAAACCGATCAAATCCACCACGAAAGAGACCAACAAGGTCAGGAAGAGATCGATAAACCGCTGCGCCCAGAGATCGCTGGATCGCTTCTACAAACATCAACAAGAACAAACAAATCCGAGATTAGAGATTCAAGTTGCTTACGGCGGAGATCATTGACGAAGAACGGAGATGGATTGCAATCAAGTGGCGATGGATGAGGATTAAAGAGGAAGAAGCAGGCGATTTGATGCGGAGCCGTGATTGGAACGGAGGAAATATAAGCGAGAGGACCGATGAACTCAGCGTCACCTGTATGACCGCTTCATGTACCCACAATGGTACCCACTCCTCTCTCTTCGTCAGCGCGACTGGTACGAAACTGGGGAGAATTTTGGAACTGGTTTAGCGAGATGGTCGTGTAAGCCATCCGGGGAAGTAGTAGGCTGTTCGTGATCCGGGGACGGCTCTTGATCATTTGTGCCGCCAGGGACAGGAAACACGGTAAGGAGTCGGGAACTCCCATTGGGAGATTCTATGTTTCCTGGTCCTAATGAAGCAGAGGATCCACGCCTTGAGTAGAGGCGACCATTATTGGGTTCACATGCTAAAAGCAAATTAAATTTTTAATTTTGTTTGATTCGATTAAAATTATGAAAAAATGGGTGAAAACTCCCAAATCAAAACTTGATTTTGTACATAATTTTCGCCCCATAATTTTTTTTTTTATGCAATTCCTGATGAGATTGACAAGATAATTTTTTGTGTTATTTTTTTATCAGTATAAAGAATAAAAATTTAGTATATATTATAAAAGATTTAAATATAAATTATTTGAGATTGAGTATTAATTTAAGAAATTTGAGTATGAATTTTTGATGATCCCTCCTGTGAAGATTTTGATATGCTAGGCCCTGCATCATGATATTGATGTAACCTCACATACTTAAATTTTTAAATTTTATACTTAAATTTCTTCAAATAATACTAAATCTGAATCAATTCATACTTAAACTTTTATAATGTATACTGAAAATTTTACTATATACTGAAACAATGTATACTCAAATTTTTTAAATTAATACTAATCTCAAATAATTTATATTCAAATCTTTACAATGTATATTGAATTTTTACAATTTTATACTGATAAAAAAATAGAGCTATGATACTCTCAGTAAAAAAACTCAATGAAACGCTCAGTGAATGACGTGACACTTTGCATGCACACGTCCGATTATTGCTCGGACACCATCGACGGCTTTCGGGCACCACCCTGAATCAAACTATACCCTGAGGGGGCATGGTGAACCCGTTGAGGATCGTTGTATGCAAAGTGTCACATCATTTACGGAACTTTTCCTTGAGATTTTTCACTGAGCATATTATTTTCCAAAAAAATAACACAGAAAATCATCTTGTCAATCCTATCAGGGACTATATGTAAAGAAATTATGAGGTGTAGAGAGTGCATGCAAAGAAATTATAGGATAGGGATTACATAGAAAGCCAAATTTTAGTTAGGGAAGTTTTACTAGTTTTCCCTAAAGTTATTATAAAATATTAAAATAATAATATTTTTATAAATATCAAAAGTAAAGAGGGATTTTTTTTCCTCCTCAAAAAAATAATTTATACACGTGGATTTTTCTATTGTTGCCTGTGATTGGTTACGTATTCCAATTTAAAAGGAGTTCCATAAAATAATCCGATCAAAATAGGAAAAGTCAAATTTGTCTAGAAGAAAACGCGTCCTCTCGTCATGGGAAAATTCCATTTTCCTTCAAAAAATTATGAGAATTTCAAATTTAATGAATTATCGATTCAATTTTTCGACGTTAAACGGTTAAAGGAAATAAGATCGGAAGACGAGATAGTATTTGGGGTAAAGTGTAAATAATGGCATTGCCGATTCAACAGCCGTCTATTTGATTCTGGAAATCTCCACCGTTGATTTGCCAATTTAAAGTGATCGAGTTCCCCTTCCATGTGCCTCTTCCGTTCCGGTCTCTCCCGCCGCCCTCGCCTCCTCGATCTCGTCGCCTTCTGCATCCATGGCTTCGTCGACCTTGAACCGCTGGTTGAGGCCTGAGGTTTGTGCTCTTATCGGTTGTGGATCATGTCTCCCTCTCGCTCTCCGTTGCACTTGTCGATGATGTCGGTTGTTTTTTTTAACGCGATCAGGTTTTCCCTCTGCTCGCAGCGGTCGGTACCGCGGTGGGTATCTGCGGCTTCCAGCTTGTCCGCAACATCTGCATCAACCCGGAAGTGAGGTATTCCCATGGTTTCACCTAAATAAAGATCTAGATCTGTTCTTTTTTTAGTTTATCATGTTATAACGAGGGGAATTGTTTGATTAACCTTTGTATCTGATTTGATGGTGTTGGATCCATAATTCTGGTGGAATTATAGGTTATCTCTTTATGAGAACAAAAACTGAGAATAATTGACGTTTAGATCATTCTTAATGTAAATCAATAATTGTCCTAGAATGAGGCTGTATAAAGGCATGCGTTGAGAAGTGTTATAGAAAAGTTCATTTCACCACTGAAGTTTACCTTCTCTTTCAAATGTTCCCATGGTTTCAAATTAATCAAAATGCCTTTAAAGTTTTCCATTTCTTCTGATTTCACCACCTAACCATTGAGATTATTAATTTTTCACGATGGAAAATTGAGGTAATGAAACCAATGATTAGGGTGTGAGATGACAAAAGTTAAGAAATTCCAGAGGGTATTTTGATGGTTTCAAATTCAATAGCTTTTTTGAATACGAGGTTTTTGATGAAATATATCTATAGCTATAGGAAATATGATTTTTTCCCCCTACTCTTTGCTTCTTTTTCTTGCTCTTTTAATCTCTATCCTTTTTAAGGAAGTAGTCTTATAGTTTGCTGGCAACAGATATACTTTGTATAGGTTATCGCTTTATGAAAAAAGAAAACTAAAAACAATTGACGTTTAGATTATTGTTAATGTAAATCAATAATTATCCTAGAAGAGGCCGTATAAAGGCATGCATTGAGAAGTGTCATAGAAAAGTTCATTTCACCACTGAAGTTTACCTTCTCTTTCAAATGTTCTCATGGTTTCAAATTAATCAAAATGCCTTTGAAGTTTTCCATTTCTTCTGATTTCACTGCCTAACCATTGAGATTATTAATTTTTCACGATGGAAAATTGAGGTAATGAAACTAATGATTAGGGTGTGAGATGACAAAAGTTTAGATACTCCAGAGGGTATTTTTATGGTTTTCAAATTCAATAGCTTTTTTGAATACGAGGCTTTTTATGAAATATATCTATAGCTATAGGAAATATGAATTTTTCCCCCCTACTCTCTTTACTTCTTTTTTCTTGCTCTTTTACTCTCTATCCTTTTTAAGGAAATAGTCTTATAGTTTGCTCACAACAGATATACTTTGTATAATTAGTGGATGCTACTCTTAAATTTCTTCTGAGATTATTTGCTATGCCAGAATTTTGAATTCGAAGTGTTTGCCTTGCATTGACACTGAGTGATAGATTCATGAATTTTGAGTTTTGAGGATTTAAATGCAATATGACATAACAGAATGAAATGTTAAATGTAGATTACCCTTAAACTAGATGGTGATATTAGATGACCAGTTCTCAATTTTGAGTTTGAGGACTTGCCTCTCTGATTAATACAAAATTATGATAAATGGAGGCATTCCTTCATCCATGGACTGATGTCCTCTTCTGATATTGGACTGTGATGCTTCTTCAAATTGATGTTAAATTTGGAAGTAGAACCCTTCTACTCACAACGGCAGTATGCGAAATTTCTATGATAACGATAATGAAGACAAATCCTTTTTTCCATTCCCTTCGGAACAGCGTTTACTTTCATTTTCTTTGTGAGCATTCCATCTACTTAGATTTATGTTTTTGGTGAACTGTAGGGTCAACAAGGAAAACAGGGCTGCTGGAATACTCGATAACCATGCAGAAGGAGAGAGATACGCAGAGCATGGAGTTCGGAAATTCGTTCGGAACAAAACCCCTCAGATCATGCCTGGAATCAATGATTTCTTCACCAATCCATCCAATGAGAAGTAGCTTGGAAATCGCTTGGTTTATGCAGTCTTTCTTTGAGACTGAAATTGATTTCTCTTGTTGCCTTTAAAATAAAATGTCATAGTATCAAAAATTGATATTTCATTTCCTTCCACATGAACCAGTATCCGAAATTCTTGTATTGAATGATTGATCTCATTGAGATTTTCTTGCAATCAAATTTTTTTTTGAATTAAATACAAAAAAAATTATTATTATTATTTAGTTGTTTTTAAGTTACGTTTATTCAGCATTTTTTACATTTACTTTGGGTCTTTAAATAAGCATTAATTAATTAAAATATTATAATCTGAATTACAAACTAATATTATATAATCTGGATTATATTACAAATTCAATTATTTTACAAATTGGATTATATTACAATCAAACACAACAAACTAATTTTTTTTTATTTTATTTCAGTTTTAGTTTGTCTTAGTAAAATTAATTAATACATTTATCTTTTAATATGCATTTGTTTCAACTAGGGTGAGTATTCGGTTAGAAGAATCAAAAATACATCGAAATTATAAAAATTGAATAATTTTTAAAATTAATACAATTAAGAATTTAGTAATTTAAAAAAATTGAGTAACGATGTTCAAATATAGTAAAAATTTCATTCAACATTTAAAATTTATACGAATTTTTAATTAATATTATTTAAAAATTATATTAAATAAAATATTAAATTAAATTTTATTCAGTTATCAATTCGATTTAACCGAATTACAAATTTAAAAATCGAATTAACCAAAATCAAATCGAATTTTAGAAAAAAATCGAATAACTGAATTATACCAATCCATCAGGAGTGATATAAAAATTATAAATGAGAGTCATGCAAGGTCATTTGAATTGGGATTTTCTTCAATTAACCGATATTTTAATATGCATTGTTTAAACAATATGTTGGGTTCAACCTTAGATTTTCTCCTTTTTTTTCAAAAAAGGTAAATCAAATACAATATTCTGATATTTCCAATGTAATACTCTTGAGAATTCTTCCGACATAATAATGAACCAAACGTCCTAGAGCCACAATCTTGAAAAAACGCTAGGCTTGATAAAAGATCAACATCAGCTTCCACGCCACAATATTTGGGAAAGGCGTTGGACTGCAATGAAGTCTCCGGCAGTTCTGGAAAAGCCCAGACCATTTCTATCGTCGTAATCTAACTTTCCGCGTCGTTACGGAATCTGCGAGCTCTATCTCGCCAGGAGCTTTGCTGCATCGCAATCACCTGCCACCATGATAGAAGCTTTATCAGTCATTTCATTAACTTCCCTGGAGGAATGAGATCATGCTGCTACTTTTACCTTGTCACTTATGAGAACAGTTCGATCGTGTCGTCGTCGATGTCGGTTTCAGGAGCACTTGATCTGACATTGTCATCAGCAGATTTCGCTTCTTGAATCGGAGTGGCTGGTGCTCCAAACATAGCATTATCATGAGCCGCTTTGATTTCTTCTTCCCGTTTGGTCTTAAATAACAGTAAAAAATTTGACATCTTTAGCTGACACTCTTGGGAGCATTACTAGACTATCTACTTGTACCTCAACAGCAGAAAGTCTGAAACTTTTCCCAATATCCTTGACAAGTGAAGCATCGTCGTCTGCAACTGGATATTCAAGCAACATATTGGTGAATGAATGATACCTTACATTATATATTAACCAGACTCATCGAGGATATTTAGAATGTTTCGACTGAATTTTATAAACTAGATGCAATCAAGACTTTCTGCAATTTCATGTTCCATCTACAAAACACAAATTTAACAACCCACAACAACTAAAGAGCAAAGAAATGGCAAAGAAAAAAAAAAAACTCTAATCACAGAAGCAAGAAAAAAAAAAAAAAAAAATATAAATAATAGACAAATCAGAAACACAGATAAATGACCAAAAGGACGAGAAGCAAAATCTTTACCTTCAATTTCATTATCGTCTTCATCCAGTGGTGCATCCTTGTTGAAATCAAACCTTTCCCATCCAGTGCCCTTATCTGTATCCTTAGCAACTGCGAAGCCATACACTTGTCACTACAATTCATTTTTCTCAAACCTAAATCTTTCATTTAGGTTTTCCATCAACGACTTCAAACAGATACTAGATTTCATTCAGAAATCAATGGTAGATGGAAATTTAATGATAAACAATACTCGAGCATTATACTGTAGGCATTTTATCAGCACCAAAAGCAGGATGAACTACCAACTGCATGTTTCCAGTAGTTGCTAAATTGTTTTTAAACCAATATCATTAAAGAACTAAGGCCACCCATCAAAGTTGCATAACAGCTTTTCTACTCCCAGCATTTTATCACAATAGGATGAGCTTCGCTAGCTCAAACTTTAATCTAATTTGAATCAAGCTCTTTCTTGTTTAATATAAATATGTAGGGATTAAAATTATGGGCATATCAAAATATCTAATATTATGGGTCTTCATGCATTTTGTTGAGTTTTGGTCCAAACATGACAGGACTCAACTTTTTAAAGTGAGCATAATTGACTCAAACCCAAAAATAGACCTAGTTGGAGGAGACATATCCCAACCTAAATTCGGTTCGATCCAAAAGCTTCTGTATCTCAAGAAAGACACACACACACAATACGTGCAACATCTTTTTAAGGGTCCGAATCTCCAAAAACCTGTTGAATGTATGAAACTGACAGTATGAATTATAATTACCAGTTTCAGAAAGCTGAAGCTTCATCTTTGCTTTAACTCTCTCAGCTGGTGTCTGATTAGCAAAAATGATCATTGATGAGTGAAGAAAGAATAACTCTACCAAAGAAAAAACCTAAAATAAAATTCTAGCAAAGAAAAAACCTTAATTCTCAAGGAAATAAAGATATTCTCATTAATAAGCATTAATAACTGTTGATATAAACATATATAAGAATAGGGTAAATCAGAACAAACTAAATTCACACAAAATGAGAAAGGCAATCTGTTAGCTAACTAAAAGTAAGTTGATAAAATAATTAGAAAAGTACCAGCGATCACATATCTGAAATCACACAGATCATATCGAAGAAAAAAAATAGATGGCAGGTCAAAGCACAACCGTCACTGCACACTCTAATATAATTGGTATACACAATTAAAAAGTTGTCAAGAAAATCAGACAGGATATAACATATTTAGTTTATATTGTATAAAATAAGAACACAAAAATTAAAAGTGCCATTTGTCGATAAGATTACATGATGCGCATCGGAAAAGCCCATTGGTTTTCTGTTTTTCTTTCTTACTTCCCAACGTTTATCATAATATTATTTCTTAATTTTGCGAAAAATCAAGCATCTTTCGTGTAAAAACTAAATTTTAATATAAAATGATGTCAAAAAGCTGATATCTTTTTTGTCTTAAATTCTCAATTTCTTTTGTTTTTAGAACAATAGAAAACTGAAAAAATTTCCATGAACCAGACACAATTACAATGAATGAGATAATAACATTGCTATCATTAGTCTTGTTTTTTTGGTATGGTTTTGCTTGCAGACTAAGGGCAATCAAAAAGATTATGTTTTGCAGACAAGGGAGAGGTGGAACAAAGTATCTATAGTTTTATAAATCTGTACTGATGGAGCGTGAGGAACCTTGTGCTAGTTTATAGTCATATGTTCATATGTTGTATAAATTGCTAAATTAAGCCAAATCTAAATTGCACAAAAACTAAAGCATGAACCAATTAAATATAACATTAGAATATATATTCTAAGTTGAATCATGTTATAATCACAGACAACAACCTAAGCTCCAGTATACTGTGGAAAACTAGTAAACTATGGACAAATTAATTAACAACAATAACAAATTGCTAGTATGCTAATAACAATTTATCAACACATTAATAACAGATTCCACCTGCTATTAGCAATCAACAAACAAATCAAATTTAATATGACTAGAAATCAAATTACACTCACCTATACTCGCAACCAGCAAATTCTAAAATTAGCATTAATAAGTTTTCCTAATACCAAACTACATTATCACAGTGGTAAAAGACGAATGAAAGAGATATATGATTTGAACAGTATGGTGTTGAGAGATACTGGTGGTCAAATTGGGCGAGACGGAGAGGAAAAACTGGGTCTCAGTTGTTGCATGCAGAAAATCTCGAAGGTCGCAGGGGTCGTTGTTGACAGAGAGCACTGACATTGCTACATTTCTGTGGCAGCTTGTAGATAGAAGAAGCGTGCAAGTTATATCTGCCATAAAATGGAGGACAACATACAAACGGAAGCAAGAGGAAAGCCAAGGTTAGTTTTTTCCCCTTAAAATTTCTTTAATCTGGTATAATTAAACTTACATTCTGTGTACTTTAGTCAACATTATAAAAAATTAAGATCTGGGAGTCGCAAATGCAGCCAGATTTCATCTCAGGTAGTACAAAAGCTAATGCCTATAGTCAAGCACCTGTTATGTGATCTATTCCTGTCCATATGCCTAGGCAGCCGGCTTGGGATACCTTTTAAACATGACAAAGGTATCAACACAGCATTTAAATCCCCATACACATTCATCTCTGCAGCTTACCATTGCACCAAAATCTTGCAAATTAACTACAATATAACATACCTAAAATTTGATCGTGCATAGAAAATAAAACAGCATAGTGAGGAGCCTATCATCATGTACTGCTCTTACAATCTTATCTCCTGTTTTCTCACTCTCTGAGCATGTTTCTCAACTGGTCTATCCTAGAAGTGTTAGTGACTTAAGGACACTCAAAATCCATGCTAATAGGATCATTTATCCTACAAAACTTAGGGAATAGCCCACTCCTGTCAATGTGATCCTCGTTGTATTTCAGATTCAAACACCAAGCAATCTTATTCTTGAGAGACATCATGGAGTTTCTTTGTAACAAAAAATTTCAATCCCTCAAATCAACCCAGTCTTTGTTGCAACAATATTGCTTACTCATGGATTGAAAAAAACAACAATCAATAACAACCAAAGCCTTATCCCACTAGGTGGGTTGGCGGCTAAAAAAGGACAGCTTGGTGCATGAAGCTCCCACCATGAGGGTCGTAGGGAAGGGTCTATTGTATGCAACCTTACCCTACTTTGTAAGAGGTTATTTCCAGGACTCGAACCCGTGACTTTTACTCATGGATTGAAAAGATCCTTGAAATTTATGCAGCCAAATAATAATGATGCTTACTAAATGAAATTGGACAAACAATTTTATTTCTTTTGAACGAATTCAACAACTAGCTAACGGGAGAATTTCTAGTTTTCAAATGCAATAAGTTCTCAGGTATTAACAATCAGTTGTCCACAGCGAAGAAACAAGCAAAAACCTGAAGACAGACGGAAGAACAGAGCAAGCAAATACTCACCATCTGCGAGTAACCCTTTATAAGCTGAGAGTAATCAACGCCACTTCCACCGCTCTCGTTCTTCGAGCTTTTGTGCTTGCCGCCCCCTGTCTCCTCACGACGCCCTCTACGTTCACGATCCCCAGCGCGGGAATCCCTGGAAGGCGATCGACTTCGCCTTCTACTTCTGGAATGGGAATAATCCTCCTCTCGATCTCGAGAACGGCGAGCGCAGTCGGATTCTCGTCGCCTCTCCCGGCTACGTGAACGACGCCTCCGTTCATCGGAGCGGTGGTCTTCTCGGTCCCTACTACTACGGCGTCTCCGATTGCGGTCGGGAGAACGGGGCAGGGACCGGCGGCGGCAATGCCGGTCAGGCGAAGGGGAAGAGGATCGGCGGGTTTTCTCCTTCCTGAGCTTTTTCTGTATGACTTCGAGCTGCGCTTGCTTGAGGCGCGGCTCGTCGGGCGATGTCGCGCTAGGGCTGGAGGCGCGGACGAAGGCGGAGAAGAGAGAGGAGGGCCTCTTGGGCTTGGAGGCGAAGGGTTCGTCGCTGGCAGAGGCGGAGGAGAACCCCAGGCCTTGCTTGAAGCGGGCGGCGCCTCGCCCTTGCGGCTGAGCTCGTCGTAGTAAGCGGCGGCCTTCTCCTCCTCCATTTCCTTTCTCTCCTCGACTCAGACGAGAAGCAGATGGAGCGGGCGACTGCGGAAGATCCAACCTTTTCGGATTTAGATTTCGGATGACTCCGTTGACCCGATAACCCGATTGTTTAAAATAACGTCCCATGGGCGTGGCCATGTCGAGTCAAATACGGTCAAATTTCTATTCCCTTAATTTGTGTTCTATTTTATATCATTTTAAAAATCAGTTTATATGATTAAAAATATATTTAAAAATAATTTTCATGGTATTCAAAATGAATGTGCTTTAATTTATTTCATGGTATAAATGCGTGAAAGTAAAAGCGTCAATATGCATTTTTGGCATAAATCATGGAGGGCGAAATAAAATTTTCCGGACGCCTTTAGGAAGCGATCGCGGATCGGACGAGGGCGAAGGTCACGGAAGCAAAAATGGCGAAGGGCGGAGGCGGAAGTGCGATGCGATCGATGGAAGAAATCAAGAAGCCGTGATGCCGCTTCTCAGATTGTAACAGGAATTCGAATTTGCGATCTCGATTTCAAGTTCGATCCACCGCCCCTCTCGATCGATCATGAGACAGATGCGGAAAGGGCGAGCTCCGGTGGCAGCCTCGGCGGAGTCCTCCGAGGTGAGGTACCGAGGCGTCCGGAAGCGGCCTTGGGGGCGCTTCGGGGCCGAGATCCGAGACCCGGTGAAGAAGGCCCGGGTGTGGCTCGGCACCTTCGACTCCGCCGAGGACGCCGCCCGGGCGTACGATGCCGCCGCCAGAGCCTTCCGCGGCCCCGACGCCAAGACTAACTTCCCCGCCTCCGCGTCCCCTCCCCCGCCGACCCTCCCTCCATTTTCTTCCTCCGCCGCGCGATTCACCTTCGGCGGCCATCGCCACCAGTCTCCGCCGCAGCGGGCCGCGTCCAGCAGCCTCAGCAGCACTGTCGAGTCCTTCGGCGGCCCACGGCTTACCACGCCGGCCTTCACCCGCGAGTCGCGCCTCCGGAAGCAGACCAACCCGCTACCCCCGCGCATTCTCGATGGCGAGGAGGATTGCCACAGTGATTGCGGTTCGTCGTCCTCGGTCGTCGACGACACGGACGGTGACATCGCTTCGGCGCAGGGACAGCCAGTGCTCCTGGATCTCAACATCCTTCCTCTCGAAGATGATCCTTCTCTGATTACCAGTTCTAATTCTAAGAAAAGTGAAGATGATCTTCACTAAAAAAAGGTCTTCTCCTTTCCTGAACCTATCTCTGCACGTTGATCTCGATCTCTCTGTTCTATCTATGCCGTGTTCTATTTGTTAGCTATGAATTACAAATGGTTTGGCTTTTGAATATTTGGTGATATCAAGATCGGTTCTAAGATATGCTTGGATCTACCTCTCTTCCAGTTTTTAGTCTATGTACAAAGTAAATCTATTACGTTAAATGAATAAGAAATTGGCAAAAGCTAAAATAGCTTCCTGCATTAATTCATATGATTTATGCATTTCTACAACTGTAGTGAGCATTAAAATTTCAGATGTTTTATAGACAGATGGGAAAATCTACTAATAATAATCACTAACAAGTTGTAAAGAAATGAAATTAGAGAACCAAAAGTTCCTTATGGTCATTGCTTGATCTGTTGATGGAAATTGGGGAATCAGAGGTCCCATTTAAGTGCAGCCAAGAATGTTGTTAAGCTGGTTATTTTGAAACATCCACTTGGTTGAGACAAATTTACCATGGTTGTTTCTACCTGTATTTGATTTAAGAATGTATACCAAGAAAGTTGCAAGAAATAATAATTTCTTTGTTCATTGGACAATCATCACTCAATTAAATCTCAAGTCTTGGTCTCCCTATAGCCTTAATATCTTCTCTAATTCATTTAACTTGTTTAACTATAGAATATATTGGCCATCATTTGATATGTTTGTACTATTTTAACCTTTTTTTTCATTTTTATATTAGAGCTACACCTAATTGCTTGTTACATTAGAATATTTTTCATTTCATTGGTTTAGTAGTCTCACGCATTTCTCTTAGTATCACATTAATTTCTTGTGCATTTTTTCGAGTACAACACATTCATTAATGAAGCGTGAAGAAGAGTTCAACAAGTAATCTTTCTTTTAGCCTTAAAGGCATATGTGGATCACACTAAGACTTCAAAAACTCTTCATTTCAGCTATCCAGTTTTTTCACGTTAATGATATCTTCATTAATATCTTCTTCTTGTTGAATAATAAATTCAAAACCATAACTCATATATTTCTTTATTTTTTGAAATTCATATATTTGTTTTTTATTCTACTTAATTTAAACATTTAGTTTATATTCTTCTTTATCTGTAATATGACTTTCAAATATAAAAATTATTTTTATCAATTAGCATAAATTTGCAAATAATTTTCTACCAAGAAGGTTTGTCTTTCATCTAGCACTTGAAGGACTATGTTTATCCTCAATTTAGTTGATAATTAAGAAAAGTCAAGATTACGATGTGAACCATAGGATTTTATGACCTGACCTAAATGATCTAGATCCTAAGTACTAAGGATCTGAATCGAGCAAGGATCTTTTGAACTTAGTAAAATAATCCCATATTGTTTCTACATAGCGAATTTATGAATCGCTTCCTATTCGTAGGTAGAATCTTGATCTTAACCATCTTATTTACAATTATGGGAAAATCATTTGTTACTTTCAATCGCTCTAATGCCAGCAACTATATTTTAGCGTTCTTTATTACATCAACATAATTGATGAGTGTTTTTTTCCTTCTCTAGAATCTAGTATGATAATTGTCTTTATAATTCATAATTTGAGGTCTAGGACAGTAATAATCATTTGCAAATCCTTGTTTATATACACACACATTTAGGTTGTTATTTTGCTATATTCTTACTTTTTGTTACCAATATATATCTTCCTCGATACCTTGAACATCTTTTTAATCCCTATGCTAAATCTTCCATACTTGAATAGGTATATCAACCATACTTGAATATCTCAACCGAACCTTCAGTTTTATCCCTTCCTTTTTATAAAACATTTAGGACATATTTGAAATCCTCATTTGTGTTTATGCTTTGAGTTTTTGACCCTATCAATTATAAATTCAAGAATGTCTATGGCATTCCTTGCTTTTTTGATAGAATCATAGCAACAGTAAACTTATAGTTTCCAATTCCTTATTACTTTTATAGACAACAGAGTATCCAACGGTTAGAAACTTTCTGGTAGAAACCATTGCTTGAATATTAGTCTGTTCTTCATTCCGAAATCCCAACTTTTTTTCCTTTCCTATTAAATTCTTTGGCAGTTTCAGTTGGTATTTCCAATTTGGTGGCTCAAAAGAAGTTCCCTATTATTTCCATCCACATTTTTTTTTGTCTTCAGCCCAAATTTATCATAGTTTGAATTTTGGAGCTATTATGTTGATGCAAGTTTGACAGTGTCACAGTATATATAGGTCTCTGTCCATTCTCAAATGTTTCAATTACTACAAAGTGAAGTAATATATCCATTTGCTGGACTAGCAGAATACACAATGCGACAGTTTTGCAGTACTGGTTTTGATATCGTCCTACCACTAAACTAGCAAAGACTATACCACAACCATCACTCAAAAAAAGAAAAAAAGTCAGGTTCATCTTTAATCACCAACAACTATCTCATACAAAATCTAAGGACCTATGAATCAACATTGTTTACCATAGTTGAGAGAAATGCATAAAGATAAAAGCTTCTAAGAGAGTGGAGACCAAAAAACAAGTACCAGAGTTTTACAAGTTTTTTTTAATGACAATAATCAGGTTATCTAACTCGTAATTTGATGGAAGATGCAAAGAAAAGAAAAGAAAAACATTTTTTTTAAGCAGAAATTAAAAGAACGACTCTTTTTGTTTTTTTCGGCCCACCCCATTTGTAACTCATGTATAATTATCCAATTGTTTTCTAATATATTATTTTCAAATTATCTTCTGTTTAAATTCTAAACTTGCGATGCATTCTAGTAGTTATAATATGTGTGATCCCGGATCAACTTACGTATAGTTTAGCCCGGCAATCTGACGTCTCGTTAGTAGAAGATAGATTTATGGGCTTCGGGAGCCCATGGGATATAAGGCTTGTATGGGCGGCTCGGCCTAGTTCCCCCAAGAACGAGAAGGATAGACCCTGGTAAAAGGTAATCATCGGGACTAAGGGAGTTGAAAGTCCCCAAAAGGCCTCCGAGTCTAGGAAGGCCTGGGTTGGAAGGCTCGAGTCCTAGAAGACTCGATTTACAGCGTCACTGAATCTCAATTCTCTCGAGTCGGGGGAACCTCAAACTCAAGGCATCTTGAAGACATACGCAGCTATACGCTTATACACCGCTCGGCTCAGTGTCCCCGATCGGGCGCGTGGCGACCCACGTTCTTCAGAATCGGCCTGACCGAGCGTTCAGACTATTGCGGGTCTGCCCCCGCACCCCTCTCGGTTCAGCTCCTAGCCGACGTGTGGCGACCCACACTCCTGGGATAAGCCCGAACCAGATGAGACTTTACCTGATGTATCACCGAATCACACCAATACTCTAGGTCCTCAGTCGACCTCATCGTTATATGCCCTCAGTCGGCACCACTACTATAGGCCCTCAGTCGGCCTCCTCATCCTGTGCCCTTAGTCGACACCACTAATCTAGACCCTCAGTCGACCTTCTTATCCTGTGCCCTCAGTCAGCACCGTTACTATAGGCCCTCAGTCGACTTCCTCATCCTGTGCCCTCAGTCGGCACCGTTACTATAGGCCCCCAGTCGACCTCCTTGTTCTGTGCCCTCAGTCGGCAGTCGTGCTTGAGATATTGTCGTGACTCTCCAGAACAACCACTCCCTGACACAGAGCCAGCAGAAGGAATACGGGGTCGGCGCAGGTGGGGCCTCATTCCGGCACTAATCGCGAGTATCTCGCTAACGTCATGATCTTCCTACCACATCCTGAGCCCTCCGTACCATGACCACATACCTCTGTGTCAGGCCGAGCGGTGCCCAACGACGCTAACCATTACGCTGACAGTGCCCTTTTCCTTAATCCGGTGTGTGACACCTTACCCTGTCATCTCTGGGTATGTCTTGCCTTGTCCTCGCTACGAGACAAAAGGCGGCAGGCTGGGCAGCAGCTGTCATCTTCCCCGGCTATATAAGTCTCTCCACTCTACATGTCCCAGGTACGCGTGATAGTGCAATTTACTATTCTATTGCTTTCCTTTTGCTCTACCACCACCGAGGACTGACTTGACCGTCAGAGTACTTTACCGGGGACTTTTTTCGGCAGGTTCTAATGGTTTTTGTCTTGCAAGCCAGGAGCACGCATCGGAGTCCACGTCGGTAGCTCGTGATCTTTGGGAGACCACCTCACTCTTGGGAGTTTACCTCGCCTCGCAGCAGGATCAATGTGTAATAATTATGATTATATATTTGTTAAAATATGATAGGTTGAATTTGTATTATAGTAATTATAATGTGAATATTTTTCAACAAATTAAGTATGTATTGATATCATCGATTTAGAATTTAGATGGAAAATAAAAATAAAATTTATATATGGATGCTTGTGTAATTATATATGAAATTAAAATGGAACGGTTATTCCAAAAAAAAAAAAAAAGAAGGATTCTTTGACCCCGACTGTTTTTTTTATTCTCCCAAAAAAGATGATGTTGAGCCATGTCACATCACACGCGTCTCTTTTGCCCTGCAAGCCCACGAGTCACTATACACGGGCCAAGATTAGTTTGCTCTTTCGATGATCAAACTGTTGGACTAAAACCGGAGTGGCCTACCGCCTACACATGGGCGAAGAGTAGGTTCCCGTCGACAAAGTGACCGGCGCAAGTGGTTCACTGCCACCACCAACTAACCTAGCTCGACAGAGGCCGATACTTTCCTCGAACACTACAATGAAAAATGATTAATTATTATTTCTAATATTTACAGTTTGTTTAATTATTAATTATAATATATTTTATAAAATTATTTTCATCAAATGGATCGTAAATCCTGAGACATTGACTTCTAGATCGTTCGTTACAAACGCATTCTGATTTATCCTTGCGATCGATGAAAATTTTTATCGAGCCAAATTGATCATTCAAAATTCGACGTTAATCAATTTCATTAATCCGCAAAGGATCACTGGCGTCACAAATCATATCGGGGCGGCCTACAATTAACTAACCATCTGTGCCATACCTAATTCGGCACGATTAGGAAATAAGCGGATCCAATCCAGATCATACCCTTTCGGGTAATTTAACTATGGTGTTGCTTAATCCATAATTTGTGACCTAGAAATTAAATTTAAAGCACCAATAATACTTTCTTCCTCGACACGGAAGCTAAAGAATAAACCAAGCATAATTCTTCGAATATGTTCCATCTTCTGCTTTTTGATTTTTTTTCATTCATTATTTAATTCTCGCCATTTCACTTAAATAATAATAATAATAATAATAATAATAATAAACAATATTATTTATTGTGATCATGTCGACAAGCGAAAACCGATTCTTCTACGAATGACTCGGTCTGCTATAACTCGGAGATCGGGGACGGGCTCAAACAGGGGTCCGGCTCAAGAAGCTCGACTCGGACCAAAAAGGGGATTATAAAGTAGTGGCGTGGTTGCAAAATGGCAGCAATCCCTTCTACAGAGTCATATGTGGGGTTTATATAGAGGAGAGATAACTATCTGCTGTGTCAGAGCTGGTAAATCTCATTAAGGGAGGGTCAGTTGACAGATGGTGATAGTGACAACCGTATTAATGCTGTGAGACTGCCATAGCCGCCTGACACCCTGCCTAATATATCTCTTCTGTCCCTCTTTAACTCTCGGCGGCTCTGCCAGGCAATGATTATGCCGGGGGATTGTCTTCTGAATATTTGATAAGAAAGACTTATATGATAAGAAAGGCTCATAATTGTTCGGTCGTTCCCGTGTGATCACGAGTACCTGACTTTGGACAACATACTTTGAGGGGCCGACCTCGGGTGACCGACCCCGAGTGTCCCGGCCTCGGGTGTCCGACCCCCCCCCCCCCGTTCCGACCTCGGGTGATCGACCCCGAGTGTCCGAGGTGTCCTGACTCTGATCGTGATGGAGGGTGCCGACTTCGGGTGACGAGAAGTCCGACTCGGTGTTTGACCTGGCTATTCACTACAGTTAGATCGGCAATCGAACTCGATCAGCTCTGATCCTTCTAAAAAAATTATACGCCCGGATCATATTGAAATGAATAATAATTAGTTTTCGGTCTAAAAAATTTCTATCTATCTGAATCGAAGAAGTAAGTGTGAAGATTTATCTAACAATTAGCATGAGAAATTTTTTTCATAGCATTCGAATTACATATAAACATGTTGGAGGGATAATCATAGACACCCTGCTGTTTGAAAAATAATTAGTTTTCTTTTTATAATCGATAACTTGGCATTTTATATATTTAATTTATATCGGTTAATTTTAGAGGATGAATTCGATTTTATAAAAAAATTATTTTATCATTAAAATAAATTGAAAAATATTTAATTAAAAAATCATTTGTTAATTCATAATTTTATCAAGTCAATGTATCATTAAAAAATTTATTTGTTGATTTATTGGAATTGAGAGATCCTAGCGTTTTAGTAATTTTAATTCTGGTGGTATAAGACGATTCGTTCATCTTTAACGTCTCTATCAATCTATTCCAGAACTAATATAGAGAAAATAAATTACGAAAATTATTAGATCGGATACTATAATTAATGTGTGGGGAGGAGGGTCATCATCTTAACTTTGTTAAAATTTTAATCACCAAATCTTAAAATGATATTAATTTGGAAGCATAAGGGGTGGATGATTGGTTTTGCATATCGATTTCGTAAAGAAGACCCCAGGGTTATGGTGTAACGGTAGGATGATTAGTTGTTATCTTAGTCATTCGCAGTTCGATCCCTAACTATGATATATTTTGTAAAAAAAAAATCAAATGGGATGCAAATCCTGAGACGCTACATTTCTAAATCGCTCATCGCGAACACTTCTCGATTTAGATTAGTGAGAAATTTTTATAAAATTAGAGATCTGTTATTGATCCAATATTTTTATTTTTTTTATTTTTTATTTTAAAGAAGACCGCACTGGACTTTTTGAATACGCAGCCTTTCATTTTCTTACCCGATTCTGTCGCTCCGTTATTTGCCTCGCCGCACCGTCACCGCCGCTGCTCTTGCCAATGTTTGCAGGAGCAAGGGAGTATAAATAGCGAGAGAGCGAGTGAAGAGGGAGCGGCGAAGGCGAGCAGCGTGCTTTTCTTCTTTCCCTGTTCATCTCGCGAGCTGAGCCATGGCGGGAAACGATTGGATCAACAGCTACTTGGAGGCGATCCTGGACGCCGGCCCGGGCATCGACGCTGCCAAGGCCTCGTCGTTGCTGCTGCGGGAGAGGGGGAGCTTCAGCCCCACACGCTACTTCGTGGAGGAGGTCATCACCGGCTTCGATGAGACGGATCTGTACAAGACTTGGGTTCGGGTGAGGTTTTATTTCTGCGGCCGATCGAAGGGATCTCGTTCTCCGATTTAAGGAAATAGTGGTTTTATGGGGTGGAAAATTTTGATTTGGTAGGCCGCGGCTATGAGGAGCCCGCAGGAAAGGAACACGCGACTGGAGAACATGTGCTGGAGGATTTGGAATTTGGCACGTAAGAAGAAGCAGGTGATTGCTATTGTTGCTCCTCTTCTTTGTTTTTTTCTCTAAATTCAGTTATATGCCTATTTTTTTTTTTTTACTGTAGTTAAATTTGGGAGAGTGCCGTTCCAAATTATTGGATTTTTGGATGATCTCTTCAATTTATCGATTTAGTTGTTTGTAAAAATTTCCTAGATCCCATCAACCATAGGTCGAACATTGCAAAAAAAAAAAAGAATGGCATCAAGTGTTTGCGAAGGGTTTATTTGGATTACTTAGAATTTTGAGACCTTTGTAGTGTAGTAGAGTTGAGAATATTAATATGGATGAAGGTAGCTATTTCAAAAGATAATTTCAAAATGCTACTACCGGGAGTAATTAAGTATAGTTCTAATAGTTGATCAAAATTTCAAAGATAGGTTGTCATGATATAAATATGTTAAAAGACGATCAATAAATAGTTGAATCAATTAGATTTAAATGTATGTGTGACAGAGGGAGATGAAAAAAAAGTAATTTAATAGATTTGGATGTTAGTGGTAATATTAACTATTAAGTATACATAGAGTTCAACAGCAAAATAAATGATCCAAAATAGTTAAGAATCATGGCTACATCTTGTTGTTGTAGTAGAAAATTTTGGCTGGACAGTTGCAATCTTAATTATTTAAAATTTACTTATGACTAAATCCAATTTCTGTTCCCGTTTGATGTCCAAGAGCAGATTGAGGGAGAGGAAGCTCTAGGTATTTCCAAAAGCCGCCTTGAACGAGAAAGAGCTCGTCGTGATGCAACTGCTGATATGTCTGAAGATCTCTCAGAAGGTGAAAAAGGAGATGCCAATAACGATATGTCAACTCATGGTGACAGTAACAGAGGCAGAATGCCAAGGATTAGCTCTGCTGAAGCCATTGAGGCCTGGGCAAGTCAGTATAAGGACAGAAAATTATATATAGTGTTGATAAGGTAAGGACCAATTTGCCAAATGCAGATGCTAAAAGATTGGTATACTTCCCTGGATGTTATTTCATGCCATTCTTGCTTTCTAATTTGCTATCTGAATATGCTTATGAATATAGAAGAATAACCATGACCATCTTCTTTAATGATTTTTAGAGAGTCAGAGTTCTTTGTGCACCAATGTTTATGGACCTCAACAATTCCAAGGACCAAAGCTTTTGCAGTTCAATCAGGTCTGAGAAAATTACAAAAACATAAAATTAAAAATTGCAAAACTAGATCAGCCGGGCAGTCTGCCTACTTGACACTTTAATTCTGGATTTGTGACTGATCTAGGCCATATTGTGGCCCTTTTTCGTTAAATAGTTGAATCAACTTAGTCTTTCTGAACAAAAGTGTAACACAATTCTTAGCTTTTAGCTGATTAGTATTATTCTGTATATTATTTCCTGTGTTAAAAGGAAGTTTTGGACTTCATGACTTTCATCTAATTTTTCAAAGTACATCTGCTGAAAGAAGATAAACGTCAACTAAGTACGCAACAAAGTTTTGAATTCAAAGATGCCTGAGGAATAGAGGAAGTGTTTTCTGGTATCAATTTTTAAAGATAAAGGTGACCTACAGTGTTGCTCCTATAATGGTTTAAGTAGATGTGTGATGCCATGAAAATTTTGGAAAGTATTATTGAGAGAATAAAACAAACGCATGAGAAACAACTTGTTTTCATTCCAAGAGGACTAAATATAATGCTATTTATTTAATAACACACTTAATTGAAAAACATAGAGAAAATTGGAAGGAATGCACGATCTTTGCTGACTAGAAAGAGTCTATTTGATTGTTTTCAAAAGCAAATAACGTCTAATAACTACATCGATGAGTTTGGTTTCTGTAGAACTTAAACAATTACCATGGAAAGAGAACTAAATTCAAATATGTAACCTATATCATTAGAAATATAATCTTTAAATTGCATTTAATTATGTTAACTAAAGTTTTCCTTAATCTTCCTATACCACAATTCAATTTGTCTATGTAGTAAGTTTGTCTATACCATTTTTATCTATTTTTCTCTCATCATTTATAGAGCTGCACATATTTGCTTCTAGATAATAGTATTTTTGATTCATTTTTACATTTTTTAGGAATTCCGGATATTAATCTTAGGATTTCCATCTATACTATTCTAGCTATTTTTTTTTTAAAAAATAGCCAGTATTTAATATATCCATTGTATGCGTAATACATATTGGGCATTCTGCTAAGATGTATGTTATATCAAGGACTAAAGCTACAATTTAATGTTGTTTTAAGTAATTTGTTTAGTAGTATTTATCTGTAACCATAGTAAATGTGAAAATAATAAAAATTTTATTCTGTTCTATCATTGATACATTGCCCATAGTCTGTACCTATTGAATAACTACTAAAATATTTATGTTTGTAGAAAGAATCTCTATTTGCCTGTAGTTGTCTTACTTTTTTGATGATTATCCTGATCACTTTCATTTTTTTCATCTTTCTTAATCTATGGCCTAAACACATTTTTGTGTGTGTTGGGTGGTAAGATAATGCCTTGTTCCCTATGCATGCTACTATTTGTTTTTACCATTTATGAGGAAACTTCTTTGCTATGCAGCATTCACGGTCTCATACGGGGTGAAAATATGGAGCTTGGTCGCGATTCTGATACTGGTGGTCAGGTACATGCAGCTAAAGAATTCCAAACCTAAAATTCCAAACTTAGGTTTGACAATGATTACCCTGATTACTCAAAAGATGACAAATCATTGTATTTTTTTCAACCTTCGGATATGATAGTCATATTTCTCATCCCATATGTTTCTAAGTGTAAGTAGGAAAAAGAAATTATTTGATGTGCTACTGGGCCACTGACATGCCATCCTATTCAAACTCTCGTGATTCACTTGACTAAATCTTGATTACGTATGTTAGTTAGAATTCTGAAATTAACTATGATGAATTATGCAACAACTTGTGGATTTTATTAGTCTTCAAACATGGCTTAGATAAATGACTTACTCATTCTCTGATGAATGTTTTAGGTGAAGTATGTTGTTGAACTTGCAAGAGCATTGGGTTCAATGCCTGGAGTATATAGAGTTGATTTACTTACGAGGCAAATATCGGCGCCAGATGTTGATTGGAGCTATGGTGAACCAACAGAAATGCTGAGTCCAAGAACCTCTGATATGCATGAGATGGGCGAGAGCAGTGGAGCTTATATAATTCGCATTCCATTTGGGCCAAAAGATAAATACATTCCTAAAGAACTTTTATGGCCACATATCCAAGAGTTTGTTGATGGTGCACTTAGCCATGTTATGCAGATGTCAAAAGTACTAGGGGAGCAAATTGGTGGGGGGAAGCCACTATGGCCTGTTGCTATTCATGGACATTATGCAGATGCAGGCGACTCTGCTGCTTTACTCTCTGGGGCATTAAATGTTCCAATGCTATTCACAGGCCACTCCCTTGGAAGAGATAAGTTAGAGCAACTTCTGAAGCAAGGGCGACAAACAAGAGAAGAAATAAATGTAACATACAAGATAATGCGTAGGATTGAGGCGGAGGAACTTTCTCTTGATGCTTCTGAAATTGTTATCACTAGTACAAGACAGGAGATAGAAGAGCAGTGGCGGTTATATGATGGTTTTGATGTTATACTTGAGAGAAAACTACGAGCTAGAATCAAGCGCGGCGTAAGCTGCTATGGTCGTCATATGCCTCGTATGGTTGTAAGTATATTACTTCATTTTTTATTTAAAATAATAATAATAATTTATATCTGCTTTTAAGAAATATACTTAGCTCTGAATTATCACACTCAATTCCTTTGATATTGCATTTCTCATTTACAAAAATAATTACTTGGGACTTATAGCAATCTGATTGTAAATATTGGGGGCCTAATTGGATATATCATGTGTTACAAGCTTTAAAATGTAATTTTTACATTCAGGAACAATAAATATTGGTAGTGTATTATTACAGGTTGAAAAACCCCTAAACTTTCTCCATTAGTTTCTACGGGCTTTAACTATCTAGTTAGATGTATTTTTGTCTTTGAATATTGATATTTAGATGTTATTTTTCAGGTTATTCCTCCAGGCATGGAATTTAAAGACATTGCTTCACATGATGGTGATGCTGATGGTGAATCTGAAGGAAATGATGATAATCCAGCAAACCCTGATCCGCCGATTTGGTCCGAGGTCTCATACTATTCCTGGACTCTAGATTTTTTAGTTGTGCATTTCTTCTAATATTTTTTTGGATGGAAGCCTCATTTAAATGACATTTCTTCATACTAAATGTGATTTTATATAAACACTATCAGATAATGCGGTTCTTTACAAATCCTCGGAAGCCTATGATTCTTGCACTTTCAAGACCAGACCCAAAAAAGAACATTACTACTCTAGTGAAAGCATTTGGTGAATGTCGCCCACTAAGAGAGCTTGCAAATCTTGTATGTGGAAGTTTCTTCTCTTTGACTGGATCTATGTACTATCATTATTTGTAGTTATTGAGCAACACTTTTATATGAGTTTGTATAAACTAACTCAGGTTTAACTTACGGATTACAGACTCTCATAATGGGTAACCGTGATGATATAGATGAAATGTCAAGTACAAATTCATCAGTTTTGACTACTGTATTGAAGTTAATTGACAAGTATGATTTGTATGGCCTAGTGGCATATCCAAAACATCACAGGCAGTCAGATGTTACTGAAATTTATCATTTGGCAGCAAAAACAAAGGTGTGTTTTTAACCTAAGATCACAATTGTAATGCTTCTATTTGTTTTGTTATTGAAAATCAGTGGGTTGCAAATTAGAGGCAACAATGCTCCAATGTCTTCATGGATGAATATGTGAGCAAGTGATTTGAATTTATGAGTTTGTAGAATGAGAGTTAAGTTTATGAGCTTGTAGAATGAGAATTAAGTTTCAAAATATTTCAATTTCATCATTAGGATGTGTTTATTTAGAAGGAAAAGAAGCTGGAGAAACAGAAAGGAAAGAAAAACTCAGGGATTCATGATTGCTTCTTCTCTCAAACTGTCATAAAGCTTCTTTTATTTCCTTGTATTTGCCCAACAGTGTAAATTGTATCATCACTTGCCTTGATTTTCATCCTTCTGATTAGAGTGTCCTTGAGGAATTTAGTCCTTACAATTGTCATTTTTGTTTTTATTTGTTGGAGCTTGGAAGTGTTTATCCATTTGGTTTACAGTATGATGATCATCAATTTGATTAGAGTGTCCTCAGTTTTTAGATTTGTTACTGTGTCAATTTGATATTTGGGTTAGCTGATGGAAATGGTTCTTTTTATTATTTCTTCATATCATCTTTATGAGCAGTTGGTTATCCTTGCTTGCATTGATTTTTTTTCTCCAGTATTCTTCTACTGTTCCTCATATGACCTTACAAATGACAAAATGGTTTACTTGGGACTTCAATTCTCTTTCATTTGGTGCTGTTACCTCAGCAACGTTTGGCTTTGGGCTAAATGGATGTTTTTCATTTGTTCTATAGCTATTTTGTGAGTCTTCTTTTGTGCCATTTGTGTCCTTTCTCCAGTGTTCTAGTTATAGTTCACAATTGGTACTAAATTGCTGCAATTCTGACAGTCAATTGTACCTACTGGCTTGACTATTTTTTCAGGGTGTTTTTATCAATCCAGCTTTCATTGAACCATTTGGCCTTACCTTGATAGAGGTTGGTTGATGATTAGATTATTTTTCCTGTCAATGTAATTTTTGTGTAAAGTTCCCTTTTTTGGTTAGAGCAGGCTGCTGCCAGTGGTTTACCTATTGTGGCTACAAAAAATGGTGGCCCTGTTGATATACACAAGGTTTGTTCTTTGATTTTCACTATTTGTCTTAGATACATGTCTTCCACACTGGGTTTTTTATTTCTTCTCAGAAGTGTATCCTATAAGTGGAGTTGATTCTCAATTATTTTTTATAATCAAATGTGCTCCAGGTTCTCGACAATGGTATTCTTGTTGATCCCCATGATCAACAAGCAATAGCCGATGCACTTTACAAGCTGGTTTCTGACAAACAATTATGGGCACGATGTCGGCAGCACGGCCTGAAGAATATTCACCAATTTTCCTGGCCAGAACATTGCAAAACCTACTTATCAAAAATATTTTCATGCCGACCAAGGCATCCTCATTGGCAGAGGAGAGATGATGAGTTTGAAGATTCTGAACCAGATTCACCTAATGATTCATTGCGAGATATCAAAGATATATCATTGAACTTAAAGCTTTCACTAGATGGTGGAAAAAGCGAAGATAGTGGTACTGTTGGCAATATCACAGGTTCTGCAGATGCCACTGCTCCTAATGGGAAGGAGAATTTGGAAAATGCAGTTGCAAATTTATCGAAGGGTGTTTTAGGACCTGCACAGAAGGTTTCATCTGGTGAAAGGACTGATCATAACTCTCATAAGCTTCCATTGTTGAGGAGGAAGTATGTTATGGTGATTGCAGTGGACTCTGTTGTTGATGCAGATCTTATTTCAATAATAAAAAGTATTTTTGTGGCTTCAAGTGACAGTATGTCTGGTTCCTTAGGCTTTATACTGGCAACACATTTAACAGTATCAGAGATTCACTCTCTCCTTACAACTGGTGGGATGGTTCCTACTGATTTTGATGCTTTTATCTGCAATAGTGGAAGTGACATCTACTATCCATCTTCAAATTCTGAGGATCTCATTTACCCTTCTGAGCTACCTTTTGCTCTTGACATAGACTATCATTCACAAATCAAGTATCGATGGGGCGGAGAAGGGTTGAAAAGGACCTTAGTTCGGTGGGCTGCTACAGTTAATTCCCAAAATGGAGAAAAAGAAGAAATTGTTACTGAAGATGTGGAACATTCCTCAACCTATTGCTATTCATTTCAAGTGAAGAACCCATCTCTGGTAATTCTCTATTTGTCTACTGTAAAATGATTTCACCTCACAAGCTAGGCTGTCAAATTTGTCAGGTGATATATGATAATTCTAGTGGTAGCAAACCTCAGATTTTAGGTGTTTCCCTTTGAATGTATGAGAAAAGAAATATTTAAAATACTCAGATTCTAGTGGTAGCAAATCTCAAGAAAATGACAGTAATAATGTTTAAAATTTTAATGTTAGTGCATTAATTTGTTATCAACACAATAATATTATGATGACACATCTCATTTTTGGCCTAAATCACTGATCATGCAGGCTGATTTTGAGGTCAGTTTGTATGGGAAAACTCCTATATTTGTATACCATTAGGATGCGTGTGACTTTCACTTTTCTTCCCATTGATTTATCACTTAACCTTTCAAGGCTTGCCTGCAATTAACATGTTGAAATGTAGTTACATCAGTTACAAAATGTAACTGTACAACTTAGGCTGTCAATTTTTTGGCACAATGTCGATAGTGCTCTTTAATTACTTGGTTGGAACATATTATATAATTGCATATTTGCTGTTTCGTAAATTATTCACAGGTTCCTCCTGTCAAAGAGCTTCGGAAGTCCATGAGAAGCCAAGGCCTTCGTTGTCATGTTCTTTACAGCCATGATGGTAGCAAGCTAAACATCATTCCAGTACTAGCTTCTCGATCCCAATCACTAAGGTGACAAATCAATTAGTTTCTCTCGTTTTAGGAAACATTCTAATTCATTTAGTCTTTTCCCGTCATTTGCTGCTAATATATTAGTTTTCCTACAATTGTTTACCGGTTAATATCTCTTGATCACAAACTAAATTGAGTATTACCTATATTCAAATCTCAATGCAGCTTTTGCAATCTTGATTTTAAAATCTGATAACTGAGACTTTGAGTGAGATTGACAAACATCACACATCCTTAAAAGGTTAAGGTTGTGACAGTTTAGTACAATAAACAAGAACACGAAATCATGGAAGTTCAGCATTAAATCAAATAATGGAGTTTGAATTTTATGTTGCATTTGCATGTTTTAAAAGACTGTAAAATCTATCAACGTATTTCCATCTATCTTATGTTGCATTTGTATATTTTATGAACTGACTGACTTTCTGAGATGCCCAAATTTAATAACAATCATATTAGTAAATGGCAAAGAAATGCCTTATAGCCCTCTTCCTTTTCTGTGTTTATGCAGGTATTTATTTGTTAGATGGGGCCTACAGCTCTCAAATATGGTAGTATGTGTAGGTGAAAGTGGTGACTCAGACTATGAAGGACTACTTGGTGGAGTGCACAAATCTATAATACTGAAGGGCTCTTTTAACACTGTTCCAAGTGAGATCCACTCCGCAAGAAGCTATCCACTGACTGATGTTGTGGCCTTTGACAACCCTAATATTCTTCAAATTAAAGGTTATGGGGCGAACGACATCAAGTTTGCTCTAGAAAAACTGGGTATACTGAAGAAGTAACTGCCTCTGGAAACAGATAGACTTGAGTTAATCAATAAGGGACGCACACTGTTTTTAGTGCAACTTTCTTGCAATATTGCATTTTTCTTGCAATATGTTCCTTCATGAGGGTGCTTTTGGTAGAATAAATATTACCAGAGCTCGAAGCTTTTATCGCACAATGTAGTGCGGTGATCATGTAAATATAAAACCCAGAGCTGTGTCTTAACATTTGAATTACAGTTCCTGGACTATGAAGCTTTTCCAGGCTTCGTCTGTGGAAAAGCTTTCTATATCAATATTTCTGTGTTCAATAAGCTTGTGATTCTAGTGTTTCTTCGACAAACAAGCTTGTGGCCATGATGCTGGGCAACTTCTGAAAGGACGATGGCAGTTTGTCGTCACCTGCAGTAATAGTGCTACTGTAAAGAATTAAATTTACTTATTAGACTATAAAATTGTTGATTATTGCTCATCTTTTAACTCTTCCTCACTGCTGTTGCAGCTTATTGGGGAACGTGCTTCCTTTTCGTTGTCCGCAGCTGTTGATGCAAATACTTTTCTAAAACCAGAGAATAAAAGCAGGCACTCTGAACATAATGCTTGTTCCAGAACAATGAAAATCTCGATTCATTCATTGCGATCAAAGTGGGGTTCATGCTACTTCTGTGGGGGGTAAAAGTAAAACCATGGATTTTTATCATTTTCTAACTTGAATGGTTGCCTGCTAAATATGCTTTAGTGCCTTTTCTATTCTTTTAAGAAAACCTTTACGGCCTGCCATGCTAATTAAGGAGTGTTTCGGAGAGCTTTTATTTCTTAAAAAGTGATTCTTGTAGTGATTATCTTGAAGTTAGTAAGAGTAAACAGTGTTTAAAAATAGAAGTCAAAAGCTGATACAAGATAAAGTTTGAGTGTTTAGGAGAATAATTGCTTCCAAGCTTAATTTTTAATTGAATGACAATAATATCCTTAAACTATATAAATTAATTATTTTTAATTATTTAATATAATTTGATACTATCAATAATTTGTTCACGTATTATTATTATATTTTAAATAGTGATATAATTATTATTATATTTTAAATATAGTATTAAATTAATTTTTTTATAATTTGAATATTTGAAAAAAATATAAAATTAATAAAAATAAAAATAAAATAATTTATAGATATTTAATATATAATAGCGGCAAGTGGTAATCAAGTAAAATGTTATATTATTTGAGGATATAAATATTATTTTTTAATGTTATATCATAAATAAAAAAATAAAAACAGGTAGAAGTATCAAATTCTTGCTTCTAACTTCTGAGCAAAAGTAACAGAAGCTAAAGTAGAATCTAACCTTTCTTAACACTCAAAAATGATTTTGTGTAGCAAGAATTTGTGAGCAAAAGTATCAAATACAAAAGTAAAGGTTATGATTATATCATAAATAAAAAAGCAAAAACAGGTAGAAGTATCAAATTCTTGCTTCTAACTTCTGAGCAAAAGTAACAGAAGCTAAAGTAGAATCTAACCTTTCTTAACACTCAAAAATAATTTTGTGTAGTCAGAATCTAAAAAACAGTTAGTAGAAACTCTTCCAAACACTCCCTTAATTATTTTTCTATCACATTTGTGGATTTTGGTGGAATAGCATGTCCAGATCATAATTAATATATTAGCACAGAGGATAGATATATAAATATTTATTTTAATAAATTTAGAGATCAATTTTTAATTATTATAAAATATGTTATTGGGTATTTAATATTCTTATTAAAGTATTTAATATTCTTATATAAAGAGTAATGCTAGAGCAAAATATCTATATTCTTATTAAAGTATTTAATATTCTTATATAAAGAGTAATGCTAGAGCAAAATATCTCTTACAATTTATTAATTTGCGTACATCTGGTTAACTAATAATTAATATATTAGCTATTTTTTATGCAATATATTATACAATGCGTGCCACATTTTTAAAAAACAAATAAATTTTATAATACGGAAAGTTAATTTTTAAAGAAAAGGTTAATTATTAAAATTATCACATAATTTATAACTTTTAATAAATTTATTATCACTATTAAAAATAATGTATTAAGTAATCTTTAAAAAAAAGATTAATCATTAAAATTACCACATACTTTATAACTTATAATAAATTTATTATCACTGTTAAAACTAATAAATTTATCATGCAAATATGATTCTATTAAGAATCCTTGATACCTAAATTGAGATATAACATAATAAAATGTGTGGATTAAAATGATGACTAAACGTGCAAACACTCCATGGATTAATAAATTCTTGATATAATTTTGTTTATATAATATATTTTATATAGTACATGATAAATTAATTATTTTTTGAAATATATATGATTAATTTATTGAATGTCATTAGGAATATGATAGATTAGTCATGTATGAAAAAAAAATGTAAACAGTTTCAAAGCAGTTAAATTAATAATTAATAATTTTTTAAAATGCATTTGTTTGGATTTTTTATTACTTTATTTTTTGGATGTTATTGCTTTACTTTGAAGTGAAATTACTTGAGTTTCTAGAAGCAATGTTATATTCTTTTATTAAAACAGTGGCAATTTATCAAATCAAGCATCTAAGTTTTTAAATTTACCAAAAAAAACATTCTCATTATACTCCTACTGACAAATTCATCTTTTCTCTTTTTCTTTTCTTTATATTTTTTTTTTATCTTTCTCCTCTCTATTTCTTTTCTCTTTCTCCCCTTCTTTATATACATGCCCACGACTTTTAGAATTTAGTTATTTTTTATAACATTTTAATACTTAACGAAAAATAAAATAAATAATGAATATTATATTTGAACTCCTTATCATTTCAAAAATCTATAAAAATTAAAATGGATGTAATCTAAACTCTTTAAAATTATATTTGATAAGAGAAAGAAAAAATTAGATTTGTGGAGAAAGTAAGATGAGAAAAATATATACTTATGTATTTTAATAAATATTAAAATAGTGTAATTTTTTTTTGGAATGAATTTGACAACGTGAGTTGATAAATTGCCGTTAAAACAAAAAAAAACACAAATTTATACAGAGTAAAATTTTTGCGTCATGTGTCTTTCATCGGTGGCCAATTAAGTGTACGATGATCCATGCACAACACTCTATTTATTGTAGCCTTAATTAGTAAGAATATCATGATTAATAATGAATTTTGCCTCATGTGTTTTTTTGTTATTTTTTTCACGTTTATCATGTTTTTTTTTTTATTTTTTTTTTTATTTTCTTATTAACGGAGACATTGAGACCAACGATTCACCTTAATTTATTTTCTGGCCAAAAATGAAAGCGCCCACTGCTTTGTTTTTTTTTTTTTCCGAATGAGTTAAAGGCGCCCACTTTACTTTTTAATTAAAAAGGCACCCTTTCGTGGAGACGGCTCAGTGATCCGAGGTTTGTCCTTGTGTAAGTTTGTTAATCATTGTTTTATTTATCATTGGAGAGAAATTTTCGCAAAGTCGAATTTATCATCCGAGGTTGAATATTATTCAACCTCGTTAAATGTTATTTACCATCGGAGCTCAATCTTGTTAATTTTTTTTTTATTTTACCACCGAAGCTGGCGACGGGCTAAAAATTTCGGCGGAACCGATTGTCTAAGATTTAAAGTTATCTAATCATATTAATCATTTTTATTTTACACCGAAGCGTCCCCCGGCAATGGTGCAACGAAAGAAATTAGTCATCATTCCAAATATTCACGGTTCGATTTTCAGTTACGACGTATTTTATAGGAATTTTTCCTTCAAATGGGGCATGAACCCTGGAATGTTGGACCGTCCACCGCGAGCACTTCCCGATTTACCTTGGCAGCCAATGAAAAACTTTAGTGGGGTCGAACCGATCGCCCGAGGCGATATTACCCAACCTCATTATTTTTTTTTATTTTACCACCAGAGCTATAGTACAACGACAGGACAATCAGTCATCATCTCAGATATTCACGGCACAATCTCCAACTATAACATATTTTGCAAGTATTTTTTCCTTCAAATGTGGCGTGAATCTTGGGACGTTGGGCTCCGACCGACACGAGCACTTCCTAATTTACCCTAACGGTCAATGGGAAACTTCTGTGGGGTCGGATCAGTCGTCCCAGGTTCGCCTATTACTTGGTTTATCATTTTTATTTCCATTACGTTATTATCCCCACATGATGGACTAGTGACTAGTAGGGGTGTTAAAATCAACACGACCCGATAACCCAATCCGAATCGATCCGAAAAAAATCGGATTTGGGTTGAAAATTTTCGGGTTCGGGTCGAGTTCGGGTCGGAGGATTTCGGGTTGAAAATTTTCGGGTCCGGTTCGGATTGACCCGAATTTAATGTTTAGTGAATTTTTTAGATTAATTCAAATTTTATTTTAAAAATTAAGATATTTTTATGTATATTAATATCAATATTAATATTATCATGATAGAATATTGAGATAAAAATGAAAAATTATAGGAAAAATAGTGAAAAAAACTTTTGAATCGGGGTTTTCGAGTTAGATTTGGGCGTTTCGGATTGAGTTCGGATTCGGATCGGGTTCGGGTTCGGGTTCGGGTTCGGGTTAGAAGTTTAAAAAAAAAATTCTAACTCGACCCGAATCCGATCCGATCCATTCAAATTGACACCCCTAATAACTAGCACATATATTATTATCATTTTAAAATTTAGGGATTAAAATTTAATAAAAAATTTATTTTTTCCATATTAACCTTAATACGGATTAACAGGAGGTACTAAGGATCTTTTTCGTTACGTTATTACGTCGCCTCTAAATCTTTCACTCAAATCCTCACCATCAAATAAATTATAGTTGTCATAGTTATGATATATGTAGTAATTATAATTTTATCATTATTACGATATAAATGTTAAATGAGTGTCATGCTCATCTATAGATATCATAACTATTACAATATAAAAACATAGATGAATAAAATTGAATTTACGTTATAAATAACAGTTATAAAATTATAATTATTATCATATCAATATTTTTGAACATGTTAAACATGTGTTATAGAAATTATGAAATTATAATTCTTATGAAAAATACCTAGTTTTGATTATAAAGTAAAGTAAGGTCTCTCTTGGATGATTAAAAAAATTGATTACTTTTAATTTTTTTTATAATAATAATAATAATAATATTATTATTATTATTATTATGTATGTGTATGATAATTTTCATAGTTTTTTTATAAATAAAATTGACTTCAATAATTATAATTTCTTTTAGTAATTTTGTTTTGTCATTTGAGCTTACTCTAACTTCTAAACTTCACAAATATTGATAAATATATATAATGAAAGATTATATAAAACTCTTAAATCCAAATCAAAAGTCTCAATAAATAAACAAATGACTAATATGTACGATGTTACCGTCTTGAAATATGAGAATTAAAATTAAATAAATTTAGTATGTCCGTCCTTTATACACACTATTATAATATTTAAATTAATAATCCTCATAATTTATCTTTTTCGTATTAATTTCGAGACGGATTTTAAATCCAAACCAGAATCCAAATTAATCCCAAAATATCCACATCCTTTCTTGTCCTTTCATCCTGGTTGTTGCACACTGCCCGCACACTGCATGCTAGCTCCTACTTGTACCCTGAATCAATGCATGTACCTCATTACCCTTTGAAGAAAACCCCTCAAACAGAGAAGCTGCATGAGCATCAGAAGATATAGCAAGCGCCATAGATCTCCAAACTAGATATAATTGGACCCTTACTATTTTCATTGTCCCCAAGTGCTGCCTACGTCTCGCTCCATTCCCTACCACCTTCTGCTTGCTGAAAAGGAAACATTACTTATTTTGCAAGAAAAGTACAACCCTCACATGAGTGTCAGACAGCAAGCAAGTAGCCATCATAGATCTACTGGTTTGTTTTGGGAACCATAAACTCCTTCTTGTACTGCTGTAGTTTAGCCATACAGAGGAACAGCATCTTCTTCCACTCACACTCTCTCTCTCTCTCTCTCTCTCTCTCTCTCTGTGGACACCATGGAAGAACATTGAAGTGTGTGAGAGCTAATGGTGCCACTGTCATTATTTTTATGTGGTCAATTATGAAGATTAGATGGGCAATGTCTGTCTTTGCTTCAACTTGTTGATTTAATCTTCAACAAAATAAAAGGAGCAATTGCCCATTTTGAATTTTGACGAACAACACAACAGGAACTCGAAGCTCTGTGAAGGGATCGAAAACATGGTTGCTCACTGGAGGTTGATTTTGCTACCGGTGGCGGGAATCCTGATGATGCTGCAAAACTAATGACGGCGAACCGTCCGGCGGCGGACGGAGTTGCGGACCGAAGCTGAAGCTGAAACCCGGCCCCCAACCCATGTGCCGCTGTCGTCGTTCCTCGTCGCTGCTTGATAATGCAGGCCATTTGCCTGATCCTTCTCCATTGCTGCCTCCCGGAAACTGCATCAGGAAAGGAGAATTGCTAAGATTATGATCAAAGTATGAAGTTAGATCGACTAGCTAGGTTGAGTGCGACACACTTGATACAAGCTATTGAGGTTGAATTGCTGCGGCATACTGCCGGTGTTCGATTGGAAAGGAATGTAGTTGAATGTTTCATTAGCTTTAGGACTCGGATACTGAATGAACGTTCCAGTCCGTCCTGAATCAGAAGGCTTGTACAAATTCTTATCGACGATATCGGAAGTGTTATCGTCCACCACCTCGATGCTGTTTCTTTTCGAGCATGATGACCCCAAGCTCAGGTCCAGATCATGCTCGGCAGAATCAGCTACGAGAGTAGATTTACTGTTAGATGATCAACTTAACCAACAACAAATTAAGATTGTGCGAAGTGATTATTAGTGCTCTTCTTACTCGGCATGTCAAGCTCGTTCTCATAGATTTTATGATCAAAATTAGTTAAAGCATCCTTCCCATTGAACTTGATTGCGGCCTTGTCATAAGCTCTGGAAATTCCAAAACAGAATTTAATTATCAAGAACTCTTTCTTGAAGCTACTCACAAGGATAAGAACTTCAAATACCTTGCAGCTTCGATCTCGGTCTCGTAGAGTCCCAGGTAAACATATCTGGGGGGAAAACATGAAGCAGTATTGCATTGCGGTGAAGTAGAACATGATGAGGAGAACAAGTTAAACACAAGATGCAATTCGATAAATCGAAGAGGAAGAGGCGTACTTTTTGCCTAAGAACTGGCCCATTCTGGCCTCCCACCTCCCACATTTGTGCAAGGTGACCCCTCTGAACCTGGAGCTCCCTCGCGGGAAGGCTGTGCTTTGGCGCCGGAGCACTTGAACAAACTCTTCCTTGCTCGCATTGGTCATCTGCACCATCAACAAGCATTCCTTTCGAATTAAACAATTCTCAGAACAAAAAAGAAAACAAAGAAGGATTTTGATGCACAATTTAATTACTTGTCTTATATCTTCCTTATAGTCATCCAAACTGAAATTGATATCAGCCTCCAATCCGCGGAACTTGATTGCGGCTCGATCGTATGCTCTGGTTTAGAAAACTCGAAAACTTGAGAGCTTGGAAGAAGAACTAGTTTAGAGTTAGTTCTTTGGGGACAAACCTTGCCGCTGCATATGCTGTGTCGAATCCACCTACAACAAGTATTTGCATCGCAAACAAGAACAAGATGAGATCTTTAGGTACATTCATAGGCCTAGGTAATGATGCTTCGACCAAGAACAAGATGAAATCTTTATGAGCATTTGGAAATTCGAGCAGGAGATGATTGATTCGTGCGTACCTAGATACACTTGCTTTCCACAGTCCCTGCAAAGATTTTTTTGAATCTAAATCAAAAGATTTGTTTTTGTTTTCTTTTTGGTTGAATCGGAAGTTCGCTACAAAAGGGGGAAAAGATGAGAAGAATGAAACTGACCATATATGGGATTCCCATCGGCCGGTCCTTCGGTAGAAGGTCACACCACGGTACTGTGAGCTTCTCGACCTCGGTCCTCGCCGGCTCTTCTTCACGGACGCCAGCCTCGCCTCCGCTACCGCCGACTCCAACGGGTGGCAGAGCTTGTTCCCACTCCAAATCGAGTGAGGGGGCGCCGCCGCCGCCGCCGCTTCCGAGCTCTCCCCGGGCTGAGCCCCCTCCCCGTCGTCGGAAGGAAAGAACTGGCGAGTCACGACGGCGGACGAACCAGAAATGGAGAACCCGAAGATCCTTCCGACGCCGGCTTCCCGCTCCTCGAACGTCTCGACGGAATCCTCGTTCTCTTCATCCGCCGACGCTACCCCCGCCGCCTTCCCCTTCTCGTCCTCCCCGCCGTATTCGGCAGAGCCCGTCGGAGACGCCGTCGGCTCGTCGTTGAGATCCCACACGTCGTCCATCCAAAGAATCCAACCAAAACTCCCACCTTTCTCGCGTTTCCGACTAAAAAATCCAACCTTTCCCACCTCCCGACCTCAAAAATCCAATCTTTCCCTTCTAACGATCCGCAAATCCTTCTCCGCCATGCTCCAAACACAAGACGGGGCAGACTGGAGTGCTCGAGAAATGGCAGAAGAGGAAGAAGCAGACCGATGCCAAAAAGCAACAGCTTTACAAAACTCAGTGCCACAGATAGGCATCAATATCATCAGCAGCAGCAGCAGCTGCAGCGGCTAAAATTATTATAATGGCGACGAGGAGATTTCTTCAATTTGCTGTGCTGTGAATTGACAGGAACAGAATTATTCTACTATTTTTTTGCCTTCTCCTTTTGGCAATCTTGCTCCATGATCTCCTTTATTGTGCTCGTTTGCTGCAACCAATCGCCTCTCTCTCTCTCTCTCTCTCTCTCTCTCTCTCTCTCTCTCTCTCTCTGAGTCCTCTCCTCTCCATTTATTGCCGCACAAGTAGAAAACGGCAAAGAATCATTTCCTCTCCTTGCTCTCCCACGTTAACCAAATCGAAAACAGTAACAGGTTCGGTTAAAAAACACGGCCCTCAAAGCGTTTCTTAGCCCTCCATCAATTTTTTTTCCCCTCGTCTTTTGTGTGTTGGGCTTCCTATGCAGCTCGGTAATTTACCGAAATATTACAGTTTTTTTGTTTTTAATTTTGCCCTTGTAATTTAAAATATTACATTTTCTCTTTTATTTATAATTTATTAAAAATAAAAATAAAATAAAATCTATTTTTTAAATATTAATAAAAAGTAAAATTGTAAATTTGTCTACTCAAACTTATTTATAAATCATTCATAATCTCTAATCATAAATATTAAAAAACTAAATACATTTTTTTAAACTTATTTATTTAGTATAATAAATTGTTCAAATTTATTTTTTAATTTGATATAACAAAAAATTATGTTAAGGATCTTGCCGTGCGGATTCGTAAAGACCAAGTACATTTGATTTTATTTATTTTTTTAGTTTGTGATTATACCGTTTAATATTTTACTTTTAGAGTTAGTGGTTGGGTTTTAAGTATAAAAAATTTTTAAATTTAAAAAATAATTAAGATTTGTATGAAATTTGTACGGTAAAACACACACATATATATAGTTATGATCTCTTGCGGATCGCGCGATGTGGACCTCGTACGGACCACAACGTCTGACCGATCAGGGACTTCCTTGATCGGTCATGGATGCGGCGTTGCGCTCCCATGTCCCAACTCGCCAACGAGTCCTTCGATCGTCGATCGGACACCATCGACGGCCTTCGGCCGCCATCCCCGAACAAAACTATACCCTAGGGGGGTACGGTGAACCCATCAGGGTACGCTCCCGAGCCCCTCGGTGACCGATCAAGCGTTGTCGCGCACGCGGTCCGTAAGAAACGGTCCGCAGGAGATCAAATATATATATATATATATATATATATATATATATATATATATATATATATATATATATATATATATATATATAATTTTTAAACTTTCCAAATATAATATGTAAGTGCCAAATGCTAAAAATTATTACTATCTTTCATAGAATAATAAAATAAAAATCCGTTTAGTTTGAAGGGTGAATGAAGAAAGTTGGTGGGCTTATTGTGAAGGTGAGCAACCCAATTAAAGCATTAAAGAATGGCACACGCAAAAAAAAAATACTAAAAACTTGTGGAGGTTACTCGATCAACGTTTGAGGCATTGCGCAGAGCTAGCTAGCTGCCGACGACGACGACTAAACAATTACCAAAATCCAACTCACGTGTTAATCTTTTATTGAGGGCATGATCGATATATAATTGCAGCAGATTAGTGTTAGATTTTGTGATCATGTTCTAACATCGAAGGTAAGATATCATTATATTCCACCTCATTATACTATATATGTTTTTGTTTTTTGTTTTCCAAACTCACTAGTTACGTTGTATCCCTTCTTTAATTAATTGGTTTGTTGAATTCTATATAATTAATATATATATATTCGTGATGTAACCTAAGGACAGTTTACAATTGTTATTAGTTGTCTGTAAAAACTAATCCGGTAGCACTGGGAGAATGTTGTTCAAGGATGGATGCGTGAAGCACGATTTATCAAACTATTCCAAACTAAAATATTTTTCGTAAAAAGTCAAACATTAATTTTGGACGCCTCACACAACCGAGCTCATAGTCATTTATAGGTCACCATGTAAAAAAACATTTTTCTCCTATTTCATCAGGAAATTGACTCTTGCCTATTTATTCTAAAAGAAAATGATATGCCCAGCAAAAAATCTCAAGAAAAAACTCAGTGAATGACGTGTCACTTTGTATAGAGCGATTCCTGATAGGTTCACCGTGCTCCCTAGGGTATAATTTGATTCGGGAGGGGAGGGGGGCGGTCGAAGGCCGTCGATAGTGTTCGAGCGATAATCGGACATGTGCATGCAAAGTGTCACGTCATTTACTTAACGTTTTATTAAACTTTTTCTCTAAGTGTATCAGAACTCTTATTCTAAATTACAACAAGCTTGTATTAATTGAAGATTGAAATAAATAATTATGACAGGATTTTTTGAGGATAAATTTTGTTTATTATATTTATGTATTTGTGAATTGGAGATAAAATAGCAACGGATTTAAAAGTGTTAAACATTAAATTGTAGTCATGTTAATTTGGCTACTAAGTTTAGAGATCCATAAATTATATTTGATTGCTAAACTTAACGATGAAAAAGTTAGAGCAGTCATTTATATCAATAATTGCTCATTAAATATATTTAACGATCGATGTGCAACCGAATAAGTTATATGAAGACAATGATTTATGGGTTAATGATTTCATAATTAAGCTAGTGATACTAGATGTTAAGATTTTATATTATAGAGTCAGTGAGTTCATAATTGTATTATGAATTTGGTAGGGAGAGGAGGGGCTTCTTGGTAGGGTTAGTTAGCTAAAGGCTTTTTGTAATAGAAGAAAGAAAGCATCCAACACAATACATAAAAGGGCCCGAAGTACAATGTTGGATGAAGAATCCAACTAAAATTGATAAAACAATTTTTTTTTTGGGGGCTCCTTTTTTCTGAAATCTGAAGCCGTGTGTCTTCGACAAATAGCCACAGGCATCAGTAACATCACCTCAATCAAGTCCACCTCTGTCACCTTTACTTCACTCAATTTGATTAGGAAGATCAAATCAGTTCCTCCTTTTCCTCTCCATCTTTGTCCCTCCACGTTGGAAATGATTGTGCACTGGGCCATTCACTTCACCTGACCTTCATCAATCTCTTTGGCTTTCTATCAGAGAAGGAAAAGAATATGGACTAAAATAAAATGATTAAAAATAGAGAGGAAGAAGGAAAAATAGGGGGAATTTTACCTCATTTCAACTTTAAAAAACGTTCAGTAAAACACAAGAAGACTGTTGAAGTCCTACTGTTTACCTTCAGAGGATACCAGAAACAAGTGCACAAATTGTTTACATTATGTAAATTGCAAAAATCATGGGAATATAATATTTGATATCTGGAATGAAAAAGAATACAAAGAAAGACAGCCAAATCAAAAGGCAATCAAGAATTGTAGCAATTTAGTAAAAGACTGGCATGTACTACTTTTGCAGCCTCACTCATCCTCACTAAGGGCAGTTATTTTACAGATGGGGCATAGATTCTTCATTGTCAACCATTGCTTAATGCACGCAGAGTGAAAAGCATGACCACAATCCAATCGCCCAAGCTCTTCCCCTTCAGTGAATTCTTCCTGCCACAGGAAACAATACGGCAGTTATTTTGCGTTGAGGACAAGCATAAAGCCAGATATCGACTCACCCGACAAATGCAGCATGGCTCTACTTCCGCCGCCAATGTTTCAGATACAGTAGATACATACTTGCATTGCTGTAGGCAATTGAGAATTTTATCATCGCTAAGTCCAGTGTTGACACTACCTATTCGGTCTTCCAGTGCCAGCAATTCCTGAAGCATGAAGAAGCATTAAAAAAAAAAGTTCGACACATCTTAATCCGATGAAGTAAATCCAGAAGAGAAGAATTTGGCTACCTCATAAGACATATTGTCAACATCCATTGGCATATATCTGTAACTTTCTTGGAGATTGACGCCCAAAAATGCTGACCAGAGTAGTAAAGCTTCCTGACCGAATGCATTAACAGTGCCAGTTCAGTAGCATCGTACCATAACTATAGCAATTGATCTTATGTCGAGCACAACCAAACAAAGGCATAGGACATTGCAGGTATTAGACTGTCTAGTTATTATCTTATGTTAATAACTATAGCAATTGATCTTATGTTAAAGGACTCTTTGTACCTATTAACCTATAGCAATTGATCTTCTGTTATGCAGACCAATTGCTAGACAACATCGCGCCATTACAGTTATCAGTCATTGCACTAATACTGTCTTTTCCAAGCATGACACAAGTGTGGTCTTAATCAATTTTTTTTTGTTCATCTTATATCTTGTGTGACAAGTTGGCATTGATCAATAGTTAAAAGTATAACCATGTCTAATAAGGCAGTCATACATAAGACAATATTCACAGAACTGCTGAAAGGAGGACAAATGCTGCTCAAATGTAGTACAGGAAAAAATAGAACTAACCTCACGAAGTACATTATCACCCTGGTTAATGAGATGGAGAGCTTCCTGAATCTACAATAGTGAGGATAATGTCATTCCATATTAAGCAAAACTAAAGAAAAAGAAAAAAAAAATCAAATAGTAAACCATTTCAATCTTAACACTTTCTAATAGCACCATTCATCAATCTAGCACATACCGGTGACAACCAGTGCCTTCCTTCTCTTGCAGCAACTGCAAAAATATCTGTGATCCTGGGAATGCCCAAAGCACCACTAGATATGAGGCGTTGGGCACGGGCAACAGCACTAAATATGCGGTGTTGATTTGGGTAAACAACCCAGTTTGCTCCTTGTGATGGATAAACACCAAACTCAATGCCGGCCTGTGATGTAAGCAGTGAATTACCCAATAAAACTGGGTTGCCACTGGCTGAAGCCCAAGTTGTTTGGCCATGTATCATATTCCTAATGGTAATTCCGAGAACAAAGACTTGCCCTGATATACTGATTGGCACCCTTAGCAGATGCAATACTGAAGCTGCACCATAGACCACAACTGCCCTGGAGCCTGAAGAACTTATCATATTCCTAGTGGTAATTCCGAGAACAAAGACTTGCCCTGATATACTGATTGGCACCCTTAGCAGATGCAATACTGAAGCTGCACCATAGACCACATCTGCCCTGGAGCCTGAAGAACTACCTACTTCCATTCTGGAAATTCCACTCTGTCGGAACAGATACGATTCTGAAGACAGGGTTGGAACAGTACGTACATGATGCTGCCTGTATGGCTCCAAATTGCTACCCAAACGCCTAACATACAACGGCTGATTAGACAGGACTAGAGCAGATGATGATCGGGGAGGAGAAGGATTATGATTAATATTGTTATATTGTGACCATAGATCAGGTGCAGATGCATTAGCTTCATCAGCATGGCTGATTCTTCTTCGGGTATTCCGCTGAAAGCATTCACTAGTTCTAGCTTCAAAAACAGAAGTATGGTCAAAAGTCCCATCTCTTTGTACATTGCTGATTCTTGCATTTATTTCATTGCCTGCATGATTTACACCTGTTTAACTACATAAATAAACCAGATATTCTCCTTTAAAGGAGATATACAAAAAGAAGAGAAAAAGAGAATTCTCAAAAATATTCTCACCTTCATTAAGGTTACTAGAATTTTGACTCTCTGAGGATTCCCCGAGGTCTCTTTCAATGTTTTTTCGCATATCTGAAGAGCATTCTGCTACTTTTTGTTCCTCTCCATCATTGTTGGAAAAGGAAGCCGTAGAAGAACTCCCTCCTGAGGAGTTTTCAGGGATGGAAACCTGCTGGGACAGTGTTAAACTTGGATTACTCATTTCTGAATGAAGCCCTGATTCAGGAACCTGCCTGCTCAGTTCAGCATGCACTGTATTAGAGCTCGAGTCATGGAGGGCTATGTTCAAGGTAGCATTCTCTTGGCTAGCTTCATTTTCACAGGGGACAGTTTCGCTAGATAATCGTGAGTTGTCAGGTAAATCCTGGATCTCTTTTGAAACAGGGACAAGTTCACTCTGAAGATTTTTTTGATCCATGACAGAAGTGATTGAACTAGCAAGTCAACCTATATGAAAAACTTAGACAACAACTCAGTAGTAGATGAATAAGAAAATGTACATAAGCGGAAGAAGAAAGAGCACTTCTTTAATAGATCAAACTTCAAATCACCATGATAAATGAAAGAAGACTTTTAACCAAAGTTAGAAAGATTTCGTAATCAAATTCAACAGAAAACAATTACCAACTTCAGTGAATAGTGAATTTTGCAATATCAATGCAAATTATGAGTACTTCAGATAATCAATTTATCCACAAATATTTCCTGTCTTTCTGTAATGAAGACATGTAGCATATATGATATATTCTCACTATGGACAACAAAGACAAAAGGTTGGCATTACTCATGCTATTACAAAATTTGCTTCATGCTCTTGACTTGTCAGAACAACTAGTAGACCACAGAATTAATGAGGCATCATTCAACTGTCAGCATTTGATTCTTGTAGGCTCAACCTTAACATCCTTAGATAGGAATTTATGAAAAGAGGTAATGAAAAAAAACATATAGGTGAACGACAGAAACTCAGAAAGGAAAAGTGTAGATCTTACAAGTGTCATTGCGTATATTGCAAACTGTATCAGATGAGCAACAAGTATATCTCCCTGTTGGACAAACTTCAAATTTCCAATGTATTTCCATTTTATGTCAAGGCTTATCCTTAGCAAATCAAGAGGCAATAGCTACCTTCTGTAGAAAAATTCCAATGCTAGATGGGAACTTACCAACACCTGATTACTAATACCTTCATATCATACATTAAATTGAACATAATATCAAGGTGCAGTTAAGTTTCAAGATTCCTAATAAGAATGTTCGCTGAGCAGTTTACAATTCTGCACCTATATTGTTGAATCTTACTTTACCATTTTTAACCTAAGGCCTTGAATGTGTGCTGTTGATGAAGATCATTTTCTTGTCCAAGGGGCTAAGACGATCCTATTTGTGATAATAATTACTCATACTTCCAAAGACAAATATTTCATCTGCTTTCTCTTGCCCAGTTCCCACATGTGTACAGTCAACATATGTATTTTGCTTCATCAGATAATTCTTATGTATAATCATAGAATATGAAGATTGACCATGCATATGCATTATATTGTTCAATTAATGGCAGCTGAGCTAACAATCTCTCATATCAAACGATGAGCTCTCACACCAGTGGATGATTGATTTCATATGCATTGTAACGATTAAACTCATAAACACTGATTAACAGAAACCAAAGAGAATATAATGTCAGAACAGATTCATCACTAGTTTTGATCAGTGCTATAACAAGAACAGAAGAAGAAGAAGAAAAATATAACAAAAAGTATCTGAAACATCGACATACTGTTCCATCCCCTAAAAGAAGCTCCTCAAACAAAAAGAAAAAGAGAGGAAGAAAATATTCGATCAAGAAACAATACGAAATGGCATTATCTAACCACCTATAGCAACATCCAAATACAAAACACCGTTCACGATTCATCAAACGGCAAAATCGTTCTTCTTCTCCTAGCAGAAAACACGATTAACTGCAAAAATCTCTCGGAAACAGAATCTTGTCATAGATTCGGGCCAAAAGAACCTAAAGTGATCACCTTCGAAGCGCCAACCAATCTGGAAGAAGCTTCCTCCGCCGCTCCCCTGAGATATACCACACGAACCCCGCTGCCGTCTCCGGCTGCCGCCCCTCCCAGACCGATAACAAGGCGACAGGAGCGAGACGTCGCCGAATCAAATCAGGACGCAAACGAAAGCAGCGAGGAACGCGATTGCGAAGGAAGAGCAAAGAGTGGCTTCGGAAATGTGCGCAGAAAGAATTTGGTGGCCGTTTCTTTTATACATTTTTTTTCTTCGTTTTTTTTCTTGGCCCTCGTAATTCCTCTAATTTTCAACCCACTGTCAATTTTGTACAGCCAAAGTTTTAAATTTAAACGAGAAAATTCCATTTTAACCCTCAAACTCGAACTCCATGTTCCAATGTAATCCTCAATTTATCTTCAGTGTGGTACTTATATTATTTTTAATGTATATATCTTTGGATAAAATAAAAATATATATATCCCTAATTATTAAAACTATAAGTTGATACAAATGTACCATTTAAAAATAAATTAATTTAATTCAGTTACAAGTTTATACCTAAAATATTTTTATATTTATTTTTTTATTAACTTAATTAAAATTACATTAAATTGGCTAATAACGTCTTGTATTATATTCAACAAAATATAGTTCGATTCACGAACTCCTGTTAATATAAAATTTTGAAAATGAATAAAATAACATTTGATATATTATACGCAATTTATTACAATTGATTATTTTTATGATTCACACTTATGATAAGATCATGAAATCATACATTAAAATGATTAATTAGTTATCGAATCTGAAATAATTTATTTGATTTTACGGGAGTTTCCCATCGACCAACGGATAAATTAAGAAACACTCATAACAAACGGTCCAGAAGCCCAATATCTTACTATTGCATGCTCATTTAGAAAAAAAAATCCTATAAAATTCGTCATAATTAGGGATTGAACCATGAATATTTGATAGACAACTAGTCATCCTTCCGCTACTAGAGGCCCTGGAGCATAAATGATTAACCAGGGTGACAGTCCGGAAGTCCAACATCATACGATTACACGCCCCAGTCACCCTCTGGAAGTCCAACATCAAACGATTACGCGCCCCATTTAAAGAAAAAATTCTTATAAAATTTATCGTAGATAGCGATTGAACCTCGAATGCTTAGGAGATAACTAATTGCTCTTTTGCTACCATAGTCCATATCCTACATTTGCACATCTCATTTGAAAAAAAAATTCTTACAAGATTCATCACAGCTGGGGATCGAACCTCGAGTGCTTGAGAGATAACTAGTCACTCTTCCACTGCACCATAATAGAATTGAATAATAACTACCACATATGGTATTGTCATCTTGAGGTCTATGATCAAAACCTAATAAAGTCAGTCTGTCCGTCCTCTTCACATATTAATCACAGTATCTGAGCTAGTAGTTTTTATAATTTATCTCTTTCGTATTAACTCTAAGATAAATTGAGGGATGCTAAGGATAAACGAAGCTTTTTTACCACCATAAAATCATACCCCAACAATTTTAACATTATTTTATCATTATGTTTTATTTTAAGACTCCCTTTCTTTATAATAATTTATTTAAATTATTTAAATTTAATGAAAATAAATTTAACATGATCAAGATCATCGTAGTATTATTTAGCAGTCATCAATTGATTAATACAATATTTAACGGTAGTATTATAAAGATGTTAAATATGTCGAACACATTTTGATTAAAAATTAATAAATTTTAAAATGCCCTTTTAACAATTCTAATAATAGTATCAGGGGCGTTTGGTTTAGGGTAATACAGACTAGGGAATGGGAATGGATGGTAATGATTCCCATTGACACTGTTTGGTAAGTGTCAATGGAAATGAAAATAAGGGAATGATTCCCATATTTTCATTCCCTACTCCCCCTCATCAATCAAACTCCTCAATCATTCATTCCTTTTCATATATCCAGAACACTCTTTTATTTATTTTTTATTTTTTATTTTATTATTTTTTTACATTCTTTCATTTTACTTTCTCTCTCTACATTTTAAAATTTCTCTTTACATATTTATTCTTTTCTCTCTATATTTTCTATCACTTTCTCTCTCTACCTTTCTCATCTCATTTTCTATTTATATATTTTCAATATTACTTTCTCTCTCTACCTTTCTCATCTCATTTTCTACTCCTCAATTATTTTCTCTCTCTATTTTAATTTTTTATTTTTTTATACTTTCTATATCACTTTTTCTCTCTGTATTTTCTATATCACTTTCTCTCTCTATCTTTCTCATCTCATTCTCTCTCAATATATTTCGACAATCACTTTCTCTCTCTACCTCTCTTATCATAATTTATTTATCGTTATTTTTTTATATATATATTTCATATATCACACTCTCTCTCTATTTTCTATATCACGTTCTCTCTCTACCCTCTCATCTCACTTACTCTCTGTATATTTTCAATATCACTTTCTCTCTCTACCTCCCTTATTAAAATTTATCTATCTTTATTTTTTATTTTTTATATATTACTCTCTCTCTACATTTTAATATTTCTCTCTACATATTATTCTTTTCTCTCTCTACATTTTAATATTTCTCTCTACATATTATTCTTTTCTCTCTCTACATTTTCTATCACTTTCTCTCTCTACCTTTCTCATCTCATTTTCTCTTTATTTATTTTCAATATTACTTTCTCTTTCTATCTCTCTTATTATAATTTATCTATCTTAATTTATTATTTTTTTTATATTTTCTATATCACTTTTTCTTTATATTTTCTATATCACTTTCTCTCTCTACCTTTCTCATCTCATTCTCTCTCTATATATTTTGATAATCACTTTCTCTCTCTACCTCTCTTATCATAATTCATTTATCATTATTTATCATTTTTTTTTGTATATTTCATATATCACTTTCTCTCTCTACATTTCCTATATTTACTTTCTCTCTCTACCCTCTCATCTCACTTTTTCTCTGTATATTTTCAATATCACTTTCTCTCTCTACCTCTCTTATCATAATTTATCTATCTTTATTTTTTACTTTTTCTCTATATTTTTTATATTACTTTCTCCCTCTACATTTTCTATATCACTCTATCTCTCATCTCATTTTTCTCTATATATATTTAATATTATTTTCTCTCTCTACCTTTCTTATCATAGTTTATCTATCTTTATTTTTCACTTTTCCCTATATCTTCTATCACTTTCTCTCTCTACATTTTCTATATCAAACTTTTCTATCTCTCTCATCTCATTTTTTCTCATTATATTTTTTTAATCATTCCTCTATCTATTTTTATCGCATCTATCTTATCTTATTTTTTCTCTACTTTTTATCTTTATTTTCTCTATTATTGTATTTTCTCTTATTTTTTTCTTCTAATTTCTTTTTTTTTACTTTACTTCTCATAATTTCTCTCTATGTTTTTCTAATTTATCTCTAACTCATTTTATTTCACTTTCTCTATTTTGTAATAATTTTATTATTTTGGTTAACTTTGAAATTTTTATGGATTCCCATTACTAAAGTTGAATTGAACCAAACATCATCAATGATAATAATTTTTATTTCAGGATTTGAACCAAATACTACCAATGGAATCATGATTCTCATTCCCATTGGCCTCTCAATGAATCCCATTACCATTTCGATTAACAAATTTGAACCAAACGCCCCCTCATATTTAAAGCAGTAAATTCTGGAGTATATAATATATTAAAAAAATATTTTATAAAACAAAGTCTTTCTTCCTTTATTTCTTCCACGAGTGGACCATACTGATTGACGTGGTAAAGATGATTTACTTATTTTAACATCTTACCAATTCGGCTAAAAATCAATATAGATAAAAGATTAATAATTGAGAGAGTGAAAATCATAGTGAATGACGTGGCATCTTGTATGCACGATCTTCGACGGGTTCACCATGCCTCCCAGGGTATAGTTTGATTCGGAGCGGCGGTCGAAGGCCGTCGATGGTGTCCAAGCGATAATCGGACGTGTACATGTAAAGTGTCACGTCATGCCACATCATTCACTATAGTTTTCATTCTCTTATTTTCATCTTCCTATCATTGCTCTAGATAAGATTAGCTAAAGAGCTATTAAAGTAAGAATAATGATTGGGAGAGTGAAAATCATACTGAATGACGTGTCATCTTACATGCACGATCTCTGACGGGTTCACCGTGCCCCCCAGGGTATAATATGATTCGGGATAGCGGCCGAAGGTCGCCGATGGTGTCCAAACGATAATCGAACATGTGCATGTAAAGTGCCACGTCATGTCACATCATTCACTATGATTTTCACTCTCTCATTTTCACTCTCCCTATCATTACTCTTAAAGTAAATATTATGGCTAATATATAAAGAGGACGAAGATATTAATTTTATCAGGATAAAAAATAACTATGAAAAAAAAATATTAGACCAGATAGAAAGCGAATCTAGAATGACCGGGTTGGCCACTGAAATTTCCCACTAGTCATTAAGGTAAATCAGGAAGTGCTCCGATTTAGAAGCTCAGCGTCCTAAGGTTCGAACCTCATTTGAAGGAAAATTTCTATAAAATACGTCATAGTTAGGAATCGAATCATAGATATTTAAATTAATAATTAATCATCCTACCGCTACATCATAATCATGGAGGTAAAGAATGACTATGAAAGAAAAGAGAAAACAAGGTCATGATATAATGTTTCAAGAGGAAAAGAGAGAGAACTCCTCATCATCTTCGCATGTTGGATGGGATGATGATAACGCTCACTCCAGATTAATTCAAGTTGGCAGATATGTTTTGTTTATCTAAATAAGTGGAAGATGAATAAATAAAACAAAATTAAGATTATTGAAAAATAATGAAAAGGAAAAAAAATTCTCTTTCTCTTCGTACTTATTTATCTTGATTAAGTATGGTAAATACACATGGCATAATTTTGTAAGTGAAAAAAATATATGTATCATTTTTTAAGTATATGATGTATTTGTTTATCTTGATTAACTATGGTAAATACACATGGCGTAATTTTGTAAGTAAAAAAAATATATATGTGTCATTTTTTAAGTATATGATGTAATTTTACAAATTAAAAAGGTACATAAATCATGTCTTTAGTTTTTTGTTCGACTTTAAGGTGAATAATTTTGATTCCAAAATTATCTGTAGTAGATTGAAATTTTCTTAGTGGATTGAAATTTTCTTTCCTTTTAAAATTTTAATGAAGTAACGGAGGAAAATATTGTAAATTTTTTTTATTAATTTTAAGGTCAGTCTCCTAAAATAAACTGAATGTTAGCCTCTGATAAAACGATGAATAACTTGTATGACTCTCGATTAGGGGTGAGTAAACATTTAAAAAAATCGAATTAATCGAACCGTACCAACTGAATTTTGGGTTAATTAGGTTTTCGATTTTATTTTAAAATTCGGTTCGATTTTCGATTAAAACGGTTCGATTTTAAATTTTATAATTTCATTAAATCGAATAAATCGAATAAAAATATTAATTTAGTTTTTTTAAAAAAATAAAATTAATTAAATAAAATTTTGTTATCTTAATTAAAAATCTAATAAAATTTAAAATTTCGATTAATTCGATGAATTTGAAAAAAAAAAATTGAATTAATCGAAATTTTATCAGTTCGATAAGTATATGATTTTTTGAAAAATTCAATTGTTTCTTTTGATTTAAAAAAAAAGATTAATTTTATTTTCGATTTATTCGATTTGGTCGATTGAATTTTGATCAAATGCTCAACCATCTCGGCCATCCACCTCTCCATCAATCCATTCACTAGCGTAATCAGAGGATTGCTTCTGCTACCTGATTTTTAAATTCTGACTACACAGAATCACTTTTGAGTGTTTGGGAAGGCTAGATTCTGCTTTAGCTTCTGTTACTTTTGCTTAGAAGTTAGAAGCAAGAATTTGATGCTTCTATCTGTTTCTGTTTTTTTATTTATGATATAACATTAAAAAATAATATTTATATCCTTAAATAATATAACATTTTACCTGATTGCCACTTGCCGCTATATATATATTATATTTATATAAATTATATTATTTTTTATTTTTTCAAATATTCAAATTATAAAATAATTAATTTTAATACTATATTTAAAATATAATAATAATTATATCACTATTTAAAATATAATAATAATTACGTGAACAAATTTTGATAGTATCGAAATTATATTTAAATAATTAAAAATTGATTAATTTATATAGTTTAAGGATATTATTGTCATTCAATTAAAAATTAAGCTTGGAAGCAATTATTCTCCAAGCACTCAAACTTTATCTTGTATCAGCTTGGCTTTTATTTCCAAACACTGCTTACTTTAGTTTTTTTACTAACTTCAAGATAATCACTACAAGAATCACTTTTCAACAAGTAAAAATTCTCCAAAACACTCCCTAAATTTTATATTTATTCTACCGTCCGTAATTAATGCACAGGGCTGGCCACAAATTAAATCCTCTAGTCGTTGCCCTTCTGTAGTTCCATCTTGAAACAGAAAATATCGCCCCCACGGGCTGGATCAGCTGGTTAAGACACTCGCACTTGAAATGGAGGGCGTGGGTTCGAGGGTTGACAGTATGAACGAGGGGTGAAACCTCGGCTACTGTTTAAAAAAAATCCCTCGCGCCTGGGTGTCTTGGCTTGCCCAGCATTCACCGTGATTTACCTCCTCTGGACACTTGTGGGGCAGAGACCAGGGGGCCGCTGGGTTTGCGGTTCCAACCTTTTTGAAATTGAAACAGAAAATATCGTTTGCACCCAATTTCGTAGAGCTATCTGACGGGCAATTAATGCTCGATTTAAGGAACTAAATGATGTTGAAGAAGAAGAACAAGAGGAGGAGAAGAAGAAGCTCATGTTGATGGGCAATGTTTCGAAGCAGAGCAGTAGTGTTTAAAGTGTTTGATGAATTGCCTAACTCACAGGACTATGTATCGTTGCAGGCCTGGTCCCTGCCACTGCCATGTCGACAAACAAGGGCTCGTCCCCTACCTTTCAGTGCCGACACGGCAAGCGCTCTGTCTGGATTCCAATCGAAACTGAAACCCAATTCAACGGGCAGTTTTACCGCGAGGACACGAGTCGGTCCGCCTCTGACCTTGTCGTTGTTGGTGCATGAGATTCCATCGCAAGGGACGGACTCTCGTGGGGTCGTCGCTAAATATTTCCCCTGCGGCTGCCAAGAACTGCGTCTTTATCAGACGTGAAGTGAAAAATGATCTCCCTCCTCGCATGAAACGAGAAGAAAAGGAAGAACAATTATTCTCTAAGAGAAAGCAGCTTTAACTTCAGATGCCGACTGTTCTTCTTTACAGGGATCGCTGTCCAACAGCAGCAAATTATTCACTGAATTCTGCAATCCTCTGTTTTGCCTGGTAATTCATCAACTGTTTTGAAGATTCTTTGGACCACCACAATCAAATCTTCAAATCGAGCATGCTTTTCCAATGTGTTTCGTTGATTTTGTCCAATCCCCGGCACATGAATTGCAAAAGGCAAATCTGGATTAGTGGACTATATCTGGTAGCTAGCAAGAGGCCGATATCCATTGCCACACCTTCCTCTTCCTCCATCGATGTTGCAGACGACCGGCGTTCTTGCTCTGGTTCTCTGTTCCCTTCTTTCCGTTGCCCCTGCGCTGGGCTTGAACAAAGATGGAGAGTTGCTGCTCCATTTCAAGCGGTCCGTCCTCTCCGACCCCCTCGCCGCGCTCGCCGACTGGAACTCCGACGACGCCACGCCGTGCTTCTGGAACGGGGTCGCTTGCCTGGGCTTCGCCGCTGTAGTCAACGCCACTGCGTCGGTTGCTTCCCGTGTTATATCTGTGATTCTCCCTGATTCCCGCCTCTCGGGCCGTATCCCGCCGGAGCTCGGCCTCCTCGAGCATCTTCGCCACCTCGACCTCTCTGGCAATGCTTTGGAAGGCGCAATACCGGTCGCCCTCGCCCTGCTTCAGAGCCTCACCGTCGTCTCCCTGGCGAATAATCACCTCTGCGGCGAGCTCGCCGATGGAGGATTTGGCCAAGTTGAGTACTTGGACTTGAGCTCCAATCTCATCAACGGCACAATCCCGCCGGACTTCGGCGGACGATGGCTTCGGTACCTTAACTTGTCGCACAACCAGTTAACCGGCGAAATTCCGCCGGCATTCGCCTCGGAAATTCCCGTGAACGCCACCGTGGATTTGGCCTTCAATCATCTCACCGGAGGGGTTCCACAGGTAGGCGCTTTCGCGTCGCAGAAGCCGCCAGCGTTCGCTGGGAATCCGGGGCTCTGCGGGAAGCCGCTCGAGAATCTCTGCACGATCCCTTCCACGCTATATAAGCCTCTGGATCCAGCAACTGAAGCTCCATTGGCGTCCAAGTCTCCTCCTGCTTTCGCTGTCCTGCCCGAGAACACCGAAGGGGATTCACCGGCGAGTGTCAGAAAAGCTCAAGGCAGGCTCCGGCCGGCAGTAGTCATTGCGATAGCAGTTGGCGACCTGGCCGGAGTTGGGATTCTTTTAGCAGTGCTCTTTTACGTGTACCAGGCGAAGAAGAAGAAGAAGGTGAGTGGAGAACATAGAGAAGAAATAAGGCAAGAGCAGCACCAGGCGGCCGAGGCTGCCGCCACTGACTGCCATGTCTTCGGTGGGCTTCCATGTTGCCTTACCGAGAAAGGGGACGAAGATTACAGCGATGAGACTTCCGGCGAGTCCACTTCCGCCGAAACACAAGCAGAGGAGAGACTCCACGAGGGAAGAGGAAGGGATGACGGCGGCGGAGGAGGGACCCCTCCACTACCGCGGCAGCTGAAGCCGCAGAGGGCCACTCTCGTCACCGTCGACGGAGAACCGCAGCTGGAGCTCGAAACCCTGCTCAAGGCCTCGGCTTTCGTGATCGGCGCCACCGGGTCGAGTATCGTCTACAAGGCGGTGCTCGCCGACGGCACCGCCCTCGCCGTGCGTCGCATCGGAGAGGGCGGCGCCGTTGACAGACTGAAGGACTTCGAAGCGCAGGTCCGCGGCGTCGCCAAGTTCCGCCACCCGAACCTCCTCCGCCTCCGCGGCTTCTACTGGGGCGCCGACGAGAAGCTCCTCATCCACGACTTCGCCTCGAATGGCAGCCTAGCCAACGTCTCATTTACCAGTAAAATTTTCTCTCTTTGCGGAATTGATTCACCGACTCCTTGAACTTAACTATGTGCAATCAATTGTGGTTCTTAGAGAAGCTTGGCTCGTCGGCGTTGCACCTGAACTGGGAATCGCGGCTTCGAGTGGCGAGAGGACTGGCCAGAGGACTTGCTTACCTCCACGAGAAGAAGGCCACCCATGGCAACATCAAACCGAGCAACGTTCTCCTGGACGCAGAGATGGAGCCGAAGATCGCCGACTTCGGCCTGGAGCGCCTCATCTCCGGTGACGGAGCCCCCCGATTGAGCGCATCCGCGCGGCTCTTCGGAACCAAGCGGCCGGTGCAATCGCAGAGCAACCCGACGGAGCTTCCGTCGCCGGCGTTGTCGGGGGTCACCGAAGTCAGCCCTCGCGCATCCTCCTCAGCCGCGGCGGCGGCACGGTACCAGGCGCCGGAGAAGCTGAAGAACCTGCAGAAGCCCGACGCTAAATGGGACGTGTACTCCTTCGGGGCTCTGCTTCTGGAGTTGGTCGCCGGGAGAGCGCTTTCGGAGGCGGAGATCGGGCGAGGGGCGGCGGGGTTCGTGGTGGAGGAGAGGAACCGGATTCTGAGGATGACGGACCCGGCGGTGAGAGGGGATCAGGTGGAGGGGCGGGAGGAGGCGTTGCTGCGATGCTTCAGGCTGGGATTTGATTGCTGCGCGGTGGCGCCGCATCGGAGGCCTTCCATTAAGGATGCGGTCCTAGTGTTGGAGAAGGCGGCGCTATGCTCCGCCCGCCCTGCATCCAATGCTTCCGCAGTTGCAGGATCATGACGGCGACAAATCAGTATCTTACATTATACTAGAGAATAATTTCTCTCACGGGGTTAGCATAGCCGAATTTGTATTCGATTTTGATCAAGGAAGATCTGCATTTTAGTAATAAAAATAAACATCTTTATTAGCTAATTAAAAGAAATGATACAAATATACAATTCAACGGATGAATAATCGAAATCCAATAAATTAAATTAGAACGAACCTTTTAATAAAATTGATTAAGTTGATCGGCAAGAGTAACAATAAATTCATTATAAGACATATAATGCCCCCGGGGGCTATGCTGCAACATAGGGATGTCAATTCGGGTGGGTTAAGTTAGGTTCGGATCGAGTTAGAAAAAAAAATTTTAACTCCCAATGCAAACCCGACCGGAACTCGAATTCAATCCGAAATACCTAAACCCGAACTCGACCAACCCGATCAATCCGAATCCGAACCCGACCCAAATAACCTGAAAAAATTGATTCAAAACATCTTTTTTCACTATGTTCTCTATAATTCTTCACTTTTATCTCAATACTCCATCATAATTGATGGGGTCAAGCACCCCATGGCTGACACATGGATGGAAGAAAATATGTGGCAAGATCTACCGAGTCTGGGCGACTCTCTTTCCTGGGCTCCCGAGGTCTCTTTGGGAAAGGATCGCTTGGTGGCCAACGTCATCAAAGAGGCGATCGAACAGTACCAAATCGAGCAGGCCGCCTCACAGCGAGGTGTTTTTGTGCGGGATAAGATCCCCAAAATCTCCATCTGGCGCCCTGAACCGCGAAGATCCGTCACACCGCCGGGGCAACGCGTCGGAGCAGCCCCGGACCACTGGCGAGACTCTCTCGGAGATATTGTGAAAGCTAACTCAGTAGCCTCTAGCGCGCTGAGACACGAAGATGAACAGGGGAAGAGGGAGGAACCTAAGGCCTCCTCAAAGGCACCCTCTACCCCCTTCTCATCGGAGATTATAGAAGATCTCATGCCGAATTAGTTTCGTGGTCCTGGGATTACCGACTACAATGGGAGGATAGACCCGGAGGACCACTTCTACATTCCCATCTGGGGCCCGAGTCTTCCAGAACCTTCCTCTTATGTCGACCAGAGAATTGTGTCGTTAATGTTGGAACTTGGATCACTAAAGAGGGGGGTGAATATAGCCAGACACAAACTTCTTTCACTTTAGGGTTTCTCTGCACTTCAAGGTTAGTAGCACATCAGCGGAAACAAATGGAAACAGAGAAATACAGAAAAGCAAAAAACAAAAACAAACTAAACTAACAAACAAGATCGCTAATAAGAAGGGTTTACAAGGTTCGGGGATAACTTGCCCCTACTCCTTGGCATGCCCGTGAGGTGGGTGATCCCTTGATCGTCAGCAGATCAAGCCCCGAAAAATCCGGATATCAAATGGAACCTCCTTCTCGGTGGAGAAACCTCTCCACAGCGTTTCACAGAAATAATGAAGTTAAGAACAGTGAAACAAGAAGGCTTACAAAGCACTAGGAACCAAAGGAACACAAGAGAACTTCTCCCGAACTCCACTCAGCACAGATCTCACGCAAGAACTCCCTTCTTCGTGTCTTCTTGCTGATAGACTCGTCAAGCTTCTTGTTTCCTCCGAGTGCTCAAGTATCAGTATGTTGCTCCAAGAATCAGAGTGTTTGCAAAGTGATGGAGCAAAGCTTGTCGCAAGAAGTAATCAAGTGTTACTTAGGCTTCATCGCTACCAAGCCCTTAAGCCTCTCCCACTGATCGCCAGGTCACAGCCATCTCTCTGCAGCTCCAAGTTGCTCAACTGCAACTGATCACCTACCACTGAGCTCTCCTGGACTCCCTGAGCTTCCCACATACGAGCCCCAGTCAGCAGCTCTAGCAGCGCCAGCATCCGTTGTAACCTGAGATGGAAACCTACCCAATCTGTCGTAGCAAAAGCCTCAGTTTGACTCCCTTGAAGCAAACCTGAGTAACCTCCACACTTAGCAGCTCATTAGCTCAGCAAATCAATGAAGTATCAACAATCAGAAGTTAGGAGCAGAGATCAGTAGCGAATCAGCAAAGAAACAGACGTAATCAGAGCTCTGACAGCGTTTTTGAATTAAAGCTGCCAGCTACTGATCGGTCACCGGACCGATCAGAGTGACTCCTGATCGGTCACCAGACCAATCAGGCTGGGTTCAGACCGATCAGACTCCATCCTGATCGGTCCCCAACGCGTAATCATAAATCGCGACTTCTCCGGGACCGATCACCAGACCGATCCAAAGTCGTGGATCAGTCACCAGACCGATCCACCCCTTTGGAGGGTGTTTTCCCACCTTCGCAGTCCAACCCTCCTGATCGGTCCCTAGACCGATCAGGTTGTGGCCTGATCGGACTGGTGACCGATCAGGCCACCCTCAGACCGATCAGGCTCCATCCTAATCGGTTATAAGGAGGAGTCCGCGACACTTGATCGTTCACCAGAACGATCTGAACAGTATCACAGACCGGTCACCAGACCGATCAGGAGCCGATCAGTAGAGTTCCCAAACTCACTGTATGCTCCCTGATCGGTCACCAGACCGATCAGGAGTCGATCAGTAGAGTTCCAAACTCACTGTGTGCTCCCAGATCAGTCACCAGACCGATCAGTCATTGCTGGATCGGTCACACGACCGATCCATGAGGGAACACTGTGCCAACTTCCCTGATCGGTCACCAGACCGAACCAGGCAAGGTCAATCTCCTATAAGTCACGAGAATTAGCCTCCAACCCTTCTCTGACTCGTGCTCGATCCCCCGGACCAAGACACCATGCCCAGCTCCACTCACCGGGACTTCAGTCAACCTGGCTTCACTCACCAGGACCCGGCTTCACTCACCGGGATTTCAGTCAACCTGGCTTCACTCACCGGGACTCGGCTTCACTCACCGGGATTCCCAATCACCTAACCCTCCGAGCTAGGACTTTTCCACACCTAGCCCTCCAAGCTAGGACTTTTTCACACCTAGCCCTCCAAGCTAGGACTTTTATTAACCTAGCTTCTCAAGCTAGGACCTGACCCTCCAAGTCAGACTTTTATCAACCTAGCTTCTCAAGCTAGGACCTGACCCTCCAAGCCAGACTTTCATCAAATCTAGTCCTACTAGGTATGCCTAGTCCACGACCAGGACTTAATCATAATCATCTCATCAACCTAAACTAAAATCGGTGTCAACATCAAAACAACAATCAGGGTCAGACTGCATCAACAGTTGAGGGAGTAGTAGGATGTGATGACTCCTCGGTGACCCCCTCCGGATGGACAGCAGCCGTGGGCGGGTCATCCTCTGATGGGATGCCCCCCTCCGAGTCAATCGACGGACGTGAAGTCCCCCGGTCCGCAAATGGTGGAGGCGCAACAGTAACCTCTGTCCGTCCTGGCGAGGCAGACCCACGAGACGATTCAGTAGTCCCCTTCAAAGACTCGGCTGGAGCAGAGGGCGCATCAGGATCCCCCGGGCCCCCCTGCGAGAGACACGCCCCGGAGATTAAATCAAGAGAACTCCCGGGATCGCCTCAGGATGCCTGGCCCCGAGACCACCTCAGGCAAGCGAAGTGCCCGGGACCCCCCGGGCCAGAAGACCCCGAGATCACCTCGAGGAAGCGGAGCCCAAGAAGCGTTCGACCTTAAGTAACGACCCCCCTTTCTTCGGATCTGATGATAATCATTATCCATTATCACGGAGTCATCATGACCCATAAATGTCGCAACGGGCCGAACTTAATGACGGTGTGGACCGTTGCAAAGGTTATCCGGTAACCGACAAACGGAGGGACATGACAAAGATCGTGGAGACGAACGAAGGCAGCCGCCGCAGGTATAAAAGGTACTCCAACTCCTCCGGTAAAGGAGTTACGCATTCTCTACTACTCGCATATCTTCTTGTCTTCTTTTCATCTCTTTCATCGAGACACTGACTTGAGCATCGGAATGGGCTCCGCCGGATAACCTCCGGCATGTTCTCTTAACGCTCGTATTAATTTCGTAGGGTGTGAAGTTTCTCCCCTAGCGTCAGCATCCGCATGGGTCGAATCCTAATGACTGATCGTCGACGTCAATTCCTTCCGGAACAATGCCCAAATAGAATGTTCAACATATCGCACCATTATATATATATATATATATATATATATATATATATATATATATATATATCCTAATCGATTGAGGTGATCGAACGTTTCTCAAATAAAAAGAATTCAATTCTTTGCAATGCTGAAACTAAAAAAAAAATAATAAATTAAGCAGCAGATAAATTAAATCTGAGATGATCGATTTAATCCAATGAAAATTAGGATAAATCGAAAAGTACTCGCGGTGGATAATCTAGAAGCCCAACATCCCAGAGTTCGCATCCCATTTAAAAGAAAAATTCCTACCAAATGTGTCATAACTAAGGATCGAATCACGATTATCTGAATTAATTATTAATAATTCTACCGCTAGATCATAGCCCAGGAGCAATGCAATGCTCAAACTAGTAAAAAAAAATGATGAACCAGACAGCAGACAAATTGAACCTGTGGTGACCGGCCCGGCCTCACGGAAGTTTCCTACCGGTCACTAAGGTAAATCGGGAAGCGCTCGCGGTGGCCAATCTAAAAGCCCAGCGTCCCAGGATTCGCGCCCCATTTAAAAAAAAAATTTCTACAAAATATTTAAACTAGTAGAGTTGTTGGGATGTCGACATGTCAAACATCACTCACGCTTCGTGAGTTAATCTATTAGTTAGGGGAAATCTTCTAGAAAATTGGATAAGTAACTTTCATAATTAATGAAATCGTAAAAAATAAATATCTAAATTATCAATAAAGGAATAAAAAAACGTTTAAGCAAACAAATTCCAGAATATGAGTTTCATTTTAAAAAAAATAATTATATGGTAATTATTTTATAATCATAATATTTTATATTTTTTTATTTTTTAAATTATATTATATTGTTGTATGTATTGAAATAAAAAAAATAATATAGTCAATGTTGTCCAAGACGCACCAAAAAAGAGGGCAGCGAGGATGCGAGGAGCAGCAGCGAACGGGATCTTCTGTCTCAAAAATTCCTATCTTATCTGTCTCATATTCTTCAGTCAACAAATCGTCGGATGATCGGACACCATCAATATTTTTTAATTATCGTTCCGAATTAAACGATATATTAGAATAATAACGAATTGAACTAAATCGTCACATTACAATCTTATCGGATTTGACGATGAATATGACGAAATCGTAATTGCGACGGTCTCCGATGGATTCATCGTATCCCAGGGTATGGTTTTGTTCGGGACGATGGTCGAAGGCCGTCAATGATGTCCGATCGACGATCGAACGGCTCGTCAACCATCGTCGATGATTAAGACTGAGGGATAAGGATCCTCTCAGAGACATCTCGATGGAGGAGGAGGAGGAGGAGGAGGAGGAGGAGGAGGAGAAAACTCTAAAAAGGATAGTAGACTGGGCTTCGTAGATGAGAGGCCCGTGGTAGGCGAGGAGCCGAGGGCCTTCTTCTCCTCAGCAAAGACTCCTCCCGCGCTAGGGTCGGAGTCGACGTCGCATCGTTGAAGCCACGTGTCAATTTCTCGATGGTTTCCAGCCTGTAAGCATTAATAAAGACCCAAACTGGGCCCCACCAAAAGTATTCATCTCTTTTATTAATAATAATAATAATAATAAATATTTTTTTTTAAATAATAAATGAGTGCATCAAAATTTAAATCTTAATAAGACAAAAATTTTACAGGGGACCTATATACATAGATTGTACTCCAAATTTATTATTCTTTATGGGGTTTAGGGGTTTTCTTACACAGGGATATAGAGATTGACGATAAAATTTAAGATATAGTTAGAAATTTAAAAACAATTTATAAAAAATTATCCTAAACTTTCTGTATATAAACTTAACTTCCTTTTCAGTCTCTGTTTCAGAAAAAATTTATTTTTACTCTCTACGTGGAAAGTTTCATGTGTTTCAACTACAGATTTATCGATCCTCAAATTTTTAAAGTGCAAAAAGTCTGAAAGAAAGTATAATTTTTCATAAATTCCGTATCATTTAATTAAAATCTAATATATTTTTTATTAAATTGAGTACTACCTAATTAATTCATACTAAGTTCATCAATTGGTATGAACTCCTAATCAATTGGTCAGGCAAAAAAAAAAAGAATTGTGTTCAATTTGACAAAAAAAATATACTAAATTCTAATTTAAATATACTGAATATTAAAAAAGTTATACATATTACTGCATTCGAAAAAAAAGTGATACTCAATTTCATAGAAAATATATTAGATTTTAATTATAAAATACTGAATTCAGGAGGAGTTATAATTCGTTTTGAACTTTTTGTACTTAAAAATAATGGAGACAATTAGGTTAATCAATATATATTAGAGAGCTGAAGTAAATGAAATTTTGTATGCAGAGAATAAAAATGAATTTTTTTTATATAAAGATTGAGGAAAAAATTTAAGATCTAATTAGGAAGTTGAAGATAATTTATAGTTCTTTTAATGAACCTCTAAATTCATATATAACTTTTAAATTTAAAATCATCAAGAACTTTTGTCTTTGCATCTCACTCTTTTTTGTTCCAATTCTAAAAAAATATGAGTGAACTCAATAGGTCATCAAACATAAAAAGTGCATCATTTTTAAATAATTTCTAGTTAATTTGTTTTTCAGTTATCAAATATTTTTGGTGTTTTATGTCTTGAAGGCTTAAATTTTAAAAATAAATTATAAGCAAAAGCGTTTGATAGCTTTAATAGATTTTAAAAAAATTATCCCAAATCTAACATAGACAATAGATATATAATATTAATGACGTAATAATCAAGGTTCCAGAAACTTATATTATCTGATACTTCTCCATCATACATATTTCACCTGTATATTTGAATTTACCTCCCTTCATATATATATAGGGTTAACTCTAACGTCCACTGAGACAACTCTAAGGGTCGCTGAGACTATTTTTTTTAATAGCAAATAAAAGAAGAACATGGTGGCATAAAGGCAATTTGCATACCTTCAATATCCCTGTCAACCCGTCTCAGAGCCAATATGAAGGAGATAAATCAAGGGGGTTACTAGCCCGAATGTTATGACTAGCGTGTGGGTAGAGTAGGCACACTAAGGGGGCGTTTGGTTTGCATTTTCCAGTCTGTTTTTCATTTTCATTTTCTGTAGAAAATGTGATTTTTTGGAAAACATGTTTGGTTTGTATTTTTCAGCTTTGTTTTCCAGAAAAAAAAACATAGCGTTTTCTGAAAAACTGAAGAATAAAAAAAGTCATTTTCTAGAAAACTAAAAAATACGATTTTCTGAAAAATAAAAATGGAAAATGGAACAAACTAAACGCCCCCTAACTTTGTCAGATTTTGACCCTCCGATCTTATAGTGGCAACACCTACGCATTAATCATCAATTCATCCCATGGGAACAAATAAAAGAAGAACATGAACAAAATCAAGGTAGTACTAAATCAGATAATATCAAATATGGAATGATCGATTCAATTCCAACGAAATTTCTTACCAACCATCAAATTAAATCAGAAAGCGCTTAAGATGGGCGACCCTGAAGTCTAATATCACGTGATTACATGTCATATTTGAATTTTTTTTTATAAAATATGTCATAATTAAGAATTTAACTGTAAATACAACGTTTCTTTTAGTACGAATTTAAGATGTTTAAAGGCATTAAACACTTTTAATCAGGAAATATTAGATATTTTTATTAAAAATATTTGATGGTCTTAAGAGGGCAAATGTAAATGATCTCAGAGAACATTAAAAGTGAGATTATACTAATTTTAGACAAATCTAAAATTTAATATTTAAAATTCTTATATAGATCTCTCTCTAAAATATATAGTCAGATGAATTTAGTGGTCCATTAATAATATAATAGTGTAAATTTGATATCAATCTAAAACCTTTGAAGTCCTAAAACTTTTGTCTAAAAAATTTAATGTCTTTAAATGATTCAAAATTTAAAAAGAATATTTATATGGATTTAGATGATTACTAGAAATGGAACACTATCAATTAGAGACAAATGTAAGTGTTAAGATTGTTAAGCACTTTTAAGGGGTGTTTGGTATACATTCGGCAATGGAAATAGTAATGAATTTTATTGAAGGGTTTATGGATTTAGTGATAACCTAGTGCAAGCTGGGTATAAAATCAAGATTATCATATCCATATTTTGATTCTGATTCTTGTATACCAAACATCATAAATAAAAATGAAATAGATTTCTTTTCTATTCCTACCTTCTAAACTCGCTAACCAGCTGCTCCTAAGATTCACTTCTTTATCACAGCCTAATTTAAGTTCAATATTTTTGTTAGACATGCAAGAGTAAAAGAAAAAAAAGATATTGATAAACAATAAATATTTTAAAAAATGCACTTTAGTAAAATTGACTCATGTTTATAATTATTTTTGTTAAAAAATTATAAATTTTTGAGGTAGATGGATTCCTGCCTCATTTATTTCAATAATCAATCCAATGGACAGAGTCAACACTGTCCATTATTTAGTTAAACGTGCTTGTCGAAATTAACTTGGGTCTTTTTCTCAATTTATTTTTTAAAAAACATTGGAACATTTTATTTAAATTCAATTTTTTTTTATCATTTGAAATATGTTTTAAAATAAGCCAATTTCAGCACATGATAAATCTTTTTATAATTAGATAGCTCTGCAGTCGGTTGAGATTTAATTAATTTTAAAAATCTTGTCAAATTTTGATGGCTTAGAAAAATAGTCATTTGTCTTTTATAATTTATTTTGTGGTCCTTTAATTTTAATATTATATTTTATTCTTTCTATTTTACAAAATAGAAGTTTAAAGCCTAAAATTATACTTCCACCTTATATGCTTACTATTTTATTTTATTTCTTTTTAATTTCACCCCAATTAATCTTGAATGTAGACAAATTTTCACGATAAATATAAACAACAATTTAAGTATACTAACAAAAAAAATGATGTTGCACGTTCCATTGAATTTTTTGCCCATTACATGATGTTTTCATATTCGATCTAAAACATCATATAAAAAACACTATTCATTGTTTTGCATATCTGAATAGGGACAATCCTTCATTGATATATAACCTATGAAAATTGATTGCTCATGCACTATCATAAATATTTTCGAATTTATCGGATGGATGTAAGAGTGCGATTGCTTCCTCTCACATTTTATTAAAAAATAATATTATATATTTAAAAGTATTCGCCGTCACTTTGATTGCCGAAATTGATCATATAACCTAAGCTATTCATTGATACTGTTTTTATGCTTTTATGAGTAAAAATAGCGACTTAGAATATTAAATATTAAATTTTAAAAATAAAACATATAATGATAAAGGGATGAATTTAATTATAGGATAATTGTTAAATTAAAATTGAATCGGATTCGAACTAAATCTAACGAACAGACGTGGAGAAAATGATTATATTAGTTTAAATCAAAATTGATTTAGAATTGGTTTGATAAAATTATTGTTGGATTTAAACGAGTTTTATTGAAAATTATGATATTTTTGAAGAATCTTAGATTTTATTTTTTTGTTCGATTTTATTTGTTTTTCTTCCTACCCACATTACAGCCCTATTGTACTGCATACCACTGATTCGCTTATCTCGGGTATAATTGAGATGATAAAGAGTTGATAGATTGTCCCGGATAAAGGGTCGGTAGATTCACTTATCTCGGGTACTGCATGCCTGGTCTTGAGTTCGAGCCACTGGGTTGGCGGGGAGTAAATCCCTGCACCTTGTGTAAAAAGTCTCTTCCCCTCCTCAACCTCTTACATTTTTAGTCACCGTGATGTTGGATATTATTATTATTATCTCTATTAGGTGGGCTTATTTGTAAGTTGCACAAGTAAATACAATTTGAGCCCTTAAAGTGATCTAACTTATATTTATTGGGTTTCGGATTATTGGATGCGAGTTCAATGTATAGAACCCTTTAGACCAATCTTTTATTATCTATGGGCTGATAACAGATTGAATTGCTATATTAAGGAGAGGTCCCCAAGGGTTTAGGTAATTTTATGACCTAGTTTCTTGTTCCCCATTGACAAGAAACTTTACGGCGCCGTCAAACCAAAGCCTGTTGGAAGATCCTCCTTCTTCCTTCCGCTACATCATTTTCCACAGGGATCAAGCCGACGACGCTACGACAAAGACGATGTCTCTTCAATTAGGTTCCTTGTCATTCAGTTTATATTATTTTATTCTTATCATGTCATAATTCGAAGAAACAATAGATCTATTATTATATGTCTTGTCTTTTCTCCTTAGAATTCTTATTTTATTTTTTGAATTCATGCGGTTAGGAGAAAACCTAAGTTCTATCACGTGATTTACCTTCTCCGTATTGATTTTGGGATGAATTAACGAGGGCGCTAAGGGTAAGGGTTTTGCCTTTTGCACTCTTTAGTTGTCATTTGGAAAATAGCCCCTCTTCATGAAAAATCAGAGAAGAATCGTTGACCTTCCGGACTAATTGGGTCTATAAGTAGTTCTATAATTAGAATCAGAACTGTTAAAAAAAAAAACACTCAATTCCAATCTCCATGGCAGAAGCATTATAAGCCTTGGCCAACCACCCGATGGCGACTGCCCAATTCCTTGGCTGATTCCGAGCCCACGCGGCGGTTCACTCGTCAGTGCCGCTGCGAGGAGCAGGATCTATAAGAAATCCTTCAATTAGCCGGTAGCTAGCTGGAAGAATAAGGCGCCTGCACGAGCTCGATCGCGGGGGGCATGGAGCTGGCGGGAGCAGAGTGCGGCATGAGGGCTCTGTCCCTGGCGTTCGCTGCCATGGCTGCTCTCCTCCTAGGCCTGGACAGAGAGACCGAGACCGTGATATTCATCAGGAGAACGGCCACTGTCCGGGATTTGACTGCCCTTTGGTACTGCTCACTAGCTACCTTCTTCCGATTAATCAGTACGTTCGTCGTATGTATCTGTTTCTGCTGCAGGGTGATGACTGTGACTGCTTCTGTGGCCGCCGGGTATCACCTTCTGCAGCTCTGCTGGTGCATGGCTTCCGCCGGTCTCGGCCGGACTTCCAGTCCGCAGAGCAAGTTGCCGGCGTGGCTTCAGTTCCTGCTAGACCAGGTATTGTAAAGCTTTTGTTGATCGATTGCTTTCCCCTGTTCTCTCCCAGACGCTCTCTTTCTTCTTCGGGTTTGAAAATTCTAGAGAATTAAGTTGACTTTCAAATCATTTATTCAAACTTTACGACTCGTACAAGTAACAAAGTCAACTTCGCAGTTGACTTTTACTGTGTCGTGACTAAGGGATGCTTGGTATATATTCGACAATGAAAATAATAATAAATTTTGATTGAGGGGGTTATGAATTTAGTGATAACCTAGTGGGAAGTAAGTTATAAAATCAATGCCATCATATCTATATTTTGATTCTGATTTCTGTATATTAAGTATCATAAATGGGAATGAAATAGATTTTATTTCCATTTCCATTTTCTAAACCTGCTTACCAAGCGCCCCTTAAATTTTAGGGAGTCGTGTATGCCACCTTCCTAGCAACCATGGCGGGGTTCCAAGCGTCGTTGGTGGGGGTGTTCGGCGTCCACAAATTGCAATGGATGAAGCTATGCAACATCTACGGTAGGTTCTGCAAGGAGATAGCCGCCGGCGTGATATGCGCGTCAATCGCAATCTTTGCCATGGCAATTGTGGCGGCCATCTCCGCCCACCGCCTTTTTAAGCTCTATCCTCGCCTCCGATGGTGCGGCTCTTTAACCTCAAAGTAGGCCTTTGCCACCTGTGGTATCGTTTGAAAAATTGTAAAATTGTAAAATAAAATCTTGCTTATATTTCCAATTGAATTATGTTTATTAATATATAGATCATATGCCTTCATTCAATGTTCATTAATGATGTCTCCCCGGACTCGGGGCTACGATGGAGTGATTTCGTGAAATCGGATCGATCGTCTCCATAATTAATAGTTGAAAACTAAAATAATTAATTTTTTTATCATCAATCAATCTATGTTTTTCATCAATAGACTACTAAGTCTTTTCATCAATAGACTGATGATGGACATTCAAATCCAATGAAGATGGGCAATTGAATCCAACAATCGATTAAACTTACTGTTCGTTTTTTTAAGTTTATCAATTGTTTAATGATTTGCATACTGTTAATAACATAACCACTATTATTTTCGGTTTAATCAGATTTAGACTTTTAAAATCGAGACCGAGCTGAGTAATCCGAATTAATCGATATTTTTTAAAAATAAAATTTTGGATTAACGGAATTAATATTTTAAATTCGATGAATTAATTCAATTTTAAATGATCTGAAACCTTGGCCAGAGGCAGTCAGAGAGTGCAGGGACCTTGAGATTGAAGGAAGGCCTGAGCAGCATGGAAACATGAATGAATGATATTTGTCAACACTTTATGTGACATTATTTACTTAGATCTACTCCTCTTAATGATTGCAAAGGCCTGCCGTAACTTTAACTGTAACACTTAATTCCACATAATTATGTCTTCTATCTTTGTATACCTTCCATATAATTTACCCTAATTGTCTAGCTAAATAGAAATTAAGTTACTAATCACAAATGCTAATTTTAGCAGTATGCATTTCACAGTTCACTTGCTTAATGGATTATATGGAAAGGTAGAACTATCTGGGGCTATGGTGCATAGAAGGAGGCCGGATCCTCTGTCCCACTGAGGATACTTGTCTCTCTGTCTCATTCGTCGACGATGGCCGACGATTCGTTTGATCGTCGATCGGACGCTATCGGCGGCCTCCGACCGTCGCTCCGAACAAAATTATACTCTGGGAGGTACGTGAACCCGTCGGGTATTGTCGCAATTGTGATCTCGTCGTATTCACCGTCAAATCCGACGAGATTGTAATACGGTGATTTCGACTGATTCACTGTTCTCTCATGATATCGTTTAATTCGGAACGACGATAAAAAATTATCAATAGTGTCTTATCGTCGATCGAACGACTCGTCGACAATCGTCGACGAGTGTGGGACAGGCGGGACAGGGATCCTGTGGGACAGAGGATCTCGTCTGGCATAGAAAGGTGTTAAATTGTCTCCTAAACATTCATAGTATGACATATTTTATAGAAAACTTTCAACCATGGAATGTTGGATAATTTTTCTTTTAAATAGGACGTATAACCTTGGGATATTGGGCCACCTGCCACTAGCCTAGAAGGAAAATTTGTCACTGTACACCCCCGGGTTACAAAGTATAAAAATTTGAAAATTTTGGAAGGCAAAATTAAAATTCACTCCATTTTTTTAAGAAAAAAAAAAGAAGGAAAATAACTCTCTTCCATTGATTATTTATTCATAATTCAAAACAAAATTAAGCCAAAAAAGGGAAGGGAAAAAAATGAAACAGTATGATCTCTGTCAATCCTGCATGGTTGTGGAGAAGGCTGAAGAGATCGATCAGCAACGGTATTTCTTCTGCTACGTCATACTCGAATTCTCCGGCTGGCCGGCTGCGGCACAGGGACAAAGAGGGCGGCGAGGTCGCTGGGCACGGGGAAGAACCCCTCCGGCGGCGGCGCGAGCTTCCTCTTGACCGGCCGCGGCTTCCTCGGCGGCGGCGGAGGCAGTAGCGCCGCTTCCGACTTCGCGGTGGCCGACTTGGGCGTGACGCAGTGCTCATCCGCTTCTTCACCTCTCTGCCCGAGGCATTCTCCGGCGGCCCCATCTGCGTCAACGCCGCCGGCCCTGCGAGTGCTAATTAGCGGCAGGGAAGGCGGCTGGATGTCGATGAACTCCAGGCCCATGGCGTTATGATGAGAGAATTGAGAGCGGACCGAGGCGGTGGTAATGGCGATGGAGGGAGGAGGAAGAGGAGGAGAGGAGGCGTGGAGCGACATGAGATGGAGGTGGTGGTGGTGATGATGATGAGCTTTTGTAGCAAGGGAAAGGTGCAGAATATAGAAGTCATTAAGGTACAGATCAGGCCTGACCCATAAGTTCAGTCGGTTCGATCAATTAACCCGAAGCCTGGTCCGGCTCAACTCAAGCTCAGCAAGCTCTTTTTCAACAAAACAAACACCTTCATGTAGAAATCATGGTTGAGCCTGATCATGTGCCTTCTACCGCTTCGATCGGACCCAGTTAGCCGGCCGGTCGAACCGGTTGGCTCCGCGGAGAGGAAGAAGATTCAATGATAGGAAGGTGTTTAAAAGCAAAACTTAATGCTGCATTCATGGCTTTGGATACCACCATTACTTCCCAAGATCCATCGTATTTATGCACTACATTTTGAGAAAAAGAGATCATCTTCCACCAGGCAATTCCAATTCGATCTGTTCCGCAGGCACCTAATTAACCTTAATTATCTTCCAGAAACAGAGGCAATGGTTTCTTATAGAAATGATCATTGAGTAATTATCCAAATCAGGCTTAAATAATACCTGAAAATGCCTAAGGTCGATCCGTTTTTGTTTCAGAATGTTCAAGTCTTGTTTCTTTTGAAGACAAAAGTGCTGGGGAAAAAAATTGCTGAAGTTTTTTTCTTTCTTTAATCCAACAACCATAATTTTAACAGCTAAGACTGATCTAATTAAGGACAAATTTATGAGATAATTTCTGAACAAAACAGTGTTTTTTTTTTTCTTTCATGATCATTGGACCACCTACTGGAACAGTGCAGAATTGGTGGCCTGCTCAGCACTTGTTCGCAGAGTACCATAATTGAGTTCTTTAATCTTCAAAAGGTTGTTAGAGAGGCAATTAATACAGTTTCCATTACTGTGAGGCTGGCTCATTCATTCGGAAAGGATTGAGTCAGTGGCTAAGACGAAGTGAATCTGGTCAATTCGAAACAGTCTCAGAATTCTACTTAGGTAATAATAGATGATAACGACTCTTTTGGTCGATCCAAGAATGCTTGTTCTCAAGGAATATACATTTGTTCTTTCGAAGAAAAAGTAGAACAATCACATTGGATATTACACAGACAAACACTCGACAGACGTGGATAACATGAAGACTCCCTCACATGCATTTTTTTGTTCTTCCCAATTGGTTAAATCCTAAGGAGACTTTAGTCTTCAGTTAGTTGCCAACCCTAAACATGAAGTATCTTACAGGTGACTTGACTACCTGATGATGATACATCACAAACATGTAAAATCGCATCACAGAAATCGAGGGGGGAAAACTCATTGTTGCTTACCCTTTCTTTTGCTTCTGCTTAAGCATTTGGCACGGTTGGAGATGGAAAATTTGAAGGATTCCTGATTATACCCTGCTGATGACAGTAGCATTCATATGGTGCAAACATAATAGCTGAAGAGCATGAGCATGTGATTTGAATGATAGTACAAATCAGAAGTGATCTAGGTATTTTCCTTAGCTACTAGAGTTATACAAGAATCATGAAGGTGGTGTTTTAGGTAACTCAATTGGACAACCATAGGGCGGAAATACATATGATCCATTTGATCTGTCCATTTGCAGCTCCTGATTTGGCTCAAAATTTTCTAACCGCTACCTTTTATTCTGGCACTACTCTCTCAGTTCCTGGCATCATTGTGGATCGCTATCTTTTAAACACCTATTCTCTCCCTCGCCCTAGGTGACAATTAGTATGGTTCTTCCTCAGTAAACTACTGATGTAATAATATCTTTCAACCTTAGAAAAGATGCCAAGCAACATCTTAATCAGTTAAGATACTCAGAATTTAAATGTTAATTCAAAGGCACCATAGTGTCCAATCTTTACTGAAGTGGCAAAGTCACCGAGTTTAATTATCAATTTCGCTTATGAGAATAATCTTGTGAACGAGATGTTAAGGGAACCTACACGCCATCAGCGATGCAAATGATTGCCTAGGTGCAATAAACTTCTTAAGGATTTTGTGTTGAGCTATATTATGCAAGCTAGGACCATATGAGCACTGAAGAAAAAGTTCCAGCACTTATATTTATCTCTTGAGGTTGGATGCAACTATGATCCCAACTATAGAGGTCCATTCACAATTATTCAAAGTTGTGTTTTAAATTTTTTGTCATATTTATAGGTAGTGAAGGTAGAATTTGCAAACCTGAACTGATTTTAGATAGGTAGTGAAGGTAGAATTTGCAAACCTGAACTGATTTTTTGCCCATGCAAGTCCACACGATTTGCACAATATTCTAGGTCGATTAGGTCCATGACGCATCATTGGCAGCGAGCTCACACTGATTCCACAGTGAAGACATCTGACAAAATATGAAAAGAGATGTCTATTTTCTCAATCAAATCGTGAGAGATTATATCACAATATGGCACATTTTAAATAATTTAACACGTGAATTATATCATGTGATAATACCATGGTTGCAAACTCCGGGTACAAGTACAAAGAACCATGTTTACCATACTACGATGCTACTAATTTCAAAAGCTTACACAGATACTTCTGGTTCCTGGCTGTTCTGAGAACTATCATTTTCAGTAGCATCAGAAGTGGTGGCACCAGAATTGGGATCTTCATGCTTTCTCTTAGTTGGTGTGATCCGACCCTCATCCCGTTGCATCCTGCATCAAGATGATTGAACTTCCGGTCTTAAAAGGAAAAGATAAGCCAATAATAAAATGCAAAAAAGACAAATGTTTATGTTCATCTATCCAGAATGTGCAAATGAGCAATACAATCGTTCAAATAGAAAATCAAGGTCGCAAACTCCGGGCACAAGAATTGGGATCATGGATATAACCTTCAGTCTTCACTGCAATAAACCAGTAAAGTTTTGGCAGGATATAAATCTTCAAAGCATGACTATGAATGAGAAAGGAGTGTTATTCTCACTTTCTTCTGATGGCTTGTCCTTTTCTCTCACGCATGAAACTGTTTAATTTCACCATCACTTATAGTTGGCTTAAATACAAATTTGCTAGTTTCAAACATGAGTATTCACATCATCTTGGGTTAAAGGCAATTGTGTTGTTAAAAATCAAAGAACAGTAAAAGGACAACAGCTTGTCTTAACTAAATTATATATCGTTGTTTGAGCTACTTAGTCCTGAAATATCAAGCAAAATGACAATTCCCACATAAAAGGATTCGCGAGTGGCTTTGAAAGTGACGTTCTTACATTAACAAAAACCTAGCATCAAGATCTGGAAAGCTATTTAGAACTTTTCTTGAAACCACAAAATTAAACCATTTGATTGAATGAAGAAACTAAAAACACACTTGCTACCTAAGGGCGACCTCTTTTGACGAAGCAATTCTGTGAGGAACGCCCATTCCCTGTCAAGAATTACAAGAATACAAGAGGCATAGAAGGTGACACATAAATTTTCCTCACATTTTGGAGACACAAGGTACCTCGTTCTGTATGGAAGATGATGGCAATGATTCCAACCGGGTGTCCATTTTGTTCCCCCCGATCAAAAGCAGCACAGCATGAACCTGTAAAGAAGTTAAACCAGCAAGCATCAACCACCATCACCTTATCTTTGAGATTGCAGTCACTGAAAATCTTGGAAATGAGAAGAAGAAGGAGTAGGAGGAAATGCCACCTTTTCCGGAGAAACGTTGTCGAATATGTAGACGTTGTCTTGGAACAATATGATGAGCTGATTATCTAAATCCGCGCCGGGCATGGTCGCCCTGTTAGGGTCCCCTTGATTGCTCGGTCGCCGGGCAGACAATTTCCCCGCGGGAGGATTAGGGTTCTCCGCCATCTCCAGATGCTAGCTCGGATTCTCGCCGGCCGACGCTCTGGAGAAAATGGGACACCGATCTAAAACGGCTTCAAGAAAGTGATGAATCCAGGACGGAGAAATCCCGGCTGCATCGAAGATCTAAAAAACTCCTTTAAAAAGGCAAATTCAAAACCGTTATTTTATTTCCGCGCTCAAATTACGAAGGTGAACAATGAAAAATGAAACCCACGTCACACAATCGATGAAGTCAGAACAATTTCTTGAAAAATAAAAACCCTTTCATCTAAAAAATCACATGTAAATTATCTTTAAATTCCCAATTGAATCTTAAATTTTATCCACAGTCCCTATGTCAAAAAAAATTTATTTCCACTTCCTACATGCAAAATTTCATTTACTTTAGCTCTCTAATAAATATTATTTTACCTAATTATCCTTATTATTTTTAGGTAAAAAAGCCCAAAATGAGGTATAATTCCTCCTAAATTCAGTATCATATAATTAAAATCTAATATATTTTTTATCAAATTAAGTACCACATTTTTTATACGTATAAAAATTTCAGGAAGAAGTATAATTCTTCCTAAATTCAGTATATTTCAATTAGAATTTAGTATGTTTTTTTAATCAAATTTAGCATAATTTTTTTTCACGAGGCCAATTGATTAGGAGTTCATACCTAATTGTCCTTATTATTTTTAGGTACAAAATGTCCAAAATGAGGTATAGTTCCTTATAAATTTAGTATCATATAATTAAAATCTAGTATATTTTCTATCAAATTAAGTATCATACTTTTTATACGTATAAAAAGTCCAGGAAGAGGTATAATTTTTCCTAAATTCAGTATATTTCAATTAACATTTAATATATGTTCTATAAAATTGAACACAATTCTTTTTCCACCGGATCAATTGATTAGGAGTTCATACCAATTGATTAGCTTATGATGAATTGATTAGGTCATACTCAATTTGATATAAAATATACTGAATTTCAGTTCAATGATGCTGAATTTAGAAAGATTTATACTTGATTTCAGACTTTTTATACCTAAAAAAATTAAAGGGTAATTCGGTAAATCTATAGTTGAAACACATGAAACATTGCATATAGAAGTGAAAATAAATTTTTTTTTACGCAGGAACTGAGGAGAAAGTTAAGTTTGCATGCAGGAAATTTAAGATAATTTTCCCAAAAACCACTTGATCATCATGATTTACTCTCTTCATGTCACTGTGGAGCTAATTTACAGGATCATCACCCAAATATAACACAAGAATACTCATCACAATCTCCTACTACGCACCATTAAAGATCCCAAATTTAGTAGCAACCCACCTTGTTACAAAAAAAAAAATTCAAGCTTTACAAACAAGGCGGGAAAAACACAGAGCTATACAATCGAATTCCCCAAGAGCAAACTCTTCGGATCCATCATGAAATGCCAACAGCCAGCAAACTATGGAGTTGACATATATTTTAGCTGATCTAGCAAACTCGATCGATATCCTAGACGGGAATGATATCGGTCTTAGAAGTGTCCTCGCATCTCAACACGATCCCTTCGAGGCTTGCCGGTAGTATACATCGAGCCCACTGGCATCCAGTAGAGAAGGGCTCCGAAGATGGAACTATCATCAGCACATTTTCATTCCTTTGGACGATCCCCATCACACTGACAGTGCTTCCCTCTTTGATGTAGCTGCAGGAAAAGAATAAGTGGAATGCCAAGAACAGTATTTCAGAGGAACAACTTTGATTGTATCAAGAAAAAAGTGAGCTTTGCTTGATGCATCTTCCAGACTTACCCTTCCTTCAGTCGCATCACCCGATCATCAGCAGAGAGGTTTCTTTCCCGCAGCCATCTGAGAAATTCCGGAGACAGGTTGTTGTTTGCATTGATGTCCATGACCACAGATTCGTCGACATATGGTGTAACTCTAGCACCATTTCCGGTTTTTACCAGAGCTCTAAGTCCAGATTGGAAATCTGATATATAAAAGTCAACCACGTGCCTCTGCCATTTTTTTCTTCTCAGATATCACAAGAAATTAAAGCATATGCAAGCACAACTGTTGTAAAAGAAATGGCAAAATGATGGAATATACAATTGATTTATTTATTTTTGTTTGTTTTCACCAATTGATCTTTGAATCATTATGTCAACCATCATAATTCATCTATTTCAATAAAACTTGAAAGACAAACTTCAGTAGCTCCACATGTTACAATGATTACTCTATTTGATTGATTCAACTGATCATATTATCATGCAGAATGACTTACCTCCAATGATCTCAGTCCCCAAGTAAAACGGCGATGCTGGGTGTTGGCGGCCGCTGAATCCCATCCTCTGTATTCATATAAGCTTGTAGATGTGTACACACATCTAGGAACCTTGTGGAAAGATGACTCAAGAGGGACATTTCCACATGTAACGACCTATGGGAAAAGTTAAAATTCATCACTTTTGAGCAAAAACAGAAACACTTGATAATCATAATAGCACTATAAATTTTTTTAAGAAACATTTTAGCAAAGAACCAACTAAGGTAACTTGTCCTCAAAATTGATTTGCTGAAGGACAAACTATTGAATTTGGAGAAAAGGTCGTGCATAAGTTCTCTTCAGCTTCCCTTAAAAACCTTAAATCAATATGAAACAAGAACTTATCAAATTTCCCACATTTGAAGCTATTAAATTTAGTAAGAAACATCTTTGAGGAGAACACACTTAGCAATCATGAATAAGGTCCTTTGCATGTTTATTAGAACATCTCAACCTAAACTCTATTATGAAATAAGAAATTAGTAATCACCAGTTCTACGACAAGAATTCACATACAAAAGCTGAAATTCAAAGTTTTTTAATATGGTTAGTCAAAGATAAAACACACGCAAAAAAAGGATGTGAAATAGGTTGTGGATAATGAAGTGCGAAGAAATACTTTGGAGAAAACAACTGATGGGCATTCTAGCTAACACAACAAAACCATTTCCCTTTTTATATGGTAATATTGTTTGTTAGTTCTAATGGTTACATACCCCGGTGACCTTGACATACTGGCCATCTTTTGCATTTCTCAGCTCAGCGTCAGGATAACGGGCAATGAATCCTGTGATTGCTCTCCTTCCAAAACAAGTATTCCAAATGGCTAGTGCAGCAACAATTCCAAATATAACCAGAATGACTATGAGAAGAATGGCATTGTGAACAGCACCAAGGATGAAGCCGCCTGCAATAAACCCCATCACAAACAACAAACCCACACACCACAAGAACGCCTTAGGCAAACCATCACTGAATGAATAGTCATCCTCCTCGCTTAGTTTGGTGACTGCCTGATTATGAATAATAGAGGCATTGTGTAGCTTTATTGAACCAGCTGAATCCAGAGGACCAGATACTTTTCTAGGTGCACCAGATGAGTTAAGAGGTCCAGATGAAATTGGTCCAGACGTGATGAGCCCTGTAGTTGGAAGCACTGGTGCGATTGGACCTGAACTTTGACGAACCATAGGAGTGACTCCTCCAGATTGAGGACCAGATGATTTCTTCATTGAATCCCCATGTTTAAGTGGCCCAGAGTTAGATTTCTGCCTATTGGAGCTTCCAGTGATTAGTGAAGGACCAGAACCTGGAACTGCAGTTGATAGAGAACCGGAATAGCTGGACCGGCCAGAGTTATTAGATGTGATAGGTCCAGACTGAGAAGTAGCACCTCCAAATGATGCATTCCTAGAAGAAGCATTAAGAGGTCCAGATTTTCTAGACTTCTCCACATGCAAATCAAACATCTTCCCAAGTTCTCCAGACTTCTTTATATCACCACCTGTATATGGCATGGCTGTGGAGCTCATTGTTGGAGGTTTCTCTTTCGGTGGCTCAGGACGACCTGAAACATACAAGCCATTGCTAAGCTGATGCGAAGGGAATCTGGAACCCATCAGGTTTGTCAAGCTTCTTCCACTAGTTGTTGAAGAACCGAAGCACAGAGAATGTGTACTAATAATGAATCATCTATCTGTCTCTGCTATCAATCAGGCTAAGTTGCAAAAGCAGAGGACAATAGCTTTGACTATCAACCCTGTTAATAGAACAGTGAACCATGTTAGACGTCACGAATGAAAGCCAAACCAATTGCTAGCTTACACATGAAAAAAGATGGTGGATCTAACTTGCCACACCCAATTTTTAAATATTATGAATAAAATAAAGTAGGCAATGTACTCCAAGTCAAAATAAATGCTCAATGATAGATGCTACAGTGGATGCCAAACCAATGGAAAAGCATGCCTGCTAGCATAATAAATTTATATGGTCTCAATTTTAACTACTGCCTTACAGTTGGCCGCACTCACAGTGGTCCAGCAACTTTTGTTGAAAATGTACATACTGAAGACGGATAATATGAAGCTGTCTTGAAATTATGAAAACAGGATGTTTTATTTGACTCCAATTTAACATATAAGACAAGATTTGTTATGTATAGATTTGTTACTACAAACCTAACGGGATCAAATATTTACAGAACCTTCTATGTTTGCAATTTAGCTATGATCAATACAAGATTCAATTTAATTGATTAATACAAGATCTACACAGTATTCTATTCCAGGTTTATTCTGACAAAATCATCCCAAGCATCATAGAGCATATCCTCAACGTTGTTGATCATTTAGAAAAGCAGAGAATCTAGTGATGCTCTCTAGCATGGTTCACAAACACAATTGCAATATCGGCCATCAATCACGGATTGGTAATTTAGTATAAAGAGAATCTCAACAATTCAATATCCATAGTCTCTCCTTTTCACAACACTTGTAACTATGGCAAGCATAAACAGAACTTGAGCCAGTAGCTTCCAGACATTTATAAAGATTGGAATTGAATAGAGAAATGAATTTTGTTATGATCAAAGTTTATCCAGAATGAAAATTCTAAAGTGCAACTCGCATCTAGGCCACGTTGTACACGGGCCCAAACCTAGCCCCTGTATCTAATATCTGCACCTTGGCTAATTCATACATAATTGTTTCTGCAAAAACTTCTAAACTTTATATGTCACAATTGAACCTTGACGACTTTGGTTAGAACTTATAGCATCCAGAAACCTGATCATGTTTGGCTGCATGATCACATACAATTGATATAATTGGGTTTCATATTGAAGTCTAAGATGAGTTCTAGGAGTCAAATTGTTCAGGAGAGGGTGTAGATCATGTCAAAGTGCACAATCCTTCAACACAGAAATAATAGCACTGACATCAGGTTGGGATTGCACTGCCAATGTGTGTTTGGCCCACTGAATGAAATCCCCCAATGCATGCTACCTTTTTGTCTCTCTTCTATGATTAATTTATAGTAAATACATCTAAGTTGCAGCCAAAGCTACACGATCTGTGACTCATTTCATTATGATACCACCACCAACTGTATATGGTTATAACTTATAACTTATAATAACAAAGCCGAACAGTAGATATCCGCTAAACAAGTATTCTGTGGAAATACAAATAAAGGTGCCACAAAGCAAAGCAACGGCCTGTGACACATGTTTTGTAGGTTCATATCCAAAGGCATTTTTTTAATGATAAGTGCACAGGAGATAAATTGCATCAATAGCATTCCTCTCCACATGACAGGGATGGAGAGCACCCAATAAGAGCGTGAATATAGTAGATATTATAATTGTTAGTAACAAACAAATTAATAGTTAATGAACTCATCTACTGTATAAACTTAAATGATAAGCCATGTTCTTCGATACCTTTTTACTTTTTACCTACCCATTCATATCTGTGTTGGACACTTAACATTGACACTTCAAGTGGACACTTGACGCTGCTGTTCATGTGTAAAATTTCTAGGAATAATTGTGTTTCAAACTCACACTCATGTCGAATACTCGTATCCCAAGTCCAAGTAGCATAGATCATGTTATAGAAACAGATTAACAATAATGCCTAATATCACAGATATTAAGAGGCAGGAATCTGGGGGTAGTAAAGGTTATCCATATTATCTGCATGATTATCATTTAGCATTAACTCCCACTATATGCAGATTCAATCTATACACCAATCTCCTCAATTCAGGGCCATATGATGCATGTACAAGACAACCTCAAACTATTCAAGGAGAGTGTAGGATGTTATCTATTTGAAATAGTGACACATGTAAAGAACCAGAAAATATTACCGGCAGAACAGAATTTATTTTCAATAGGCTGTTTATCACCATAATCTGTTATTCAATTAGAAAAAATGAACAAAAAATCTAAATGGTTGTTTTTTATTAAAATATATCTATAAATAACCCAGGTAAAGTCATAACATCAGCTATTCTCATTCATTTTTTTTTTCTAAGTACAGCATCCTATCGAACTCTTTCTTCATCTATTATCGACACTCTTATATAGTGGTCAACAAGAAAAGGAATAAACAAATCATGAAACAAACAACTGCTACACATTCTAAGGAAATTAGTATAAGTCAAAAGGAAAAGACATAATTTCAAAAGTAAAATATAAAACAAAGGAATACAAGAATGATAGAGTGCAAAGGGTCCCCGCAGATCTGTCCATATGACTTGAAATAAAGAGAAATAACCACTTATATTGGAGAGATCGAACAAAATTATGAAGATAAAAAAAAATAACTACGCGATAATGTCACGGCATAGAGAGTAACAAACTAGTTGAATCATCAACTTTTTACTGAAATAAGGAAAGCCATGGTGACCAGAAAAGTAAAAGCAGAAAATACTGCAGCCAAGACTGGAATCTAACAAAATTAGTGTAATTAAAAATAAATTTGTCCATAAATAAGTCAATTCTCCAAATCAAGGATTACACATCAAACTTTGTGATCAAGTCTATTAGCGCAAACTGATAAAAAAGAAAGTTCATAGGGTATCCATTAGTAGGCAACTCTATGGCAAAAGTTTGTTTTTGTTTGACGATAACAAACAGATAAAGATCTTTTAAGATAAAAAAAAATCTATAAACATGTAATTATTATCACAATAACTGGCAGTCATTTCATCAAAACAAGATCTTTTTTTCAAACTATTCCTGCAAAACCAGATCATCCAGAAGCAGTTCAATCGACAATGAGGGAAAACAGGCTATAAAATCCAAGTACGAAACAATAATTTCCACAACGACCCTGCGTAATTGTCCAACCTCACCTCCATAAACTTCCGTCCAGGTCCAGAGACAGAGAGACTATATAACCAAAAAGCGCGCTTTCAGATCCACCTAAGAACAGTAGACAGCAAAATCCAAAACCCACCGAAGCCTCTAAAATACGAACTTTTAAGCTCACATTCACTCAGATCTAGCATCCCCACGCGGGAGCATGCCCGCCTTCCCATCCTACTCGAAAGAAACAGCATTTGGGCTATTGCAAACCCATAGTTGAAATCCCTACGGCCCACGCAGAAAGATACAATTCGTAAAGCGGATAAGGGGAAAGATCTGTCCAAACCTGGGAGCGAAGAAGTAAGCGCGAGATCGAAGCTGTCGTAGGTTGACGGCCGATCAAAGCAGACAGGAAATGAGCTTAACCTGCAAAGGATCGCACAATAACGGGGACAGAGAAGCAAGGAGAGAGAGAGAGCTGCTTTTCTAGCGAGGCGAGAGCTCTGCGCTGAGTAGCCGAGAAAACAAGGAAACCACCAATGGAAAACAGAGTAAAACAAAAGGACGAAACATAATTTATATCAATTAACTCCGAAAAAACAAAAACAAAAAATCGTTGTTTTAAAAATACCTCCAAATTTTTAACGGAATTTTTTAAAAACACGCCCTTTAAAATTTTGCAGATTTTTTTTTAAATACTCTTTATTTTTATATTAAAGAAATAATGGTAAATTATTTTAAAATTCTCAATTGCATCTTAAACTTTATCCTCAGTCGCTATGTCAGAAAAAGTTCATTTCAACTCCCTGCATGTAAAGTTTCATTTGCTTCAGCTCCCTAATATATATTGATTTACCTAATTGTCCCCATTATTTTTAGATAAAAAGTCCAAAATGAGATATAACTCCTCCTGAATTCAGTATTATATAATTAAAATCTGGTATATTTTCTGGTATATTTTCTATCAAATTGAGTACCATCCTTTATACTGTTTCTTTTTAAATTTAGTATATTTAAATTAAGCATCCTTTATACTATTTCTGGTATATTTTCTATCAAATTAAGCATAATTCTTTTTCTGTTTGATCAATTGATTAAGAGCTTATACCAATTAATTAGTTTAGGATAAATTGATTAGGCAATACTCAATTTGATAGAAAATATACTAATTTTTAATTAAATGATACTGAATTTATAAAGAATTATACTTTATTGTAAATTTTTTATACCTAAAAAAATTGAGAGTAATTCGATAACTTTGTAGTTGAAACACATGAAACTTTACATGTAAAGAGTGAAAATAAATTTTTTCTGACGCAGGGACTGAAGAGGGAGTTGAGTTTGCATGCAAAAAGTTTAGGATAATTTTCCTTCAAAGTAACTCTCTACGTTAATAAAATATAATAATTCAAAAACAAAGTGAAATAAGCAAACAAATATGAAAACTAATCTTCCATCCTCTTATAAACTTACTATACTAACTCTCATCTATCAACTCTCCTGGGAAGGTACTGAAACACTCTCTTCGATTCATTTAAAAACTATTTATGATCAATTATTGAAACTCATAAAACTTTTTTTCAATACTTGTACTAACAGATATTTGAGCTGTCTATTTTCTCTGAATTTACTTGGTGAACAGAATATAAGGTCGAATAATTTATTTCAAAATTAATCAGGATATAAAATCTACTTACCTAGTATAAAATAAACAAATAAAAACAAAGTATTAAGTGGCAAGTACTTAATCAATGGTTGAAGCCAAGGTTTACCCACCACCATGCATCCACTACATGGTCATTGTCAGTGTGGTTTTCTTTGCACGAGGGAAACAAGGTTTTGGTTGAAGCATGACAAGGAGAGTGGTTGGTGATAGCTATGGTTGGTCAAACCACTACCACTTAAATTTCATTTTTCCTTAATTTTTTTTAATTTTATTTCCTGCCTATGTGATCAGCACTTTCATAAAACTAAAATACATATCAGATGATTATTATATTAGATCTTTGTTGGGAGGTTATTCTCTAGCGAGTATGATTTAATCACTTTGTTATTTTGTAACTAGTTCAACATTAATGAAGAGGAATGATCCGGGCGAGTAAGTTTGTAGAGGGGGTTAAGGGCCCAGTCGAGTTAGGTTTGGGTCAAATTGGGTTAAGTCGGGTTAACCTCGGTCTAATGAGCCGGATATGAATCTGGGCAGGAGGAGTAGAAGTCAAGATAAGTAGAGCCCTGGCTCGGCCTCGGTCACCCAAGGTCAGGCACCCGGGGCCGGTCATTCGGGGTCGGCCACTCGGGGTCGGGCACCCGGGGTCGGGCACCCGGAGTCAGCCACCCGGGGTCGGGTACTCGACACCTGGGATTGAACACCCGGGATCGGTCACCCAAGGTTAGTTACCCGGGATCAGGCACCCGGGGTCGGCCACTCGGGGTCGGTCACCCAAGGTTAGGCACCCGAGGTCGGCCGCCTGGGGTTGACCACTCAGGGTCGGGCACCCAGGGTCGGTCACCCAAGGTCAGGCACCCGGGGTCGGCCACCCGGAGTCGGCCACTTGGGGTCGAGCGCCCAGGGTCGGCCACCCGGGACCGGTTGCCTCAAGCTGGGCACTCCGAAACCGCTCCAAGAACAAAGATGACTGAGAAACCAAGCTTGCCCGACCGACCCAGGCTGTAAATCGGTATGAGCCGACCGGATGAGCTTTAGCAATTAAAGAGCCACCTCGATAGTAAGTATTTGCCAAATCTCTGACATAATCATTGTCTGACAGAGCTGTCAAATATTAAAGGGGATCAGAGGGGGCAATTTGGACAGATTGTCATGCGGCTGTGGCAGTCTCACATGGCAACTAAAGCTGCCATTAGCTTAGTCTGCCAACTGATCAGCTCTTAACGAGATGGGATAGCTATGACAAGGCAGAGAGCTTCCCCTCTCCTATATAAACCCCCCTTGGGCTCCAAAGAGGAGATTGCTGTCATTTTGCAACCTCAACTCCACTTTGTGTTCTCTATTTTGGTCCGACCCGAGTGATTGATATCTCATCCGTGGTTGAGTCCAACCCTGACCCCACGCTACAGCAGATCGGGTTATCTTGATCAGACCGAGTCAACCGAGTGAGAATCAATCTTCACTTGTCAACAAGATCAAGGAACAAATATTGATGATCAAAATGGAACAACAGAATTTTCGTCCATGATCTCTGTAATGAGACGTTGGCTTTGTAACTTTTGCATCTCTTCGCCTGAATGTGAATAAGAAAACTACTGTAATAGAGGAAGAAGATATTAATCATGATTTGGATTCTGTTTCCGTCTTGATCCCGACCTAACTTACAGGTGGTTCGGCGGGTCAGCCTGGCGCCACGTTAGGGCAGGAAAGAGATAGGGGTCCTCGAGGGCCCAGTGAATCAGAGGGGCTCGCGTAAGCGATCAAACTGATAGAATCAGGCCCGCCCCAACATGCTCAAAGACATCGAGGAGCCGACTCTAACTCGAATGCACACGATGTTAACAGAGGCCCCAAGGGAAGAGTTGAAGAAGTCCCGACACGAAGAGTTTCTGACCTGGGGAATCCTCAAACCCCCCAGCTGCCTGACCCTGGGGTGGGCTCAGGCAAACCGATCCTGAGTACCCCTTGACTCGAGCGTCCCCTAGCTCAGCCACCCAATCGTATGACTCGGGAGCAGGCGGATTGATTACCGCGGAGTCCGATATCACTTGGGCCATTCGATCGGGAACCTACCTCGGGATTTGTCCTTCCTTCAGCCATACCCACTCTTTGACAACACACCAACAGAAGGTGGTACTGGGTCGGCGCGAAGCTGACACATTTCAGGTTCAAATCGTGGGTATCTCGTTGATGTCGTGATCCCCCTGTCACCCCGTATCACGACCACCTATGTTCGCGTCAGACCGAGCGGCGCCTGGCGACGCACGTCATCGAGCCGGCAGTATCCTTTGCCTTATTTGGGCATGCAGTGTCTCACCTTGCCAATACTAGTCATGCCCTGCCCTGCTCTCGCCTACGGCATGGAGTGGCAGACCGGGCAGAAGCTGTCGGCTCCCCCGGCTATATAAGCCTCTCCGCTCCCCGTCGCACAGGTACGCGGAATAGTATTTTTCCACTGTTTCATTGCTTTTGCTTTTCCACCACCGAGGACTAACTTGACCGTCGGAGTGTCTTGCCGGAGACTTTTCCCGATGGATCCGCTAATAGTCTTTTCTTACAGATCGGAGCCAGCATAAGCAGTTTACGATCTCCGGGAGACCACGTTATTCTTGAAAATTCACCTCATTTCGCGACAGGATCACGTCTCTTATGAACTTTTCTCAGCTAATGTTGCTTTGAATAATGATTAGAGGTGTGCCGTGGCGAGCTGTTGTTTCTTTGGCTTCTTTGCTTGCCTTTAATTCTTCTTTGTGGTGTTGCGATATGTCACACTTTACCAAAACCATCATGAGGATCTCCACTAAGAATATGATGAAGTGTTCTTAATTGGTAATTTACAAGTGTGGAGCCAGGTGATCGCGTACTCGAGCTGTAGCCCGGAGATCAACGCTGATGACATTGAGTAGCCGTTGGATTTGCGACAAAAAAAAAAAAAAAAAAAAGGCAAAAAGAGAGGAGACAGCCCGGAAGAAAAGGGAGGTAGATAAGGGGGTATTTAGTAGGTTTATTTTTCATTTTTATTTTCTGTAAAAAAAAGATAAGTCGGAGTTTTTTTTCATTAGGATCAATGGATCATATCCCAAGAGTTATAAGATTTCTGACTCTGCTATTGGTTATGTAGATTTTTCACACATGAATTTGAATTTGAATTTGAATGCAGAGGTCAATTCGTGGCAGGGCCGCAGCTGAATCTCGACCAATTTGGAGTTCATGCTTGAAAATCTGACCACTGATCATAGCTTTGGTTTGACATTAATGATTGATTTTGATTAAATTTGAGTTTTTTTTATTATGTCGATACAAAAATATTGTTATAAGAGAATGCACATTAGTATTAATATGTATACAATTAAGATTTATAATCAAATGAGTGTTATAATATATACATTAATAATGTTTAATTCGTTGAACAGTAGATTTTATAAAAAAAATTCTAAAAAATGAGAAATTCCCAACCGTCTTCTGAATGATTGAATATCATTAAAAAAACTAAAAAATGATAAATTTCAGTTGACTATGTATTACAGTCATTCAAATAATTTTTTTTTAAAAATATTTATAAGAAAAATAATTCATAAAGTAAAAATAAATATCTCACTAAAATATTTGATCATACGGTACTTTCGATGTCTAATCGATGATCATATACTACTGATGACCTCCGATCATCACTCCAAATTAAAGTATATCTTGGGAGAACGGTAAATTCGTTGGAATCGCCGGTAATGGGGAATCCATCGAAATCAAAGGTGAATGATGCGAGATCACAATTACGACGATCTCCGACGGTCTCATGGTACTTCCAAGATATGATTTAGTTTGATACGACAACCGGAGGCCACCAACGATGTTCAATTGACGATCAAACATCGAATATATCGTCGATTGACGACTAAATTTTTTACTGAGGCATTCACTATAAAAGTGTATATCATAATTCGTCTCTATAAATACTCATCTATTCTATAAATTATTTTATTCATCCAAATATATTATTTTATACATTAAATCATTCTATCTTCAATTAATTTTTAATTTATTTTTAAAATGAATATGAGTATGTGTTAATTTTAAATGAAGGTAGATGTGTTAATAAAAGAAATATATTAATATAATATGTAAAAAAAACATACATTAACGTTAAAACAAACCCATCCTCTAACAATGCTCTTAAATTGTAACAACTGTCGCCACTTGGCCTACGCTAAATGTTAAAATAATTTTGATTAAATTAAGGTGTTTTTATTTAAATTTGAACAATTGTAATATAAAAATATTTTGATATAATAATATGTAGTAATTTTAACTAAGTTAAATAACCAATTAAATTTATTTACTATAATATATTATAGCAATTGTAATCATTATTATTACACATTCTAGCTAATTATTACACGTTCTATCTGTCACAATTATACCTATTATAATAATACTAGAATAAAGTTTGAGTTATTTTGGAAAACATGATCGACCATTATTTTATTATTATTGTTTATTTATTTATTTTTAAATAGAAATACCCTACTAATTTTTTCCCCAAGTATCCAAATTTAGTCTATTTACATTTGCACTAAAAGCATAAAGTGAAATTCTATTTTTTTTGAAACTTTTGTATGGTGATATGAAAAGTTAATAATTGTAAGGGTAAAATGAAATCTTCCCAAATACTTAACCAATTCCATTTGTTTAACGTACGTGTCGGGCAAGGACATTATTCAATTATAATTGTGAAATAATATTGGGATCTAGTATAAAATATTTCATATAAGACTACTATGTTAACATCAGATGACTTCGAAATTTATTTACATATATTTTGTTTTGGGTCGATTATCATATGTTATTTCAATAATATATATATATATATATATATATATATATATATATATATTAAATTTTGTAAATTTTTTTTTCTAACTATAGTAGGGATGTTGAACTTATGAACAACAAATAGTACAATTTATCCAAACGACTGATAGTAAATTTCATAAGATCATATCGATTATCCCATGTATGATCTTATCCAAGTTGAATAATAATTTTTTTCTCAATATAATATATATATATCGCTACCTCCAATAGAATGTATTGCATCTGTACGGGATGAATCAATAATTAATGCATATGGTATTATTATTATTAGATCTAGAGTCAAAACTTATAAAGTCAATATCCTCTCTTTACGTGTTAATCATGATATTTAAGCTATTAACATCTATGATTTATCTCTTCTATTGACCCTGAGAGACAAAAAAAATTTCACCTCTAATAAAAAAGATAATTAACGAGATTTTTCCAGCCTCGGGTGACCAGCCCGGCCTCACGGATGTTTCCCACTGGTCGCTAGGGTAAATCGGGAAGCGCTCGCGGTGGGCGATCTAAAAGCTCAGCGTCCCAGGGTTCGCGTCCCATGTGGAGAAAAAATTCATACAAATACACTATACTTGGGGATCGAATCGCAAATATCTGGGTTAGCGACTAATCACCCTACCACTACATCAATTTTCACCTCTAATAGAATATATTTGAACAATAAAGTTTAATTAATTGGGATATTTTTAAGTAGGTTTTGAGATTTGAAATTTGAGATTTGAAAATTACAAAATTTTAAAATCTTCTCATATGATTTTCACCCCGTGATTTGCTTCCAAATCAGAACAAATTCTGAACGCAAATCTGATCGGAGTATACATCAACGCAATGCACGCGTCGCCGGCCGGCCGTCATCATCTGCACGCAGAATTCGGCCGACTCCCGCCGTGGCCGGAGCTCCCGGCCACGTCATCCGCCTCCGCGGAGCAGTAGCACAGCGACCCCTCCTTCCTCTTCTCCACCACCTTGAGCACGCTCTCGAACGCCGCCACCTCGCAGGGGATCCGCAGCACCCCCTCCTGCCCGAACCCGAACTCCTCCTCCGCCTCCTGCAGCAGCGCCGCGAAGGCCCGGTGGCCGAGGTACTCCGTCGGGATCACGAACCGCCGCATCTCCTCCCCCACGCTCACCGCCAGGTACCCCTTCGGCACCGCCGCCTCCCCTGACGCCGCCGCCGCCGGGTTCTCGGAGAAGGACAGCGTTCTCTTCAAGAACTTGTTGATGCCGCCGCTCCCGCCGGCGGCCCCCCCGGCCTTGGGCGTCACCGCGAGCTTCTTCCATTTCTTGAGGACCTGCTGCAGCTTCACGATCTCCGCGATCTTGTTGCTGGCCTTCTTGGACGACTCCATGGCCGGCTCTGCTTGGAGAAGCCGACGAGCCGCAGCTTGACTATTTAAAGGGACTTCCTTTCAGTTCGACTCAAACAACCTTTTACCTTTTACTGTTTATCGAATCTCTTACTGCACAAAACTCGATCGATTCTCCTGCGCATTATACGTAACAGTTCATGATCTCCATGCACACATCGTACGTGATCCACCACTCCTCACAGTGCATTCAAGTTCACTCCCTCGCATATGATCACCATTCTTTAAGCATCAAGCTGCATGCGACCACGTTGCCTGACGTTGCTCTCTTCAGTAGTTTATTGGATTAGGGTTCTTGGAACAACGTGCATGGAAGGTGGGGAGATAGCAGAGTCCATGTGAAGCCCCTCCAAATGCTCTTCTGCCCATAATCATTTTATCCAAGTTGAGCATCTCAAGATTCTAGTTAATTTAATTTGTAGTTTTACTAGCGTCCAAGTTTTGAGAATCCAAAGCCCTCCATCAATTTTCGAATTTTTAGCCTTGTTTAATCGATCGAGACTGGTTCCTAGGTGATTATAAATTTGTTTACATTCTTCAAAACTGATTGATCAGTTAAAGTACTCCCTGATTGCTGCAGTTAACACTCATCAGTTACTTCAGTTGGGGACAATTTTTCCAACCCTATGACCGTCCTCTGGTCCCTCGGACTGACTCAATAAAATAGGAGATCAAAACAAATCAGATCTGTTTTGCAGTTTCTTGAATCATTAATAGCCAATATTCAGTCTTCCACTACTGCAATAGCCAAGCAGTTTCCATGTGAGCAGGTTGGAAACGAAGTACTGCATGAAGAAGCTCGAGTCCACCACATGATGAGGCCTAGCTAAAACTTTAGCATACAAATGGTGAATGATCCTGTCGCGAAGTGAGGTGAGCTTCTCAAAAGTAAGATGATCTCTCGGGGAGCACGAACTGCTGAGGCTGGCCACGAAGCTCACTGCTGACCTGCAAGACAGGGACCGTTAGAATCCGCCGGGAAAAGTCCCCGGCAAGGCACTCGGACGGCCAAGTCAGTCCTCGAGAGTGGCAAGCAAAAGGAAAGCAATAGAACAGTAAGAATGCACTATTACGCGTACCTGCGAGATGTGGAGTGAAGAGACTTATATAGCCGGGGAAGCTGACAGCTTCTGCCCCACCTGTCATCCTTTGTCCTGTAGCGGGGACAGGGTGATGCATGCCCAGAGGTGGCAGGGTGAAGTAGTGCATACCGGAATAAGGAAAGGGGTGCTGTCAACTTAAATGCTAGCGTCGTTTAGCGTCACTCAGCCTGACACTAATGTAGGTGGTCGTAGTACCGAGAGGGGGGGGGGGCAATGTATGGCAGGAAGATCAATACATCAGCGGGACACCCATCGCTTGTGTCAGAAAAGTATCAGTCTGCTTCTGGTAGTCCTGTGTTAGGGAGTAGTTGTTCTGCATGTTGGGCCCGACTGAGGGCCTAGAAGGAAGGTGCCGACTGAGGGCGCTGACTGATGAGGCCGATTGAGGGCCTAGAAGGAAGGTGCCGATTGAGGGCACTGACTGATGAGACCGACTGATGGCCTTTAGTGATATACTGGCTAAAGTTTCCTCGGGCTCGGGCTTACCCCAGGAGCGTGGGCCGTCACGCGTTGGCTGGGAGCCAAGCCGAGAGGGGTAATAGATTGAGTTAGGCATCATCTGAATGTAGAGAATCCCAGGGAGCGTGGGACGCTACGCGTCCGACTGTGAATCCCCCGAGAGAAGCGCGGGGGCATGTCCGCGAGAGAGTCTAGATGATGGGCCTATACCTTCGCGTTCCCGAGGGGACTAGGCCAGGTTGCCCGTACGGGTCTTACATCCCATGGGCTCCCGAAGCCCGCAAATATATCCTCTGTTGACGAGGCGTCAGGCTACCGGGCCAGACTATACGCAAACTAGCCCGAGATCGATGAAGAAAGAAAGAAAGAAAGAAGATGAGGACATTATCCATATAAATTACAATCAATGTAGCATTATCACATATCTCAAGTTCCTTTTGCACATATTGTTGCCCATTAATTTCTAAGATAGAATCGATATTCATCTAAAGTTCCAAGTTCTCCTCTGCAAGCTCTCTGAGTCTGTTGAGCTCTGGGAGTACGACGGTCCCAAGGTCAGGCCTGTCCCTCTTCCTCAGCTCAGCACACTTCAGCGCTATCTTGGCCAAGCTCAAAGCTTCCTCAACCGGCCAATCAGACACCGATTGGTCTAGCATTTCCGGGAACGTTCCCTTATCGATCGCACGGTCCACGGAGTGCGTCAGCCCCATGGGAGGCTTGGCAGTTATCAACTGCAGCAGCAGGATGCCGAGAGAGTAGACGTCGGATTTCGTACCGAGCATGCCACTCTGCTGATACTCCGGGTCGATATAACAGAACGTGCCCGCCGTGGCCGTCATGCGGTATTGGGTCACGCTGTTTGCCACGGACGGAGGAACTAGCCGAGCAAGCCCCACATCGCTGATCTTGCTCACGTAGTTCCTGTCGAGGAGGATGTTTGCCGGCTTAAGGTCTCTGTGGACCAGTGGCTCGGGCTTGGTTTGGTGCAGAAAGAGAAGACTCGTGCCGATCTCTGCTGCGATTCGAAACCTGTGCTGCCATGGAATGGTCGGCGTGTTCCCTCGCTTGAACAGACGATCTTCCAAGCTCCCAAGTGCCATGTGTTCGTATACAAGGCAACCATATTCTGGACAAGCGCCTAGCAGTAGCACCATGTTTGGATGTCGAATACAGCAGAGTATTTCAACCTGCACGTTGAAGGAATTGATGTAGAAAGTTACATTATTTGCCTGCGATCCTACAACAATGAGAAATTTATCACTAAATGGTACCTCTTGCTGAAACTGTGATCTTCCGTGTGCAGCATCTGGACGCAACACCTTGATAGCAACAGGGGTATGATCCAGATAGCATTTGTAAACAGGACCATAACCACCTTCTCCGATTTTCCTATCCTCCGCGAAGTGGTCAGTGGCTTCTTCTATCTCCTCTATCGTGTACCTTCTGTACCTGAGATCTGTTTGTGATAAATCGTCAAAACCCTTCTTCTTCTCTGCCTTGATGGATGCGTCTTCCAATCTCTTTTCTTCACCTATCTTCCAACGTTGAAGTTCCATTGCCTAGAAGAAGACCATGTTGGTAAACAAGTTCAACTTGGGGGGAAATCTGTATATGAAAAATACTACTACCTTCTGTTTGGCTGTAAGTGCCTCTTTGCAGGCTGTGCTGTACATGTCCATTGTTTGCTGGAGTTCTAACTTCAACCTTCGTATCTCTGCTTCGACATCATCCTATAAGTTGCATTGTCTAACATCAGAACAAACCTCTCATTTCTGAATAACTAGAACTTAGTTCTAAGCACAGGCTAGCTAGTCTTACCATAGATTGAGATGATGAGCTTGCATGAGATAGGTAAGAGGATTCATTTCCTGCAGAGAATGCACCCGTAGACTTGCGCGATGATTCGAAACTGTATTCGTAACTGTCCGACAAGTTAGAAGATCTTGGAGGGTATCCATTAGTGCTTGGCCTGTCATTGCTCACAAATGATATATCACTCTCTACTAATATCTCTCCGTATGATCTTTGGATTGAAGCTTGTGTCCCTCCTCTATGGAAAGGCGACCTTCATGAGGAAGATGATACACCTTTCAACAATGTCAGAAGAACATTGAAAAATTCTACATTATAAAAATTTCTTACCTGATCAACTCATTCTCTTTTTGCATATTCCATGGACTAACTGCAGCCTCACTTGTACCTAGGAAATATGCAATCTTCTTCAGTCATACAACTAGCTAGAATCTCGAGTTTTCCTTGCAATGCCAGTAAATTAACAGAAGCAATAAACCTTTCATGGCGTTCTTGATGATGCTCTGGCTAGGTGGATCATGCATAACTGTTGGTTGAGCCTCTATTTGAACACGAAGAGGAGAGACAGCCGACGGATATTGTCGAGTGGCATTCCTCATGCAGGAGATCTTCCCCTTCGAGATGACATGGATAGTGCAAAAATCAGGCACCCCTTTGTAGATAGTGGTGCTGAGGTCTGTACTTTTGAATGATCTAAGGAATACATAGCATAATTATGTTATCACCACGAGTTGCAATCCTGTTCAAGCGATTTAACTTGACAATTACCTCATGAATCCGCCTTTTGGTGATGCACCAATCACTAACTTCTCTACTGCTGCACTCGTGACAAACTCTATGATCGCCTTAGCAACATCGACGCTTTCAACTATGACATCCTTGCATCCCACCTGCTCAGAAAAGCTCGAGTTGGAATTAATTAGGGTTGCCTGATCATAAGAAACATCTAGAGGAACTAACACTCACATTCTTTCGTGTACAGAAACATCTAAAGGGATTAATGATATCCCTTGTGATGCTAGCAACATAACTGGCTTCCTCCTCGTAACCCACTGCACCATTGCATTCAGAAGGAGAAGAGATATGTAAGATATCCAGAGTAACTTTAACCACAATTTAAATTTGAAGATTTGAATGTTCTCCAGGATTACATACTTGAGCTCTTGTTGTTGACATGGAGGAGGGTGAGGGTTTGCCCTGCAGTGACAACGTTGTCCAGAGCCCATTTGAAGGCACTATGGCTGCTCTTATCTCTGTCTACTGCCACCACGATCTTGGGGAATACTTGACCTTGTTGCATGATGCTCCTGCTGCAATCTCGCGTGTATGAATTCTTTTGCCTCCTTCCTTCCTTCTTGTCTTCTTTGTTTCTTTTGGATCTTCAAATCCTCTGGAGCAGCCTCCTTTTATCATTGTTGGGGACAGAGTGTGTTCTGTTTTAGGTGTTGAATCGTTGGCCATGCAATTGTTAGGAAGGAGATGAAGTGAAGACAACGAGATTGTGCACTACTAAAATATATTTGTATGACATATATAGTAGCTGCAAGCTAGGACATGACAACTGTTTTTTCTAAAAAAAGAAAAAAAAATTACACAATTTACCTCTTGGAAACCATTGGAAGATCATTCAAGAGTTAACGATGACCGTGTTGATTTCTGGTTCAGATCGACCATCTGTGAACTAAATTAGACCGGTCTAATATTACAAGCCTTTGTTACATGGGCCGGGCCCGTAGTTTCATGAGCCCATGGGTCGTGGTCAGCCAGAACCCTACTTCGCCAACTGCGCTCACCATCACCATAAATATCTGATCCCTCGCCGCCGAACTCACTGCCGAGTACCAAATTCCGTCGTGTAGAGGAGTTGTCGGCCTGTCCGTCCCGATCTCCGAACATGGCGACCCAGATAAGCAAAAAGAGAAAGGTAGGCTTTTGAGATTCTCGTTTTTTTTTTCTTTTCTTTCTCTAAGATCTAGTTCGATTTCCGTAAAATTCTCCTCTATGTGACCCGATACGTGTTTTTTATCCCGCCTTCCGTTTAACTATTCTCTGTCACAGTTCGTGGCAGATGGAGTTTTCTTTGCTGAGCTCTGACCCGCGAGTTCCCGGATGATGGGCACTCGTGCGTCGAAGTCCGCGTTACACCGATGCGAACGGAGATCATCATCGGCGCCACCAGGACGCGGAATGTACTTGGTACAATATTTTTTTTTTCCGGTTCTTGTAGAGTTTGGATGTTCGTAGATTAGGGTTTTGTTGAGTTGTGTTATATTCTCATCTTAATATAGGCGAGAAGGGGAGAAGGAGAAGGGAGCTGACTTCAGTCGTGCAGAAAAGGTTCTAGTTCAAGAGAATGGCGTGGGGCTTTTATGCTGAGAAGGTTAACAATAGAGGACTTTGTGCTTTTGCTCATGCCGAGTCTCTCGGCACAAGCTTCTGGGAGGCCTTGCAGTTAGGCGGTAAGCTTTGCCTTTTCCGAGTCATCATTTATATTTCTTATGTATAACTAAAATTTTTAGTTAAATTGAAAGGGAATAGAAATGATGTTGCTTGCATTTTCGTGACTGTAAAAATGCATGAGCATGTTTTTTTTTTGTTGAATTCGTTTCCTTTGAAATACAGAACTCTTCAACATTGTTATCATTTTCTAATTGGTTTAAACAACTTATGTTTACTAACAAGCATTATAATGTATATATTTTTTTAAATAGCTATAGTTGCACCTCTTTAAAAAAAGTTCCTTTAACTATGTTTTTTGAACTGTAACTCGTGGTGCCACAAAGAAAATGCTTCTCAGCAATGGCCAGACAACCGTAGAGATGGATCCACAGATGATTAATTTACAATATGACTTATCTACTAATTCTATCTCACATTCATGCTCCACAATATGTGATCTTGATTCATCTATAGCTTTTTCCATTGTTTGATCAAACAGATATTTAGGCCGACATGAATCCATTGTATGTATATTGTTTCCCTTTGGCTTTGTTGAGGTCGGTAGTTGCATCAGTATATTTAAAAGGTTCCTCTATCATTTTGTGGAACATTGAGTTGAGGTGCACAAATAAAAAGCTGTTTTACAGCAGCGGTCAGACAACCGTAGAGACGGATCCACAGATGATTAGTTTGCAATACTGCTCATCTACTATTTCTATCTCACATTTATGCTCAATGTGTGAGTCTGATTCATTTATAGTTTTGCTTATCATTCAATTAAACAGAACAAAAAATCGAGCTTTATTTTTTTCTATTTCTCTGTGAAGATTTTGAGTTGAACTTTTGTTGTAGTGGTAGTTGCACCTTTTGATAAAAAGGATTCGTCTTGTTGTTTATGGATCTTTGACTGAAGGTGCACAAAGAAAAAGCTGTTCTGCAGCAGTGGCCAGACAACCGTAGAGATCGGTCCACTGATGATTAGTTTACAATACTTCTCATCTACTAAATCTATCTCATATTTATGCCCAAAGTATACAGGTTGATTTATTTTCTAATGATGCCCATGGTTTGATCAAACAGAAAATTGTTCCCAAGTATCAGAACAGAATCTAAAAGTGTTTATATACCATGTTAAATTCATGGACTCAGTTGCACCTATTGATAGACAAGGTTCCTCACTTCCTCTTACTGTTTATGGAACATTGCTTCTACGTGCAAAAGAAAAAGCTGTCTACAGCAGCGGCAAGACAACTGTAGAGATTGATCCACAGATGATTTGTTTACAGTTCAAGTCATCTACTAATTCTTTCTCATATTTATAATCCTTAAAGTTCACAAGCCTGATTTAATTGATTGTGATGTCCATCGTGTAGTCTAAAAGAAAATTGAATGGAGACTAAGTCTCTATGATTGGCTCTCTTAAAGCTTTNAATCGAATTCCGAGAGAGAGAGGGAGATGTGATCCGCTTCTTCTTCTTCTTGGTTGGTTTCTTCTTCTCCTTGAAGCTCACGGCAACAACTTGCCTTGGAGGAGTTGAGCCGGCCCTAGATGGAGGAAGGGGCGCCGGCCCTAGGTCTCCAATGGGCGCCGGCCCTAGGTGGGGAGAAAGGAAGGAGAAGAGGAGTCGCTATCCGCTTCTTCTTCTTCGTGTTCGGGTTCTCCTTCTTCTTAATTGCTCACGCCAACTTCAAGGGTGGAACTTTTGTGCGCCGGCCCTAGAGGACCTAGGGTGCGCCGGCCCTAAGGAAAGAAGAAGAGGAGGAAGAAAGAAGAAAGAGAGGGAGAGAATAATTAATCTCTTAATTACTCAATTGGAATTAAGGGCTAGCCTTTGGTTCCTTTATATAGTAGCAACTCCTTTGCTAAGTCTCCCTCTAAACCGAATTAACGGAATTAGTTATAAGAAATTTATCTTATAAATTTTCTTATTGCTTATTCCTTTTAAGCCTAGTCTTATTATAAACAATTTATAATAAAACAAATTAGTTATCATAAGAGATTTATCCTATAAATTCTCTTATGAATTTTATTATAACTAACTTTATAATCAAACTAATTATTTATCATAAGAAATTTATCCTATAAATTCTTATGAATTAATTCCGTTTAAACCAAGTCTTTATTATAAACTAATTTATAATAAAAACTAATTCTTCTTCTCTTTAAATTAGGAATAAATTTTATAAGAAATTTATAAACTTTCTTATTATGAAAAATCAATTCATAATTGATTTTATAAAATTAAAATAAACCAATTCATGGATTATTTTAATCTTCCATAAAAGAATAAATTTCTATAAATTTATTTATATAAATTTCTTTATACAAATTTATTTATCCATAATTTATAAAATAAATCGCACTTGATTATTTTATTAATTAAACCAAAATTAATTGGTTTTTCTCCTCTTTATTGGCCGGCCACCAAAGGGGGGTTTAGCACCCTCTTTGGCGGCCAAACCAACCCGGACCGTCGCGAATTAAACTCATTTAATTCGCCCAAAAGCCTTCAAAAGACTTAGCCATTTTTAGCTTCCATTGCGCCTCTGACCAACTCAGATTCGACTTATTTCTCTTGATCGGAAAATCAATTTTCAACTCGTTTTAAATCCCTCGGATTACTCGTAGTGCGTGTGACTAAATAGGCTTTCGATTTATGTTGGCCGTCTATAATTAACTAATTATAGAACGATCATGAGTGGCACCTAGTAGTACATCATGATCCCCAATTAATCGAAAGATCAACGGTTTGACCTCAGAAGAAATTATTCTGAAACCCTTCAGCAGCTCTAATGAATCGTGCCCCATTCCCTTCACCACCTTATACCACTTGGTTCAGGACACGGTCATGGTGTCAGTCCCCACTAGGCTGACTACGTCACACCTAGCCCAAGTAATGTCTTACTCGTCCTTTGGATTTCTAATTACTCTCATGTATTTTAGAGACTCTCACTCTAAACATGATATGCTCTGGCCAGAGGCTTTGAGTATCAATCCGACGATAGGCCTGGGTATACATCTCCTCGCAAGGAGTGGTGAATCCTTTGTAGGCTGTTCAAACATCTTCGGGCACTTCGCTTATACCCGATCATCCTGGGTCCACACCTCCTTGGAGATGCTTGCTTAAGATGTCAAAGTATAAGTCTCCATGACCAAGATGACTTGAACACCGCAAGTCAAAGGAACATCGCACTTAAGCCGCAGTAAGATCTTCATTGACATATCTACATGTAGATTCCCATATGAAGTCTTACAGCTAGTCACTCCAATGAACTAGTTCCCTTAACTAGCATCCATGTTTATCTCCGGACATCCCAATGTCACCAGCCAGTGAGAATCAGCTGATTAGAGAATAACCCATGCTAGTCTCAACAGAATTGATAGTGTCCGTTTTTATCAATTCATCGACTAGGGATATTTTCAATACTTCACATTTGCGCATTTAGAGATAATCACTAGTTGTGATCTCATCACAAATTCTCTTATGCTGTGAGTTGTATTGCGGACATTCAGTAGATGAGTTTAAGATCCCAATCAAATACACAAGCATGTATACTCAAATAGTGAATTATCATTTATTAATATAAATATTTTACAATCATAAGGCGATTGCCTTAGGACACTTCTCTCATATCACTAACAAACTCCCACTTGGCCTAATGCCAATCGCTACGGTATCCAATACCACAGGCTCTAACATGACCCTCAAACTTGCTTTGAGGCAAGGCCTTAGTTAAAGGATCCGCTATATTCCTTTCAGTGGGAACTCTCTCAATTTGTATGTCATTCCTACTTATAATCTCTCTGATCAGATGATAGCGGCGAAGCACGTGTTTGGATCGCTGATGAGACCTTGGTTCCTTTGCTTGTGCAATAGCTCCATTGTTGTCGCAGTAAACCGGCACTGCATCATCAATTGTTGGAACCACACCAAGTTCGGAGACAAACTTCTTGATCCAGACTGCTTCCTTCACTGCTTCCGAAGCTGCGATATATTCCGCTTCCGTGGTGGAATCCGCTACAGTGTCTTGTTTGGAACTTTTCCAACTTACTGGCCTCCATTCAAAGTAAATACTTATCCAGACTGCGATTTGGAGTCATCCTTATCTGTCTGGAAACTGGCATCTGTATACCCACGTATTACCAAATCTCCTTCTCCATATATTAGCAACACATCCTTAGTTCTTCTTAAGTACTTTAGGATTGTCTTAACAGCCGCCCAGTGATCCATTCCTGGATCCGACTGGTATCTGTTTGTGACGCTCAAAGCATACGATACATCAGGCCTAGTACATAAGATAGCATACATGATAGATCCTATCGCGGATGCATAGGGAATCCTATTCATGCAAATCCTCTCGTCTTCTGTGCGCGGACACATAGACTTTGAAAGGTTGATCCCATGCCTAATGGGAAGGTAACCTTTCTTGGATTCCGACATGCTAAACCTTTTTAGCACTCGGTCTATATATGTAGACTGCGAAAGACCAAGCAACCGTTTTGATCTATCTCTATAGATTCTAATCCCAAGGATATAGGTTGCTTCTCCCAGGTCTTTCATGGAGAAAGTTTTGGATAACCAAATTTTAACTGTCTGTAAGACTGAAATATCGTTTCCTATAAGTAAGATGTCGTCGACATATAATACTAGGAATACGACTGCACTCCCACTAACCTTCTTGTACACACAGGTTCGTCAGGATTTTGTGAGAAATCAAACTTTTTGATTGTCTCATCAAAACGGATGTTCCAGCTCCTAGATGCTTGCTTCAGTCCATATATGGATCGTCGAAGCTTGCATACCTTGGTTTTATCAACCGATGTGAAACCTTCAGGCTGTATCATGTATACGTCCTCAAGCAGGTTTCCGTTAAGGAAAGCTGTTTTCACATCCATTTGCCATATCTCATAATCATAATGAGCTGCTATGGCTAGGAGCATCCGAATGGATTTAAGCATAGCTACTGGCGAATAGGTTTCGTCATAATCAATTCCTTGTTTCTGACGATATCCTTTTGCCACTAATCTAGCCTTAAAGGTAACAACATTACCTTCCATGTCGGTTTTCTTCTTGAAAACCCACTTGCACCCTATGGGTTTAATCCCTTCAGGTGGGTTAACCAAGTCCCATACTTGATTTTCGTACATGGAATCCATTTCCGACTTCATGGCTTCAAGCCATTTGTCCCTTTCTGAACTTTTCAGAACATCTTCATAACTGATAGGTTCGTCATCGCCAATGAGCAACACGTCGTTCGATTCACTTACGAGAAATCCGTATCTCTCTGGAATGTTGCGTGTCCTATCAGACCTACGAAGAGGTGGTGTAGTTTTAGGTTCAACTGATAGCTCATCATTATGAATTATCGGTTGTGGGCCTAGACTCGGTGTCTCTGTAATGTCTATTGGAGTTTCTTGAACTTCATCAAGTTCAAAGCCACTCCCACTGTTTTCTTGTAAAAGAAATTCTTTTTCTAGAAATACAGCATGCCTTGAAACAAACACCTTTTGTTCCAAGGGATGATAGAATTGGTAACCCTTCGTTTCCTTAGGGTATCCAATAAATAGACATTTATCAGACTTAGCATCCAATTTGTCTGATACAACCCGCTTCACATAAGCAGGACAACCCCATATCTTAAGGTGAGTTAAGTGAGGTTTCTTACTATTCCAAATCTCATATGGAGTAGTAGAGACTACCTTGGTCGGGACTCTGTTTAATAAATAAACAGCTGTCTTAAGTGCATAACCCCAAAAGGATTTTGGAAGAGTTGCATGATTCATCATCGACCTAACCATGTCCATCAAGGTTCGGTTGCGCCTCTCAGATACACCATTATGCTGTGGTGTATATGGCGGAGTCCATTGGGATAATATCCCATTGTCCCTTAGATAATCTTGAAACTCTTGACTTAAGTATTCACCACCCCGATCGGATCGAAGTATTTTAATACTTTTGCCAAGCTGTTTCTCTACTTCATTTCTGAACTCTTTGAATTTCTCAAAGCTTCAGATTTGTGTTTCATCAAGAACACGTACCCGAATCGTGAGTGATCATCGATAAAGGTGATGAAGTAGCTATAGCCTCCTTGTGCAGAGTTGACATTGTCCACATACATCGGTATGTATTAGACCAAGCAACTCTCCCACTGATTACCTTTTCCGGTAAAGGGTAATTTGGTCATCTTGCCTTTTAAGCACGATTCGCATGTATCAAATGAACCGGGTTCAAATGATTCCAAAATTCCACATCGGTGTAATTCGGTCATGCGTTTCTTACTTACATGGCCAAGACGCAATGCCAAGTGTAGGAGTCTATTCGATTATCTATTCGAGCACGTTTGTTGCTAACTTCGATATTGAAAACGTCACTGGATAAATCTAACGTGTAGATGCCATTGCACAAAGTTCCATTCCCATAAAGAACGTCATTTAAAGTTATGTAACAACAATTGTTACTAAAAGTAAATGATAACCTTTTCATTCAAACATGAAATAGATACAATGTTCTTTATAACGAAGGAACGAAATAACAATTATCCAATTCTAAGATACGTCCAGTCGGGAGCTTTAGCAAATATGTTCCGATGGCAACAGCAGCAATCCTTGCTCCATTTCCAACTCGCAAATTCGCTTCTCCCTTGACGAGTCTTCTTCTATTCCTTAGCCCCTGTATGTCATTACATATATGTGAGCTACACCCAGTATCAAGTACCCAGTGTTTGAGGAAATAGAGTGACATTCAATAACGAAGATACTTGAAGAGGATGGGCATCGGATGCCTTCTTTTCAAGGACTCAAGATAAATCTTGCAGTTTCTTCGCCAGTGACCTTCCTTGCCACAATGATGGCAAGTGCCTTTTAGGGTATTTTCAGTCTTTTTGGCCTTTTTCTTCTTTCCCTTATTCTGTTCTTTGGCCTTCCTCTTAGAACCTTTCTTCGAGGAACCAACTAACAGTACGTCTTCTGTTCCTGCTTCACAGAAGGCTCTACAGTCTTCAGCAGGTTGAGCAACTCAGGAAACTGGTCTGGAGTTGCATTTTCAGGAGGACGGTTGGGAAGTTGATCTTCAAGGACATAAGCAAGCTTTCTGCCTTGAGGACTATCCTCAGGTTTCGAAGCCAGTCCATGAAGTTTGGCCCAGTCAGTTTATTGGTGTCCAAAATGGAACGCAAGTTTAGGAAGACATGATCGAGTGATTATCCTAGAAATACAAATTGAGATTATGTGAGAAGATTTATTAAAGAATGTATCAACATACATAAATTAAATCCTATTTATTTTACGAATTGATTCACCCTTATTATCAATTCGGGAGATCGTAGGAACATCTCCAAATAGGTTGATATCCAACCATAGATAAGAACAACCATGGCTGTGGCCATCAAGTTCTTCTTAGCTATGAAGGTAGGTAATTATACCGATTACACATCACATATATGTAACTATCACATTATGCTATCAACTAATTGAATGTTTGCATAAAACATTGGGTTGTTAACTCATTAACAAGTATGTATCATTATACATAGCACCCAACTGCACCTCTCTTTACATCGACCTTGGCTGTGGCACAACAAATCGATGCTCCAAGCTTAAGGCTGACCCATTAATCAAGAAATAGTTTTAATATGGTTGGAGCTCATTCAACCGCTTAGTCAGGCTTGGATGTGTCCAACAACCAAAACTAATGATTGACCTCTGACTCGAACTATATTATTCATAAACTAATTCCATGGTTTGAACATGTTGAGGTTCAAGTCGGGCATGGATGTGTCCATCAACCCAAGCGAGAAACAAAACTCCGATTCTAACCATATTAATGGAAGGTGTTGGCCTTAATATTTTGTAAGGGGTTTTGGGTCTCATTCTTTTAAGCACATTCATGACATAAAATTATGTCATGACTAACGATTTCCTTAATAAAGTATGTATGTGACTTAATTTATCAAGTCTCATGAATTAAATTAGGAACCGGATTTCCTAATCATAATTTCATACTTTATTAAAGGAATTGTTTTGGGAAACAATTTCCTAAATTGTCATAATTAATTTCGGAAATAATATGTTCAAGACTTTGATTTCTCTAAATCAAATCTTATTAAATTAAGAGACAAATCCCTTAATTCAACCACATATTATTTTCATGAAAATCTCATTTAAGAAACTCTATAGGAAACCATTTTCCTAATTAATTTTGGAGACAACAATATGTAAGAGCATCACCTCTTAAACATATTTTATTCATGGATTTAATTAATTACAACAAATTATTTTCTAAGGGTGGCTCCCCGAGGCTCAGATACCCAAAGAAAAGTAATGTGTTGTAAATCCAATTGGACGGCTCCCCGAGGCTCAATCCAATCAAACATGACAATTTCAATTAAAAATTGGGAAATTAAATTACAACAACTAACTTTAAATTGGACGGCTCCCCGAGGCTCAATCCAAAATAAAGAATTTTGTTGTCAATTTAAAAACCAATTCAAATTTAATTGTCAATTAACTGTCCATGAATTTGTCTAGACTTTCTTAAAAGAAAGTGCCCAAAATTGCGAGATTTCGAAAATTGATTTTCAGAATAATTGTAAGTTTCTGGTACAAAGGAAACTTACATATTTCCAAAATTGGAAAATTTCTAAAATAGAAAAATTTCCAAAATTGGAAAGTTTCCAAAGATGGGAAGTTTCGAAATTATTATAAAATTTCAGAAAATAGAAAATTTCAAACGTTTGCGAAATTTCATGAGGATTTCCAAACTTTGAAATTCCTAAATCTAAAATTTATTATAATTTGAAAGTTTCCATAATTGAAAATTTTTTTCCGAAATTGAGATCATGACAAAGTTTTCCACAAAACAATTATTTGATTAAGTCGAACACTAACCGGCTCTGATACCACTGTTGGGACCGGGTGCATGTCGACAAGGATACGAGTTCGTAAAATTAAAATTTTTACGTGCAGCGGAAGATTTGCATAAAATAATTTCCAAATTATTTTAACTTCGTATCTAGCATGCAACCTTATGGTGTTGACATAATCATAAAATAAAAGTTTGCGAAAAGTAAACTAATTTACCAAGTACCTCGCGTAACTCGAAGTAAGGGACGAGATCCAACCGTAGCGTCCCTTGGAAGCTCCGCCTCTATTCGCGTCCACGCCGAGTTCTCTTCGGGATGACTTCACCAAGTCACGAGTTTTGTGCCGACGAGAACTACTAGATTCTCTATAGGCACAACTTGAAAGATCAAGAGAAGAGTTAGGAAACTAACCACCAAGAACGGAATCGAATTCCGAGAGAGAGAGGGAGATGTGATCCGCTTCTTCTTCTTCTTGGTTGGTTTCTTCTTCTCCTTGAAGCTCACGGCAACAACTTGCCTTGGAGGAGTTGAGCCGGCCCTAGATGGAGGAAGGGGCGCCGGCCCTAGGTCTCCAATGGGCGCCGGCCCTAGGTGGGGAGAAAGGAAGGAGAAGAGGAGTCGCTATCCGCTTCTTCTTCTTCGTGTTCGGGTTCTCCTTCTTCTTAATTGCTCACGCCAACTTCAAAGGGTGGAACTCCTTTGTGCGCCGGCCCTAGAGGACCTAGGGTGCGCCGGCCCTAAGGAAAGAAGAGAGAAGGAGGAGAGAAGAGAAGAAAGAGAGGGAGAGAATAATTAATCTCTTAATTACTCAATTGGAATTAAGGGCTAGCCTTTGGTTCCTTTATATAGTAGCAACTCCTTTGCTAAGTCTCCCTCTAAACCGAATTAACGGAATTAGTTATAAGAAATTTATCTTATAAATTTTCTTATTGCTTATTCCTTTTAAGCCTAGTCTTATTATAAACAATTTATAATAAAACAAATTAGTTATCATAAGAGATTTATCCTATAAATTCTCTTATGAATTTTATTATAACTAACTTTATAATAAAACTAATTATTTATCATAAGAAATTTATCCTATAAATTCTTATGAATTAATTGCGTTTAAACCAAGTCTTTATTATAAACTAATTTATAATAAAAACTAATTCTTCTTCTCTTTAAATTAAGGAATAAATTTTTATAAGAAATTTATAAACTTTCTTATTATGAAAAATCAATTCATAATTGATTTTATAAAATTAAAATAAACCAATTCATGGATTATTTTAATCTTCCATAAAAGGAATAAATTTCTATAAATTTATTTATATAAATTTCTTTATACAAATTTATTTATCCATAATTTATAAAATAAATCGCACTTGATTTATTTTATTAATTAAACCAAAATTAATTGATTTTTCTCCTCTTTATTGGCCGGCCACCAAAGGGGGGTTTGGCACCCTCATTGGCCGGCCAAACCAACCCGGACCGCCGCGAATTAAACTCATTTAATTCACCCAAAAAGCCTTCAAATGACTTAGCCATTTTTAGCTTCCATTGCGCCTCTGACCAACTCAGATTCGACTTATTTCTCTTGATCGGAGAATTCAATTTTCAACTCGTTTTAAATCCCTCGGATTACTCGTAGTGCGTGTGACTAAATAGACTTTCGATTTATGTTGGCCGTCTATAATTAACTAATTATAGAACGATCATGAGTGGCACCTAGTAGTACATCATGATCCTCAATTAATCGAAAGATCAACGGTTTGACCTCAGAAGAAATTATTCTAAAACCCTTCAGCAGCTCTAATGAATCGTGCCCCATTCCCTTCACCACCTTATACCCACTTGGTTCAGGACACGGTCAATGGTGTCAGTCCCCACTAGGCTGACTACGTCACGCCTAGCCCAAGTAATGTCTTACTCGTCCTTTGGATTTCTAATTACTCTCATGTATTTTAGAGACTCTCACTCTAAACATGATATGCTCTGGCCAGAGGCTTTGAGTAACAATCCGACGATAGGCCTGGGTATACATCTCCTTGCAAGGAGTGGTGAATCCTTTGTAGGCTGTTCAAACATCTTCGGGCACTTCGACTTATACCCGATCATCCTGGGTCCACACCTCCTTGGAGATGCTTGCTTAAGATGTCAAAGTATATGTCCCCATGACCAAGATGACTTGAACACCGCAAGTCAAAGGAACATCGCACTTAAGCCGCAGTAAGATCTTCATTGACATATCTACATGTAGATTCCCATATGAAGTCTTACAGCTAGTCACTCCAATGAACTAGTTCCCTTAACTAGCATCCATGTTTATCTCCGGGCATCCCAATGTCACCAGCCAGTGAGAATCAGCTGATTAGAGAATAACCCATGCTAGTCTCAACAGAATTGATAGTGTCCGTTTTTATCAATTCATCGACTAGGGATATTTTCAATACTTCACATTTGCGCATTTAGAGATAATCACTAGTTGTGATCTCATCACAAATTCTCTTATGCTGTGAGTTATATTGCGGACATTCAGTAGATGAGTTTAAGATCCCAATCAAATACACAAGCATGTATACTCAAATAGTGAATTATCATTTATTAATATAAATGTTTTACAATCATAAGGCGATTGCCTTAGGTTACTTCTCTCATATCACTAACAACAACCTACTGCCTGATAGGTCACCAGACCGATCAGGAGCCACACAGTAGGTTCCCAACCTCACTGTGCGCTCCCTGATCGGTCACCAGACCGATCAGTCATCACTGGATCGGTCACCAGACCGATCCACGAAGGAGCAGCGTGCCAATATCCCTGATCGGTCACCAGACCTATCCAGGGACTCAAACCTAGCCCTTCAAGCTTGGGTTTCATCCACCTTAGCCCTCGAAGCTAAGGATTTTTCACCTAACCCTCCAAGTTGGGAATTTTCACCTAACCCTCCAAGTTAGGACTTTTCACCTAGCCCTCCAAGCTAGGACTTTTCACCCAACTCTTCTGAATTAGGACTTTTCCAAACCTAGCCCTCCAAGCTTGGACCTGACCCTCCAAGCCAGGACTTTTTCACCTAACTCTCCAAGTTGGGACTTTTCACCTAACCCTCCAAGTTAGGACTTTTAGCCCTCCAAGCTACGACTTTTCACCCAACCCTTCCGAATTAGGACTTTTCAACACCTAGCCCTCCAATCTAGGACTTTCCATACCTAACCCTCCAGGCTAGGATTTTCCAACACCTAGCCCTCCAAGCTAGGATTTTCCATAACATGCCTAATCCCCAATTAGGACTTAACCATAATCACGATAATCATCAACCTAAAGTAAAATCGGTGTCAACACCAAAACAACAATCAGGGCTAGACTGCATCAACAACGACAATGCGCTAAAGACGAGGCTCTACTACCGGGAGGCTCCAGGAGGAAGTGCGCGACACTTCGGAGGTCTAGATCGGTCGAGTTTCAAAACTTGCTTGTTCGGTTTGCGTTTTATTGTTCTGTACTTACTTTACTATATTTGTTCTTGTACTTCTGCACTGTAAGACAGGTTTCTCCACCTCCGAAAAGTTCGGAAAGGAGACCAATAGTGGACGGGCATTCCCGTGCTTAGGCCTTGGATGTACTGACCCTGGGGGGTTGGGAACCAAGTAAATCCCGCGTGCGCTGTGTCTGTTTATTTTCGTTCTGTTTTACTTTTCAGCTGCACTAACGCTCTGAGTCCAAAATGACAATCGAATGTCTTACGAAGTTTCCGAAGATTTTTTTATGGTCGATATTCACCCTCCCCCCCCTCTATCGACGGCACCGGTCCTACGAGTGGTATCAGAGCTAGGCCGCTCTTCATCGGAGTAACCGCTGACAGAGCAATGACGCCAGGAGTTGAGGGGGAGCCCAGGGGTGAATCAGGTATAATTTTTTTAATGTCCATTTTTAAGTTCCATATTATTTGTTTCACGTGCAGGGAGAGAGGGCACTATAGAAATCAGTGTCCTACTCGTAAGACTCGATCTACACCTTTGGCGGCAAAGGGGGCACCAGCGCCAGAAGTCCGGAGAGATAAAAGCCACATCAGATGCTTCAAATGCGAGAATTACGGACACTACAAGAATAAATGTCCGACAAAGGTACGTAAAATTTACGTTCCGAAAAGTTTCAAAATTCCTGCACTGCCTTATGATAATTTAGTTAATTTTTCTGATAAATTAGATTTACTGCATAGTAGAATTAACATTTTGCATGTCAAATTAGAAAATACAGATATGACTAAAGTATCAGAAATTAATTATTTAATTCAGAACATCAATTCAGTAATTTCTAAAATAAATTATCATAACTTTAATTCTGATAACTTTAATTCTAATAACTTTAATTCTGATAATTTTAATTCTGATAACTTTAATTCTAATAGCTTTAATTCTGATAATTTTAATTCTGATAACTTTAATTCTGATAACTTTAATACTAATAACTTTAATTCTGATAACTTTAATTCTAATAACTTTAATTCTAATAACTTTAATTCTGATAATTTTAATTTTGATAACTTTAATTCTAATAACTTTAATTCTGATAATTTTAATTCTGATAACTTTAATTCTAATAACTTTAATTCTGATAATTTTAATTCAGATAAATTAAATCCTAACGATAAATTCAAATTTGAAAATCCTAAGGATAAATCCGAATCCAAATTTGAAAATCCTAAGGATAAATCTGAATTCAAAAATCTTAATGATAATTCTAAATTTGAAAATCCGTTGTATAACTCTGAATTCAAATTCAAGAATTCTAAAGATAACTCTGAAGTCAGTGAAGATAATTCTGGAGATAATTCTGAAATTATTATTGAAGATAAAAATGATTTTATTAAAAATCTTGAGAATAATAAAGATGAAATTCTCCTAGATAATAACTTAATTATAGATAATCTTGAAAATTATTACAAAACATTAATTAGTGGCCCAAATTACTCCTATTTTGAGGATACTAAAAGATCTAATCTTGAGGAGGGGATAGAACTGTCTAAGATAAAAGCCATAGTTAATAAAAATCACAAAGGTTCAAATAAATCCGAATTATTAGAAAAACTTGAAAGGAAAAATAAGGATGAGTCAGAAATTTTTGAAATAATGAAAATGCTGAACCTAAACTCTCAACTATTAATTAATCATTTCAACCTTAATTATTCAAATTAAATTAAATTCAATTTAATTCAAATTAAATCCAAATTAAATTAAATTAAATTCAAATTAAATCCAAATTAAATTAAATTTAAATTAAATTCAAATTAAATACAAATTAAATTAAATTCAAATCAAATTAAATTAAATTCAAATTAAATTAAATTCAAACTATTTTAAAATCAAATTCAATTAAATTCAAATTAAATTAAAATTAATTAAATTAAACTCAAATTAAAATCAAATCTTAATTAAATTAAGTTCAAATTAAAATAAATTCAAATTAAATTCAAATCTTAATTAAATTAAATACAAATCAAATTCAAATTATATCTTAATAAATTCAAATTAAACTCTAGTTAAATTAGATTAAATTAATTCAATTAAATCTTGATTAATTTGAACTTAAATCCAAATTCAAATTAAATCTTAATTAACTCATATTGGTTAGATCTTACTTACTTTAAGTTTAAATTAATTCAATTAATAACTTAATCGCAATTAATTCAAATTCAATTAATTCAACATCAATTAATTCATAATTAATTAGTCCTTAATCAATATATTCTCCAATTAATCTTTAAATAAATTAAAATTGAACTAAAATAAAATTTTACCCAAACTATAACAATTAAAATTAATAGCATTAAATATGTCAAAGTGGGTTGACATATTCGCCGGTTCACACGACATGTATCAAATCGGGAATTTGATACATCTTTAGAAACGTAATTAAAATGCTTTGGACTTGCTTGACTCATGCATAATTGCCATGTCATGCATTTGCCAATTCTTTTAAATATATGACATGTCATTCATATTTAAATCTTATGCATAATTTAGAACGGCTATAGGAAAAAGAATAATTGAAACTTGATCAACCTAGTATTAGGTGGAGGTGAGATGATAGTACGTTAGGGAAGCCTTTTTGGTGGAACTAGCCGAAGCAACCGATCCAAGACCTAAACTAGTTAGACCAAAATCTTTCAAGAAGTAACTTGAAGATGAATTTTTTATAAAAGGTTTTGTCAAGGAAAGGGTTGATGATCCAATAAGGCTACGGCCAAAGAAGGCCTAGTGCCTCACCAAGACCTGGAAGCCAATTACTGAAAATCAAATTCACTTTACTATTGCTAGATTTGAATCTAACACAAGCTTCAATTAAATCTTAGAGTTAATAATAAATTAAGAAAAATGATTCAAGCATCTCACAATACACCTATAAGGCAACCATGCTTGTTGTATTGATACATCTAAAATGGGTGAGATGTTAATGACTAATGAATTGAAAAATATTTTTTAAATTATTTTTCAAAATTGTTAGAATATTTTCCTAAAAATATATTTTTAAAATAGTGCTTCAACATAATAATGTTTTTATGGAATTCATGTTTGTCTAATTGATTATACATATTATACATTTTTTAAAAGTATATCTTTTCAAAAATTGTTTGACTCACTCAATTAGACACAAGCCTCTTAGGACAATACTAAAGTTCCTTAAGGCACTTAGATAGAGTCAAACGATGTTGGGTACAGGAGGAGTATTTTCACTCTTTTAATTTTTTTAAAAAAAAGACTTTTTGAAAACTGCGTCTTAATTTCTATCACATATGTTTTTAAAAAAGACTTATACTTTAAAAAATTATTATCTTCTTTCCAAATTGTAATTTCAAAATCTATCTTCCTGAAAATTGGTGTTCATTTGATTTTGATAAACCCTAAAGACACGGAGAAAGGTTTACTTCATGATCTAAAAGGACTTCTAGGATGTGTCAGATTTAGGGGGAGTCTGAGTCAAACTTCTGACAAGTTTTACATTATTTATGATGAAAATTATTAGATTATTCTTTTGATCTGAATCAAACCTTAAGACTCAGAGGAAGAGTACTTGTGGTCAACAAGCTTCTCAGGACTGAGTCAAGTTTAGGAGGAGGTCAAATTAAACGAATTATTTAATAACATATTTTCTTGAACTATATCTTCAAAATCTTGCTAAAAACATAAGTATTCTTTCGAAATACTATCATTTTTTCCTTAAAAATACCAGTATTTTCAAAAATTCATCTGGTTTTGATCAATTTAAAAAAATTGTTTATCTTGAGTTTGGAAAATCTTCCAGGACACATAGGAAAATGTTCTTCTAGTCAACAAGATTTCCTAGGATTGTGTCAGACTGGAAAAGAAACTTAGTCAAGTAAAATATTATATTTTCAAAATGCATCATACTTTTCAAAAATTATACTTATATTTTTCAAAGTCTAATCTTTGTCAAAAGTACTTAATTTTTTGAAAAGTACTTGCAAAATATGCATAATGTTTTTCAGAAATACTTATATTTTCCAACATTGCAAATGCATCCTATCTTTCGAAGTTACTTATATTTTTCAAAACTTACATAATCTTTCACTTATATTTTTCAAAACTTACATAATCTTTCAAAAGTACATGTACTTTTCAAAGCTCATAGTATTTTTTTTCAAAAGTTATACATTTTCCAAAAGTACTGGTTTTTCTCAAAAAATGCAATATATCTTTCAAAATACAAAGCTTTATCAAAATGTACTAGTAAAAATCTTTTTATAATTACTTAGTTTTATACTATGCATTCAAAAATTACACTAAGTACTTTCAAAAAGAACCAAGGATTTCAATTATTGGTGCAAGTATTTTTGTTTTTTTTGATGTATGACAAAGGGGGAGAGATACGCATTAAGTTAGAAATTTTTTATTTTTTAGAAAATTTTTTCTCTTCCCAAAGGATCAATTAATCAATTTCAAAATGGGAGAGAATGACGGTTAGAAATTTTTTCTTATTTTTCCCAGAGGATCAAAAATATATTTTCAAAAGTAAGATCATTTTTAGTTTGATCCCAAGGATAGTAAGTTAGCCCTTTAAACCAATCTAACATAAGTTATTGTCAAACATCAAAAAGGGGGAGATTGTTGGTGCAAGTTGCATCAATGATGTTCTCCTCTATGTGTTTTAATGTTTGACAATTTACTTAAGTCAGTGATATAGTGAATAGACAAAGGAGAGTTGGGAGAGAAGTAACCAAAGTGAAGAAAAGTCCTAGTTAACCTAGGCACTAAGACCTGGTGAGTGAAGCTGGGCACTAAGACCTGCTCGAAAGGTGGGCACAAAGTCCTGGTCGTGGACTGGGCACTAAGTCATGGCATAAGGCTGGGCACCGAAGACCTGCGCGGAAGGTGGGCACTAAGTCCTGGTCGAGGACTGGGCAAGAAGACCTGGCCGAGGGTTGGGCACCGAAGACCTGGTTCGGGGAATTGGGCACTAAGTCCTGGCAAGGGTTGGGCACCGAAGTCCTGGACTTAGGGTTTGGGCACGAAGTCTTGGTCCGAGGGACTGAGCAACTTAGCTGAGAGATGACTAAGGATAGGAGAAGAGACGGGTCAGAGTTTGGGCGTCTTGAGGTCCGGAAGTATCGGAAGCTAAGCAAAAGTCCACCCGAAGGACTGGGTGGCAACCGTCTCTTGAGAGGAGTAGGTGAAAGGCGCATTCTCGGGGGTGGGAACTTGCGTCGGTTCGACCTTGTAACACCCGCCTTTTTCCCACACCTTATGGTGTGGCGAGGGGCGGCGTTAAGCTAACATACATAGGCATATGAACATCTTAATGCAGTGGAATAATTTTATTTTCATTAAACTTACTACACATACGTTTAACCATGCAACTACTACATGAATCATACATATATGCCTACATTATCATTCATGAACATGGTGACATTGTAACTTAGCATATTACTGGCATACATATAAACATTCCATAACTTATTTATAAGCACCATAAGTAGCAAGTAACTTATCCATAACCATCATAGGTAGTAAGTTATTTCTTAGGCATAACTATCATAAGTATAGCATAGAACCAAAAGAGGCATTTCAAACACAAGACATGCGATAAGTGTAAATAGGAGAATCCTTTGCCATGTCACTACCACACACATGCCCTTGCCCCTCCTGCTGCTTCCCTTAGTAACCTCTTGCTTGATCTGCGGTATAAGGAAAATAAAACTATAAGCACATAGGCTTAGTAAGACCCATTCCTACTCACGAAAATTCATACGTCACATAAACATAAACATAATGCTTAAACCATACTTATCATGGCATAATTCTTGACATGAACATAAACATACTTATCATGGCATCATTCCTAACATGAATATAAACCTAAACATACTTATCATGGCATCATTCTTAACATGAACATAAACATAAACATACTTATCATGGCATCATTCTTAACATGAACATAAATATAAACATACTTATCATGGCATTATTCATAACATAAACATAAACATAAACATACTTATCATGGCATCATTCTTAACATAAACATAAACGTAAACATACTTATCATGACATCATTCTTAACATGAACATAAACATAAACATACTTATCATGGCATAATGCATAACATGTATGGATGCATGAGTCAAATGCATATATCATAAGGATGCTTAATTTGAAAACCATAATTATAAATAATTAAACATAATCATAACATCTTGGGGGTCCCCGGCATGTACCACATTCATATATCATATGCGCGCATCCCTAAGTAAATACGAGGTAGCTAGTCTCGAACTACTAGGGTAGGAACAGCTACGGTAGTTCCAAAAACCGAGGCGTTCTTAAGGTGCCCATCCCTGTTGGACAGCTACGGTAGTCCCAGAACCGTGGACAGCTTCGGTAGTCCAGAACTGAGGCGTTCTTAAGATGCCCATCCCTTGGACCCTTACTTCGGTCCGGTACAAGCCCATTCTTAAAATAAAATATTTCACATGCTTCATCATTCATAGAACAAACATAGCTTATCATAACCTTGTTTCATGAAACATGACATAAAAATAGGAACACCTACGGTAGTTCCAGAACCGTGGACAACTACGGTAGTTCAGAACCGAGGCGTTCTTAAGATGCCCATCCCTTAGCATGACATAAGGCATACTTGGCATTTCATCATTCATACTTAATTCATAACATCATTATGCCTTCATCATCCATACTTATCATTCATACTTAAGGCATGACATTATCTTCATTCATCTTCTTCATTCATAAAACATGACATACATACATAATCATAGTATCCATCATAGAGCATGCATGGGTAAGATTCGTATGAACAGGGTACATACTACTTAGATTCATGGCATTCTACATTACTTAGGTTCATAGCATTCATCATAGAGCATGCATAGACCTTCACAAATGTATATCCCTTATAGGCATTTAACAACATACATGCATTATTCTATATACCAGGAAGCCTACATCTAATACATGTGTTCATGGTATATGGTTAAAAAAATTCATGAATAAACATAGCACATAACCTAAACATACAAAGTCATGTCATATAACACATAAGGCTAGGGTTTTAGGTAGCATAGAAATTCATACAACATACTTAACACATACGTACATCATAGTAAGCTATAAACAAGTATCCTTGAAACCTTAACTCAACCCAAACCCTAGTTCATGGACTTGGCCGAAAGTTCCTTTGGAGAGGGTCTCATCATTCAAGCAACATGAAAAGGTCCCATAGGTAAAAAGGAAACCCATACATTACATACAATGTCATAGTAAGCCATTGGACCCCATAATTAGGCTAACCCTAAATCCTAGTCCTCCCATTTGTCTTTGGCCGAATCCCTAATGGGTCACCAACACATGGAAAAAAATTCATAAAATTCTTAATTTACATTTCATAGCTTACATATAATCCCATAGGAATCCATTAGAACCCTTGCTTGGAGTTAACCCTAACTTCTTGCCCTATAACCCATCTTGTCCGAAACTTACAAGGACCATAAGACATGTAAGAATCCACATAAATCACCCTTAACATATCTTGCATCATGAGAAACCTTAAGAAACATCATTAGAGTGTTAGAACTAATCCTAGCCATGGAGTCATGGTGGTGGCCGAAACCCTAGAAGCCCACCTTCATGGATTTCTCAACTTAGATCTTGAAACAAAGACTTAAATCATGATAAACATCAAAGGAAAACCATTATACAACAGGTGAGGGAGTCTTACCCTTGTTGACTTGGTTTTTAGACCTTAACTAGAGAAGAGGATGAAGACCTTGTTGTCCCTTGATCACCCTTACCCCTTGTAGCCTTGTAGGAGCCTTGGATCTTCAAGAGAAAGCCCCCTTGTGAAGCTTTTCCAAGGGAGGGGAGCCTTGGTGGGTTTCGGCTAGGAGAAGGAAGAAGAAGAGAGGAATGGCCTTGGTGGAGGAAGAGAAGAAAAAGAGTAACTCCTATGCCTCTTCCTCTTTCATCTACTCTTTTATACCACATGAATGGGGCCAAGTGAAGGTCATGGTGCCTCTTCTCTTGATGACTCTTCACTTCCCTAAGCCTTAACCAAAATCCACTTCATTTTCTACTAGCACTCCCTTGCTAGGTGAATTGCTTAGTACATGCATGGTGTTACACTAGGTTCAAGGTTCAATCCTTGGTGCATGCACTTTATTTTTATTTTAATTTTATTTTTTTTCTTTTAATTTCGGCAATGCCCCCTAAGGCCTACCTATAGTCGTGCTAATATTCCTAATTTAAACCCATTTCTATTTATATTAAATTCTACCTAAAATCCACTAATAACCATGTTCCCATGTAAGGCCCATTAGCACTTAGCTTCTTATTGTATATCGAAATTCATGGATCATCTGTTGGTGCAGAAAGCACCAAAGTCAAACCTGTGTTTTGATAATGGCAACAGGGTTCAAAAGTTAAGCCTTATTTGTGATCTAACATGTCACTTGAGAGTGCAGAGTAAAAATCCCTAGCAAAGGACTGCTAGGCACTGGCGAAGGAATGCCAGAGTGAAAAACCCTAGTGAAGGACTGCTAGGTACTGGCGAAGGAATGCCAGAGTGAAAAACCTAGCAAAGGACTGCTAGGCGCCAGGCAAAGGACAGCTTGGGATTGAAGCCCTAGCGAAGGAATGCTAGGCACCGGGCGAAGGACAGCTCGGCATCCAAGACCTGGCAACGGACCGCCAGGCAAAAGTCCAACCAGAGGAATGGTTGGCATCAGGTAAACTCTCCCGAGAGGAGTAGGTGAGGACGCGTTCCTCGTCGAGGGAACAGTAGGCGTCGGTTCGACCTAGGGTTCCATTTTGGAAATCCAAAGTCAGAACCAAGACAGCTAAGGCTGTATAATCTTATGTTTTTCTGCTTTATGTTGTTTTCGGACTAATCCTGGATGCAGGACCAATGGAACGAGTGTCTGCAGCTCAGAGAGCCTCAATAGAGTGAGGCAGCAGCTGAGTAGGGCGCCCTGAGTGTCCAGGGCGCCCCCAAGGTGAAGATGAAACAATAGAAGCAAAAAGAGCCTCGGCTGAATACTGGCCGGGGTGCCCTCAGCGCCCAGGGCCCTCACCCCAGGCCCCTCAGCCCCAGGCGCCCTCAGCCCCAGGCGCCCTCACCCCAGGCGCCCTCAGCGCCCAGGGCGCCCTCAGCGCCCAGGGCGCCCTCAGCAGCCAAGGCGCCCCCGCCCAAGCCAGCAAAGCCAATCACCGTTATCCAGCCGAGATGCCTGCGAGGAAGGAGTCAAGCAGGGCGCCCTCAGCGTCTAGGGTGCCCCCAGTGTCAAACCTCATCCCTATTCGAATGGGATAGAGGTTGACCGAGCTAATCTCAGATCAAGTGACACGTGGGGGCACCCCCGACGTCCAGGGTGCCCCTAGGTGCTATAAATAGCACCCAACGCCCAAGCTTCAGAGAACATCTCTAACACAACGCTTCTACGCTCTTCTACTCTCGCGTCTTCCTCCAGAAACTGTCCATCTCGAGCCGATGACTTCCCGCTGCTCCGGAAAAGGTCAACCCACAATCGGACGTCGGTAAAAGAAGAGTATTTTTAATTATTTAGTTTACTGCACTGAATTTGTAAATCAATCCTTGTAAACTATTATTGCGCCTAATATAAAATTGCCTAAAGTAAACGGTCAACGACCGTGGGCCTTGGAGTAGGAGTCGGCCCAGGCTCTGAACCAAGTAAAATCGATAGTGTCTCGGTGTGATTTTATTTTCGTAATTTCCGTTGCGTACTTGCTCTAAGTTTTTCGAAAAATGATTTCCGATATTCACCCCCCCTCTATCGGTTCTCTCGATCCAACAAGTGGTATCAGAGCGGGGAAGTTCAAACCTGGTGCAACCACCAGTTTGAAATTTTTTCGGATTTTTATCTTCTTTTTCTCATTCGAATTTTCTTTAAATATTTCGTTCGAATTTTTTTTCTCTTTAATCGAGGTTGGTGCAACACCCCTCGCTATTTCATTTTATTCATCCCGCACTACTAATCCAAGACCTAGTCTTGGAAATTTTTTTTTAATTTTCTATTTCAGATTAAAATGGCCATGCAAGAAGGATTTAGCACCGCCAGACCTCCACTTTTCAGTGGAGAAGACTTTTCCTACTGGAAAAGTGGAATGGAGGTCCACCTGAAAACTCAGGTGGACATGTGGATCATCATCTAGTCCGGACTGGAGATCCCCAAAAACGCCGAAGGAGTATCACAGACCTACTCAGAGTGGGACAACACCCTAAAGCGTAAAATTGAAGCCGATGCAAAGGCGACCCAGACTCTCCAATGCGGATTAACAAAAGAAGAGCTGAACCGAGTGGGCCCCTTCAACAGTGCAAAGGAGCTGTGGGCAAAGCTGATCGAACTGCATGAAGGAACGTCAGACACCAAGATCAGTAAGAGAGATCTGCTCCTGAACAAACTCTACACCATCAAGATGGCCGACACTGAAACAGCAGCCCAACTCCACGCACGCATACAAGAATTGATGAACGGTCTTCACACTATAGGTCACAAGGTAGAAAACCGTGACCTAATAAGGTATGCCCTAAACGCTTTCCCTAGAAATACCTTGTGGGCATCTATGGTAGATGCATACAAGGTCTCAAGGGATCTTTCTAAAATTAAACTAGACGAATTATTTTCCGAATTAGAACTGCACGAACAAACTAACTCCAATATGGTCGAGAAAGGAATTGCCTTTGTTGCAGGAAAAATTGGAAGATCTACAAAGAAGAAACCTCAAACTGAACTCGAGTCCAACTCAGACTCAGACGCAGAAGACGAAGAAGGAGATCAATCTGAGCTGGTCCGACTGGCCCGAAGCTACTATAAGAAATTGAAAAACCAAGTCAACACACGGAGGACAAGCCGAAGAAAGGACGAACCAGCTGAACCCGCGAATAACAAAAACAAGCCTAACGTAACCTGCTACGAGTGCAAGAAGAAGGGCCACTACAAGACGGAGTGTCCAAATCTAAAAGAGAACAAAAAGACAAGAAGGAAGAAAGCACTCCAAGCAACCTGGGACGAATCTTCATCAGAAGAAGAAGAAGAAGAACCCCAGTCAAACCTACTAGCGTTGACCGCTTCAGAAGAAGTTGAGACCGAGTCAGAGTCAGAAAAGGACGACGGCAAACTAACCTTTTCAGAAGACGGCGAAATCAAGGTAAGCGGTTTCAGTAAAAGTCAATTAAACGATTTAATTTCATATCTCTCTCGAGATTTGGCGAAAGCCAAACTCCGAGTCGAATCCCTCCGACAGGAAGTAAAACTCCTGAAAGAGGGAGCTGACTCTAAACCCTTAACCGAGAAAGTTCAAGAAGGAACTCCTACTCAAGTTGAAAAACTTGAGAAAGAGAACTCCTCCCTGAAAACTCAGGTTAAGGATCTTAGAGCGGCCTTAGAACGATTCACTTCTGGTTCCAAGGGTCTTGACATGATTCTTGGAAAACAGAAGTCCGTTCTAAATCGATCCGGACTTGGCTATAGAACCAAATCCCGACAAAGATCTTACTTTGCTGTACTGAATCAGTCCAGAGGTAAAGTTAAGGCATGGGTACCAAAAATGTGCCTAAACAAACCGACTGGATCAAATCAGTATTGGATCCCCAAGGACAAGATTCACATCTTGCCTAATCATTATCGTGGCTATAGTCCAGGGGGAGCCAAATTAAAAACTATTTTTATTGTTAAATAAAATCTAATTCTTGCAAATTGCCTGATTGATTGTTTATTTAAATTTCTGCAATTTACCATGCTTAGACTTAGGTTAGTTTAAGGACTAAACAAACTTAACTGAAACTTGACAACATAGTATTGGGTGGAGGTGAGATGATAGTACGTTAGGGAAACCAATTCTAATAAGATCAAGTTCACTTGGTCTCTTTAGACTGGTGAAACTAGCCGAAGCTACCGATCCAAAATCCAAACTAGTTAGACCAGAACTTTTTCAAAGATTAATTTTGAAAATGAAACTTCATTAAACGGCTTTGTCAAGGAAAGGGTTGATGATCCAATAAGGCTATGGCCAAAGAAGGCCTAGTGCCTCGCCAAGACCTGGAAGCCAATTTTTGAATTTCAAATTCAAATTACTTTTTGTAAAATTCAAATCTAACACAATTTTCAGTTAAGTATAGATTCAAACATCTCCTTTCAAAATAAATTCAAATGTTTTCAAAAATTAATTAAGATTTTCAAAATAAATCATGATTTTCAAAAATTCTTTTATCAAAACCTGTCTCACAAAACCTATAAGGCTAACGTGATTGAGAACCCTAGACTAGGTGAGACAGCAAACATAATGAAGACTTATTCAATAACTGCATTTTGTTTAATATTTAGTTTAGGACGGCATTGAAATAATGCAAGTCAAATCTTTGTCAAAATAGTCAAACTATGGTCAAAATAGTCAAATTATGGTCATAATAGTCAAACTACGGTCAATGCAGTCAAACCACGGTCAGTGTAGACAAACCTTGGTCAAAACACTCAAATCGGGTCAAATCTGGTCAAAAACCAGTCCTAAGGGCGCCCAATCCCTTGCGGGCGCCCCGAGGTTATGGTCAAAAGCTGTCATCTGCCACTGCATGCTGACCAGGGCGCCCTCGTATAGTCCTTCAACGGCAGAAAGCTGCCTAAAGGCAGCTGCAGCCCTGGCCAGGGCGCCCTCCCTAGACAGGGCGCCCTCCCGATAAAGGGCGCCCGAAACTGCCTATAAAAGGGGTTCCTTGCCCCTTCTCCTCTTCACACTCAAACCACTCCTTCTCCTATCTACTTTCCAAGAGATCTTGCAACCCTCTCAAGCTCTCATCTTCAACAATGCCTCCCCGAGCAGCCCGGTACAATTTTTTTAAGCTAATTTCTTTTTAATTTTTCTCTAAATGCATACTTTCTTTAAATACACATTCTTTCTCTTAGAAGACGCCGACCAAACCAGGCAGAACCCGGTACCCAACCTAGTCCTGATCCTAGGTTTCCGAATTTAGAATTGTGTAATAAGTTCACTCGTACCTCCTATAAACCTATCAAGACGAGCTACTTGAATAGACAATTTTTTTCCCAATCCTGTCCCTTAGCAATGAACATCATAAACTTTTACCAACTTGACAATCTCGTATTCTGCACCCACCCAATCAATACTTCCTTATGTGCAGAATTTTACAATAACATAATTAGACAGGATAATCTCATGTTCTCCACCACTGTTCAAGGAATCCCCTTAACTATCACACCAACATTACTCAACCGATTTCTAGGACTACGACTTTCGCAGTCCACCTTCTGTTGTTACCCTCCTAGGGAGCCTCCCTTTGATGCTCCCTACTCTCAGATTACCTTAGATACATTGCACTCATATTTCTTTAGACGACCCGTGGCCAGACGATTTCAGTCTGTCGAATTAGAGGTCCAGGACTACGCTCTATATAGGGTCATAGTCCGATGTATTCTGCCATTATCCACCAGGGACGTCACCACTATGCGACCATTCCACGCCTTTCTCCTGTACGCCCTGATTCACCAGCTAGACATCGACATAGGACTTCACATGTTTCATGCTATCCTACACGCATCCAGTGTTACCACGCAAGGGCAGGTACGCACACCCTACTGCCACATCATCACGTCCATATTACATCACCACGGTAGAAACATTACCGAGGGAGAGATGGTCGCTTTGACCGATTACGATGAAATAGGCTATAGAAACTTCGCCCTAGCTGGTATAGAGGTGTCCGGTACCGGGGTCTTGTCCTGGAGACGTCAGAGAGCAGCTCCCCAGATCGACTCAGACGAGGAGGTTGAGGTCGACGTCGGGGATCTAGCAGCAGCAGCCCGAGCGCACATAGACGAGCCCGCTCCACCGACACTCTACGATCGAGTGGCACAGCTAGAGACACATGTTCAGAGCCTCCGAGAGGAAGTGGAGGCCAATCATGCCGAGAACATGGAGACAAATCTGGGCTACTACAACGAGTATATGAGCGCCCTTAGAACTGAGAGGGAGGCCAGAGAGGCACAGTATAGAGCTGAAAGGGAGGCCAGAGCTGCAGAGTATCACGAGATGATGACCCTATTTCGATCCTGGCAGCCAGGCTCCTCTGATCATCCCGGTCCCTCGTCCTAGATTTGCTTAGTATTGTGCCAGTACCTATTTGACTGCCCCTACTCAGTAGGGTTGACTTATGTTTGACTGTATGACTGTGTTGACTATTCTATGTTATGACTACTGGTTTCTTGTCTATTCAGCAGCTAGGATTGTGCTCTGTAGAATAGATTAACTCTACTATTTTTTTTATTTAAATAAAATCAGTTTCTAAAAATAGAATTTTGAAAAACTGTTTTACTTAATTTCAAAATCAGTTTGTTTTAAATCTTTTTCGACTTAGTTTTCTTTCAAAACTACCCCTTTCAAAACTAGGGCTTTTTCGCAAATGGACTTAGCTTAGGCCCTAACCCTAGAACTGCATGCACCTATAGATTTAGAAGCCAGCATCTCACAAGCACCTTAGGGTACTCTTGGTTGATAACCTAGAAAGGGTTGAGATGCTTAGGTCTTTGCCTTAATTCAAGATGCTTTAAGTCAGTGCATCTGCAGTAATTGGGGCACTAAATACAAATTTTACAGCAATCAAGTTAAGTGTCAAGTTTAGAAAATCTAACTTGAACAGAAACACTTAACTTGACTAACCCTAGCGAAAACTACTGCTTATAACAGTTAGTAAGTAGCTAAATGGGTTAGACAGGTCCCTACAAGGAAAAATTAACTGATTTGATCTAAGTCTTGGTTCAGTACAGCAAAATCATTTTTTTCAGTCATTTTTTTATGCAATTTAATTTCTGCAATATCTATCTGTTTTTGATATATGGCAAAGGGGGAGAGATAGGAAAGGAGAGAGTTCAAATTTTTCAAATTTTTTTCAAACTCTCAAAATGTTTTTTTTCAAAAAGTTAACTACTTTTCAAAGCTCTTCAAAACCTTTCTAGAAATACTTAAGTTTTTTGTTTTAAGAAAATCCTACTAAGTACTTAAGTTTATTAAGTACTAAGTTTTTATAAGTACTTTAAAGCTTAAGTTTTTCAAAACTACCATAAGTACTTTAAGTTTTTCAAAACTTCCATAAGTATTTTAAAAGTACTTAAATTATTTCAAAATTTGCCAAGTACTTAAATAGTTTCAAAGTTTACTAAGTGCTTAAGTTTTTTTATCTTTCAAAACTTTTGAGTACTTTAAACTTAAGGCTTCAAATTTTTTAAGTACTCTAAACTTTCAAAAAACTCCTCTATGAACTTTTAAAACATAAGTTATCAAAAGATTTCCAAAGTATCTAAACTTAAGTTTTCAAAGTGCAAAATCATTCTAAGTAAAGTTTTTTCAAACTTAGAACCCCACGACGTTTTGAAAAATCTAGGGGGAGATTCCCTCCAGGGGGAGGGAACAAATTTTTATGCTTTTTATTAAACTTAACTTTTTGAACTAGGGTTGCCATAAATCAAAAAGGGGGAGATTGTTGGTGCAGAAAGCACCAAAGTCAAACCTGTGTTTTGATAATGGCAACAGGGTTCAAAAGTTAAGTCTTATTTGTGATCTAACATGTCACTTGAGTGTGCAGAGTAAAAAGCCCTAGCAAAGGACTGCTAGGCACTGGCGAAGGAATGCCAGAGTGAAAAACCCTAGCGAAGGACTGCTAGGTACTGGCGAAGGAATGCCAGAGTGAAAAACCTAGCAAAGGACTGCTAGGCGCCAGGCAAAGGACAGCTTGGGATTGAAGCCCTAGCGAAGGAATGCTAGGCACCGGGCGAAGGACAGCTCGGCATCCAAGACCTGGCAAAGGACCGCCAGGCAAAAGTCCAACCAGAGGAACGGTTGGCATCAGGTAAACTCTCCCGAGAGGAGTAGGTGAGGACGCGTTCCCCGTCGAGGGAACAGTAGGCGTCGGTTCGACCTAGGGTTCCATTTTGGAAATCCAAAGTCAGAACCAAGACAGCTAAGGCTGTATAATCTTATGTTTTTCTGCTTTATGTTGTTTTCGGACTAACCCTGGATGCAGGACCAAAGGAACGAGTGTCTGCAGCTCAGAGAGCCTCAATGGAGTGAGGCAGCAGCTGAGTAGGGCGCCCTGAGTGTCCAGGGCGCCCCCAAGGTGAAGATGAAACAATAGAAGCAAAAAGAGCCTCGGCTGAATACTGGCCGGGGCGCCCTCAGCTCCCAGGGCGCCCTCAGCGCCCAGGGCGCCCTCAGCAGCCAAGGCGCCCCGCGCCCAAGCCAGCGAAGCCAATCACCGTTATCCAGCCGAGATGCCCGCGAGGAAGGAGTCAAGCAGGGCGCCCTCAGCGTCTAGGGCGCCCCCAGTGTCAAACCTCATCCCTATTCGAGTGGGATAGAGGTTGACCGAGCTAATCTCGGATCAAGTGACACGTGGGGGGGCGCCCCCGACGTCCAGGGCGCCCCTAGGTGCTATAAATAGCACCCAACGCCCAAGCTTCAGAGAACATCTCTAACACAACGCTTCTACGCTCTTCTGCTCTCGCGCCTTGCTCCAGAAACTGTCCAACTCGAGCCGACGACGTCCCGCTGCTCCGGAAAAGTCAACCATTCAATCGGACGTCGGTAAAAGAAGAGTATTTTTATTATTTAGTTTACTTACTGTATTTGTAAATCAATCCTGTAAACTATTCATTACGCCTAATATAGAATTGCCCAAAGTAAACGGTCAACGACCGTGGGCCTTGGAGTAGGAGTCGACCCAGGCTCCGAACCAAGTAAAATCGATAGTGTCTCTGTGTGATTTTGTTTTCTTAATTTCCGCTGCGTACTTGCTCTAAGTTTTCCGAAAAATGATTTCCGATATTCACCCCCCTCTATCGGTTCTCTCGATCCAACAGACAGTACCTTGGTAATGGCTCTGGCTGTTCGGTGTCTACCGTCTTAACCAGCCGGCGCCTACCAACCCACTGGTCCTTCCTGGGGTGAAGAACATTTCCCCGAGCCGGGGCCGGGGGCTCCCTCCTCTTTGATCGGGGAGCCACCGGAGGGGGGGGGCTCCGATTGGATCTTTGCGACGGGCGTACTGTACTTCTTCCACATTGACATGCTTGACGGAGAGTCCCAGTAAATCATCGAAACTGGCGGGGGGCTTCTTTACCAAGGATCGAAAGAAGTCCCCTTCAGCGAGCCCTTGGGTGCAGGCACTAACGAGTATCTCTGATGTTGCGTTGGGCACATCTTGTGCCACCCGGTTGAACCTCTAGATGTACTCCTTGAGTGGTTCCTTAGGCTTCTGCTTGAGGGCGAATAGATTTAGGGTCGTCTTCTGGTAGCGACGGCTGCTCGCGAAATGGTGGATGGAACCTTGCGGCAGCCTCTGGAACCACCGCTGAGCTGCTCCGGACAGGGTGTTTAAGAACACCTGACACTTCACACCGTCAGTATACTGGTGCAGGAGGACAGCATTCTCAAATTTGCAGACGTGATCTTCTGAATCTGTCTTCCCATTATACTCGGGGATCCCCGACCCGTGGAACTGCTTGGGCATGGGGTCTTCGACAATCTCGGATGAGAAGGGGGTAGAGGGAACCTTATGGGAGGTCTTAGGTTCATCCCTCTTTCCCTGCTCCTCTCCGTGCCTCCGGGCGCTGGAGGCCACCGAGTGGGCCTTCTCAATGTCTCCAAGGGACTCTCTTTGGGGGCCTAGGGCTGCTCCGTCCTGTCGCCCCATTGGGGTGACGGATCTCCGGGAATGCGAGACGGAGGTTCTGGGGATCTCCTCCCTCGTAGGCTCCCTTTGTTGCGAGGCAGCCTGTTCGACTTGGTGTTGCTCCAGCGCCTCTTTAATGACGTTGAGTATTAGGCGATTGAGTTCCTCTCTTGTAAGGACAAGGGGTTGTCCCTCTGGTCCTGCCATCGGTGCTCTTTCAGGTGCTTTGCTGGATTTCCCACAGACGACGCCAAATTTGTTCCAGAAGGAGTCGACGACGATGTCCAGTCACCGGAGGTCTGCCCACGTGGAAGTCACTATGGAGGGGAGAAACTCCGTGCCTTGCGAGATCAACACGAGTGTTAGGGGACACACCGAAAGGGATCCGGAAGTGTCCACTCCGATGCTCAAGTCAGTGTCTTGATGGAGCATAAAGGCAGCGAGAAAATGCATGTAAGGTTGAGAGAGTGTAACCCCTTTACCGGAGGGGTTGGGCTACCTTTTATATCGATGGTGGTAGACTTGGCGCATCCCCTTGTCTCGTGCCACGTCTCCGTGATTTATGCCACGTCCCCCCTCTATCGACGGTTACTGGATAACTTTTGAAACTGTGTGCGTCGTTATTACGCTTCGGCCCATTGCGACTTTTAAGGGTCGTGCTGACTCCTTACGACGGGGAAACTTATCCATAGTGAAAGGAGGGGAGGAGGACCATTGCTTGAGGTCGAAGCTAAATCGGGCTCCGCTACCCCGAGGTGAGCTCGGGGCCGACCTAGAATGCCAGAGGCGCTCTCGGGACCCCCCTCGGGGGGGGGGGGGGTCCCAGGAAGGATTCCGGGAAGGGTCTTCTGGCTATCTTCCCCAGGCGTGTTCCCTGAGGGGGATCCTGAGGCTCAGGAAGAAGGGTCACTTCGACCCGATGCGTCTCACCACACAGCTTCTTCGTCCCACGTGCCTGCCCCAGGCTATCCAACCCTATCAACTCACAAATTAAATTTAGAATTATCTGTCAAATGGATCAGAGTTAATAATCTCAAACTGATAAGTAGGAAAAGATATGACTGAGCTATCTTATATGACCAAGTGCATGAGTAGGTCGTCGAACTGCTGAGTGGAAAGAGAAACACCAAGACATGTGCTGAATGCAGTTTTCTTAAAGTAGATTCATCTTATCTGACTGTATTTTGAGGTTACGTTTGAAGTTTGTTTCCACACAAACAATCAAGTGTTGATTGTTAGTGGTGAACTGAACACGTAGCCGCACACTATCATGGAAAGAACTATCGAGCGAAGTGTATGATAGAGGAGAAAGAAACAAGAGAATGAATTGTAAGATGTGTATACTGAAAGACATGAGTTTCTTTATATGAACATCTTTATTATGAAAAGAGAATCACAACTACACTAGGTGTTTGTTTATAATAGTACATACACGAAGTCCAATTACTTTGCATTGTAGATAACATGGTGTGTGGTGTCACATGGAAGATCGTGTTATCAGTTCCTTGCTTAGTATAAATAAGAGGCCCACAACCGAGATGGAATTGGACAACCCATCGGGATGGTTGTAGTGTAATTAGGTGTGGTTGGTCTTGACCATAGAATTACACTAGTGTGCTTTGAGTACATTGAGCAGGACCGAAACCCGAGGTTATCCAATTTGTACTGACTCGATAATTGGATAGGACCTCAGTTTATATTATGGAGTACGATCCCTTAATCCCGAAATAATATCGGGCATATATTATTAATTATTATTTCTTTGATTTGCCAATGGGTGAGATCTATTCTGTTAGATCGATAGGCCCGGTAAGTTGGGAGATAATATTAATAATATGATGTGCCGATGATTATTGACGAAATCCGTGTCCTGGTGAGTCAGGATGATGATGCCCCCTTGATGAGCTCAAAAGGTTCATCGTGCTAAACCTGCAGGTGGATTTGATCCGACACGATGATAAGGTTGAGTGGTACTAGTCAAGGATCCAGAAGTTAATTAATTTGAATTTTCAGTAATTTAAATTAATTAACGGGCATGCGAGATCTTAAACACGGGGGATGGACGACTCGTAATATGTGGAGCCCATATGAAAATATGAGGGTTGATGAGGAAGTTCAATTAAGATCCTTTAGTGGAATGAATCTTAGTTAATGGATCGGGTTTAAATTCATTAGTGGGTCAAGATCCAACTCCTCCTCTTGGTCCCTATCTTAGCCCTATAAATACCCTATGAGATCAAGAAACCAAGGCTTAATCCAAGAGTTGATACCCAAGCCTCTCTCCTCTCTTCTCTCTCTCTCTCTCTCACCCTCTTAGGGTTTCGGCGCCGCAAGGTTGAGAAGAAGGGGTTCTCCCCTTCGGTTCTCTTTACCTCCTCCACCAAGCTCCGGTTGAGGCTCAAGGAAGCAAGGCAGAGAACTCCTCTACCTTGCGTGGTGCTCAGGGAGGGCGGAGGAGGCGTCGGCGGCCGGTGGGAGGCGGCGCAACCCAGCTTGCGGCGGTGCCGCAAGGTTGAGGGAGAAGGGATCTTGCGGGCTGTTTGGGTGAGGGAATTCTCCTTCTTCATCTTCTTCTCCTTCCTCTCAAAGAGCTCTGCTGGTCCGGAGGCCTCACGGCAGCTCCGGCGGTCGGCGGCGCAAAGGAGAGAGGAAGAAGGCGCCGGCGGCAAGGGAAACCCTAGAACTAGGGTTTCCTGTTTTGGCCAAGGTGAGAAGAAGAGCTCTTTTGGAGGCTTTGGTGATCTCGGATCGCGGTAGATCGTCGCCCACACGACGTCCACGAAGGGAGGGACATAAGGTAGAAGACCGCGAGGTGATCGGAAAGGTATATCTTTCCTTATGCTCCTTTGTTTTTCCTTATGTCAATTTTGTGCCATGATTATATGTCTCGTCATTTCATGTTTAATAATTTATTATTTTGATTCCAAATTTGGTGAATAAATTATTAACTGGACCCCGACCATAAACACAAAAGCCGGCGATCAACTCGTCGCCTTTTCCGGGTCGAACGGTCGAGCAAAATTACAAGGCCGATTTTGGTAATTGGCTAAGTTGTAATTTGGATCGTTCGATACGGCACGAGATGGTTGATGGGAGACGGGTCTCCATTCGGATTAATTTTAATCCGTAGGCATGGAGAGGTCTCTCGGATCGATCAAGTATTCGCTTAGGAACCCGCCAAGCATACCCAACATGAATATGGAAGGATTATGCATCTGTCTATTTGCTCAAGGTCACTACCTCCTTATATAAGAGCACCAAAGTCCCCACAGGCTTAGCTGAGGTATATAAGTGGATGGTTGTTTATGACATGAGGTCTTGGTGTCGAATCTTGGGGTTGACAGGGTGTAAATTACTGCACCCTGTGTAACACCTCCCAATCTACTTGTCTCTCCAGTCACTATAATTTATCTCGTTCGTATTGGTCGTGAGGCGGTCAGGCTGAGGGTGTTGGGAGCGAGTGCTTCGCCTTTTGCCACCAACTTGGAGCAAAACATTGATTGATTTAAATAGATTGTACTAAACCAAGATGAGTTATATGCAGGCACGCTTGCACTTGTCGAATGCCAGAAAAAATTACAAAATTTGCATCCAAAGTGGCCTTGCTCATGAGAGAGCATACATGTGTTTACAACTTCAATAAGCACAATTCAATATAAACCAACCTCAAAATTAATCACAAAACTCCTAACGTAGAACTAAAACTCTCATTTACAACGGAGTTTCCTTCCTTCCATCCACCTCTTTTTTTTTTTTCTTTTCACATTTCCATCCAACTCAAAACCATTTGTTCTTCTAAACAACAGGGATAGCCATGAGTGTTCAATTCGATTTGCAGTATGGAGCAAAGACGATCACACAACGAGTGTCACTTCAATCTCCAAAAGCAAATTTAAGGGTCCCATTTGAAAGTGAGTGATGAAGAATAAATCCAACCTCATCTCTGTAGGCTGCTCTTCTTTTCCCTACAGCAAGAACAAGATGAGGAATCATTGAGCAGAACAAGAGAATTGTGAATTGTAAAGGGGAAAATGATGCAAATAAAAACTATATATTGATATCGATCGAGAAGAGATGGGGGAAGAAAAAAGAATTATTTCTTTATTAATTATCGAGTTATCAAGCTAAAGATTAATTGTGATGAGCTACCTTGTTTGAAGTCCTTATCATAGGAGTTGAAGTATAATTGGAAAGGAGAAAGGTGGTTGTGAGTTGCAGTGTTGCAGTGAGACCATGCATATGTCCATCACTTTCCCTGTCTCCTTATTCTTCTTGCTGTTAATGAAGAACTAATTAAGATGAGTGCGACTGTGAGAGCATGTAGTTGAGATGTTGAACTGGTTAAGAAAGATTGATAACAAACGAATTAGCAATTGAAATGCAAAAAAAAGTTGATTGGATTTGGGTTTACAAATACTAATAAAACAACTTAGCTGGTTTAAAAAGTTTGTAAATAAATCAGTTTTTTATTGAACCACGTAAATAAGTTTATGAAATTATCAAATTACGTATCTTAATTTTAAAATTATCAAATCATGTAGTCAATTTTATTTTTATTCCTATTACTATACCAAGTCAATTACTGTAGATTGCTACTGTAGTAAATGATTAATCTTTTATAAAAAAATCAATTCGTGTTAAAAAATCATCATTTTCAATATATTGGGTCAAATTGATATTTGAGGATATTTATAAAATTAGGAGAACTAGATAAACACAGAAATTAATTTTGTGTCATTCTGAGATTTCTAGGTTCATCAATCGATTTTGGCTAAAACTGGCTAATTAATGAGCTTAGAAACCTCAGAATAGTATGAAACTAGTTCTTATGTATTTGTCTAGTTCTCTTGATTATATAAGTATTCTCAAACATCATTTTGACCTACTATATTGAGAGCTGCGATTTTTTGAATATGAATTAGATTTTTCGGACACATTCATATTCAAAAAAATATTGCTCTCAATATATTAGTTCAAAATAATATTTGAGGACACAAATATAATCATAAGAACTAAACGAACTCATAGACCCTAGTTTCACATCATTCTGAAGTCAATAAGTCTATCAATCGATTTTGGTTGAAACTATTTAGGTTTATTCGGCCAAAATTAGTTAATAGACCTAGAGGGCTCAGAATGACGTGAAACTAGGTCCTAAAAGTTCGTATAGTTCTTATGATTATATTCATTTCCTTAAACATCAATTTGATCCAGTATATTGAAAACAATTATTTTTTAAACATGAATGTGTTTGAAAAATATAATTCGTGTTCAAAAAATCATTGCTCTCAATATAGTATGTCAAATTAATGTTTGAGAATACTTATATAATCAAAAGAACTAGAAAAATCCATAAAAACTAGTTTCATGTTATTTCGAGATTTCTAGGTTCATTAGTCAGTTTTGGCCAAAACCAATTGATGGACCTAGAAACCTCAGAATGACACAAAGGCAAGTCCTATATGTTCATCTAGTTCTCTTAATTCTATAAATGCTCTCAAACATCAATTTGACCTAATGTATTGAAAGTAGTGGTTTTTTGAATACTAATGTGTCTGAAAACCACTTCGTATTAAAAAAAAACACTACTCTCAATATATTGAATCAAATTGATATCTGTGGGCATGAATATAATCATAAGAAAAATACAAACTCATAGGACCTAATTTCACATCATTCTGAGCTCTCTAGCTAGGTTCATCAATTGATTTTAACTGAAACTCTTTAGGTTCATTCGGCTAAAATTAGTTGATAGACCTAGAGAATTCGGAATGACTTGTAACTAAGTCCTATGAGTTCATATAGTTCTTATAATTATATCTATTCCCTCAAATATTAATTTGAACCAATATATTGAGAGCAGATATTTTTGAACACGAATGTACCTGGAAAATCTAATTCATGTTCAAAAAATTATTGCTCTCAATGTAATGAGACAAATTGATGTTTGAGGGCATTTATAGAATCAGAAGAACTAGAAAAACACATATGAACTAGTTTTGTGTCATTCCGAGGTCTCTAGGTATATCAGTCGATTTTGGTTGAAATCGGCTGATGGACTTAGTTACCTCAAAATGACATGAAATCAATTTTTATATGTTTATCTAGTTCTCTTGATTTTATAAATTCCCTCAAACATCAATTTGACCTAATATATTGATAGTAATAATTTTTTGAACATGAACGTGTCCGAAAACTAATTCATGGTTAAAAAATCACTGGTCAATATATTAAGTCAAATTAATATTTCAGGGGTATAAATATAATCATAAGAAATATACAAATTCAAAGGACCTAGTTTCACGCTATTCCGAGCTCTCTAGATCCATCAATTTATTTTGACCGAAACTCTTTATTTAATTCAACCAAAATTGATTGACTGACCTAGAAAGTTTGGAATAACGTGAAACTAAGTTTTATGAGTTCGTATAGTTTTTATGATTATATTTATGTCCTCAAATATTAATTTAAAGAAATATATTGAGAGTAGTTATTTTTAAACACAAATATGTTTGAAAAATTTGACTCGTTTTAAAACAATCATTGCTCTTAATATAGTAATGCTCGACCGCCGGTGAAACTATACTTATTTTCTTAATTATTTCTATAGTTTAATAAAAGTGTAGTAGTAGGGGTGTTTAAGCTGTTCTAAACTCTGTCAATGCTATCGAGGATGAATTTTGGCCACATGTTTTATATAGAAAAATAATTAATTGACAAACTTTACAATGCTAATCAACACACTTCTTCAAATGTGCCAACTATGTCAAGAATATGTCAAATGTGTCAAGCATCATCATATGTATTTAAAATGAATCTAAATTTAATCTAAGCGCATTATCATTTATGTTTAGCTCTAGATTAAACTATGATAGATAGTAGAAATTAAAATTATCACATCAAGTGGTTATATCCACCATTACTTTTGTTACTTAGGAATTTTAGTCTGTTTACTATTTATTTATTTCTTTGCATTTTCCTTTATGTTAATTATACATGTACTTTATTTGTATGCATTAAAGTGACTAATTGATCACATTTTTATTCGTTTTTATTAATATGGTCATGTTTCCTTATTATTCTTGCGCATATGTATTGTTTGTGTTTTATTACTACCTAGAATTATAAACTAGTAGTTATTCATAACAAGTCTTTCAGTCTAATTATAATGTTAAAAATTTTATTCTCATTAGGATACAATGTATATGAACAGAACTTAAATGTATAATAGGTTAAACAATAGATTTATCAGTCGAAAATTTTTTACTAGGTTGAAGAGTTTGTGAACATCGCTAAGTCTCATCCAGAATACTTAAATGGTATTGAGTTAAATTGTCCATGTAATTAGCGCAGATGTAGTAATATAGCTTTCCGTGATAAGAATACAGTGAAAACACACACATATGTATATAGGTATGAGTTTCTACCAAATTATTACAACTGATATTGTCATGGAGAGTCATATGTATTTGACCAAATTGGACCTTCTATTGCTTCGTCATTCAACCCGATTGCTCTAGAGGAATCATCAAGGCTTGTGGATGCAATGCAATCAATAGTTTACAACGTAATGAATGCATATAATCAATCGAATATAGAGGAAACACCTATACCCGAAGTTTAAAAAACGTATGACATGTTGAAAGCTAGTGAAAGTAAATTGTAGGAAGATATTCCTTTTTGTCATTTTCAACTATCAGCTATTGCAAGATTATTGAACATGAAGGTAGAACATCATTTCTCTGAACGATGTTGTGATGACATGTGCCCATTCATGTGAGAGTTACTCCTTGTTGATAACTATATAAATGATAGCTTTTATAATACAAAGAAATTGATTAGAGATTTGGGTTTGCCAATAGAGAAGATTCATTGTTGTGTCAATAATTGCATTATCTTTTAGAATGAAGATAGTGAACTGATAGTATGCATAATGTGTAATCACCCTCATTATAAGCAGAGTAGTCGCATGCCTGGGAAGAAGAAAAATATGCTCTTGAAAGTCATGTATTACTTCCTGTTAACTGCTTGGCTCTAATGCTTGTATGCATTTGCCACAACAGCAAGCCACATGAGGTGACATCAAAATCATGTACACGAAGGAGATATAATGTGTCATCCTTGTGGTTTTTTGCATGAAAACATCTTAATATAACATTTTCCTTCTTTGCAATGAAATAACATAATGTGAGACTTGGATTTTTTGCAAATGAATTTAAGCCATTAGGAAGCTATGAATAGTAATATTCATCTTGGCTAGTTATATTAACACCATATAACTTATCTCCCTAAATGTTTATGAAAGATGAATTCATATTTTTTACTATGCTTATTCTAGGTCTTCAGAATCTAAAAGGGCAAATAAATTTTTTTTACAACCTTTGATTGCAGAGCTAAATCATTTATAGAATGTAGGGTCGGAGACTTATGACATTACAAGTAAATCAAATTTTAGAAAGCATATTGCTTTGTTATGGATGATTAGTAATTTTTCAGCATATTTAATGTTGTCAGGATGAGACACAACTGACAGGTTAGCATGCTCACATTGCAAGAGTGAGTCTAATGAATTTTTGTTGTCTTGTAGTGGAAAGATATCCTAGTTTGATAATCATCATAAATTTTTATCAGTTAATCACTCATGCAGGCGAAATAAAAAAAATTTCAAAAGGAATAAAATGGTCAAGAAATTTCTCCCAGTATGGAAGTCAGGTGAAGGAGTTCTTGATGAAATTGACAACCATGGTTTTCTGCCAATATATTAGGATGGTTCTGATGACATAAAGTGAGCAAATATGGGTGGAAGAAAAGAAATATATTTTGAGAGTTGCTATATTGGAAGTATTCACTCATTAGACATAATTTAGATGTGATGCATATTGAAAAATATGTGTATTGTTTAGATATTCATGGTATGACTCAACTCCAAGAGCAGGTACCATAATACATTATTTTTACAATTTAGTTGAAGTTAACACAAATAAAAGATTCAACAAGTTTGAGCCTTGATTTTTACGGTACAAGTTGGTCAAGTATTCTATCTTGAGTACCCAATGAAGGGAAGAAAATCTAGTGAATAGTTAGTAGTGTGTCAAATAAAGCCTCGATCAACTATAGAAATACCGAACACCATAGTTACCTAAAACCATGATGCATATCAAAATAAGGAAGTAGAGATACACTCAGTTGATTCAGAAATCCAATCCATATCACAATTACTTATGAATGTTAATGTCACTTACGAGAAAATAGATGATGGAGAGATTTCTAGTAGTGAAGAGGTTGATGTACCAATAGAGTTTAGCGATGAGAACTTACAAAAAACTAATTTAGTTGATTCAGAATGACATTAGATGATTAAAAATTAGTAACAATATCATGGTATATTGTATAGAAATTTTTATAATGTGCCTAGTTAGAAGATGTTATGATTTAAAATGTGTATCGTAAAAGGGGAAGAGACATTGTGAGAGGTTGCACTCTACCGAGAAGGAGTGAGCTTTAGCCGGAGATTATCGGAGACTAATCCACTGAAGGATTGAGGGATTGTCCACCTTAAGGACACGCCATGGAGTAGGAGCAAACAATCTATGAATCACGTAAACGATAAGTATTAGCGTTGATTTCATTGTTTTTGTTTTATTTCCGTTTATGCAAAGCTAACTCTTGTAGAAAGAATTGACGGAAGTTCGACAATCAGCTATTCACCCCCTTCTAGCTATATGATCAAATTCCAACAAGTGGTATCAGAGCGCACAGTTTATTTCAAGAGAACTCACAGTCAATCGAAACATCAAGATGACTTTTCAAGAGGGATATAGCACCGCACGACCACCTTTCTTCGACGACAATGATTTTACATATTGAAAAGGTGGAATGGAATATTATTTAATGAATGACATTGAAAATTAATTTACTGTTGTATGTTAGGACCGGTAGGAGAGTTAGAGGGGGGGTGATTAGCTCCGATCTTTTCTCGTTGTAGATTTGTTGCGGCGGAAGACTTGAGCAATGCTAACACTTCGATTTTACTTGGTATCCACCTCCTTGAGGTGACTAATCCAAGGGTCCACTCTCCTCACTCTCTCATACACTATAAAAGATCTCATTCTTGAGGTGGAGAAACCTCTTACAAGCTTACAAAAAGATACAACAAGAAACTCAAGCAAATACAAAAGAAATCTTACAAGATTTACACAACTTAGCTCTCTTTGCTTTTCTTGCTATCTTCAAGTTTGGAATCACCTCTTGATCCTTGAAAATGCAACAACACTAAGCTCCAAGGTCTCACTTGAAATGGCGATGAAGGAGGAGGAAGAATCGTCGAAGTTGCGCGAGCAATCCTTCTTCAAACCTGCGTGAAAAATCCTATATACCCGACACCTAGGGTTCCCTAATCGATTGCCCGATCGATTACCACATTAGACTTAGTCGTTCAACGACTATTTTTTGAAGCTTAATCGATTAGCCAATCAATTAAGAACAACCTTAATCGATTGCTGAATCGATTCAGCACCTTTATGTGCTCTCGCGTAATACAACTGCAATCAATTGCCCAATCGATTACCGGACACTTTAATCGATTACCCAATCAATTAAGACAAGGCTGAATCGATCCCAATCGATTCAGCCAGCTTCTGTTCTCACAACTTATCTCTCTCAATTGATTACCCAATCGATTCACTCCTTCCTTAATTGATCACCTAATCAATTAAGAAGACTTCTGTTCGCGAGAAACCAACCCTAATCGATTACCCAATCGATTGAGCCCAACCCTAACTTGTGTGTTCAAGTCTAGGGTTCCCTTGCCTAACCTTAGTCAACCGTGACCTGTTAGGACTTCCCTACCAATTGTCCGATCAACCCTTTGACCAACATGGATTTCTCCTGCCTAGCTCCCAACCAGGACTTAACTTGATTCCTAACCAGGTTTGCCTAACCCTCGAGTTAGGTTTGTTGATGCAGTCTGACCCTGATTGTTATTTTGGTGTTGACATCGATTTTAGTTTAGGTTGACGATTATGATTATGATTATGATTATGATTATGATTATGATTAAGTCCTGATCGGGGATTAGGCATGGTATGGAAAATCTTAGCTTGGAGGGCTAGGTATTGGAAAAGTCTTAACTCGGAAGGTTGGGTGAAAAGTCCTAGCTTGGAGGGCTAGGTGAAAAGTCCTAACTTGGAGGGTTAGGTGAAAAGTCCCAACTGGAGGGTTAGGTGTGAAAAATCCTAGCTTGGAGGGCTAGGTGTGGAAAAGTCCTAACTCGGAAGGTTGGGTGAAAAGTCCTAGCTTGGAGGGCTAGGTGAAAAGTCCTAACTTGGAGGGTTAGGTGAAAAGTTCCAACTGAAGGGTTAGGTGAAAAATCCTGGCTTGAAGGGTTAGGTCATAGCTTGGAGGGCTAGGTTGGATGAAATCCTAGCTTGGAGGGCTAAGTTTGAGTCCTTGGATTGGTCTGGTGACCGATCAGGGAAGTTGGCACGCTGCTCCTTCATGGATCGGTCCGGTGACCGATCCAGCGATGACGGATCGGTCTGGTGACCTATCAGGGAGCGCACAGTGAGGTTGGGAACCTACTGTGCGGCTCCTGATCGGTCTGGTGACCGATCAGGGAGCGGGCAGTTGCCTGACTGCATGGCTTATGATCGGTCCGGTGACCGATCAGGGAGCAGGCAGTTCACTTACTGCTTTGCTCCTGATCGGTCTGGTGACCGATCAGGGAGCACACAGTGAGTTGAGTTCCCCCACTGATTAGCTCCTGATCGGTCTGGTGACCGATCTGGAACACTGTTCCGACCATTCCGGTGAACGATCTAGTGTCGCGAACTCCGTCTTACAACCGATCAGGATGGAGCCTGATCGGTCAGGGAGCTACCTGATCGGTCTGGTGACCGATCAGGTCCAAGCATGATCGGTCTGGTGACCGATCAGGCCTGTGTCGCCGCAAAAGCTGGGAGTCCCAGCAAAGCGGTGGATCGGTCTGGTGATCGACCCACGAGCCCTGGATCGGTCCGGTGACTGATCACTTTAATTCAAAATGCACTATCAGACGCTCTGATCGCGTCTGACCGTATCCGATTCTCTGCATTTGATCTCTGATACTTGATTTTCTGGTTGATATGTTGTGCTAATGCTCTGATTAAGCTGCAGGTGACAGGGAAGGATTCAAACACTCAAGGAGAGTCAATGGAGGCCTTTCCTTGGAGTAGGTTTGTCCCTTTTCCATCTCAGGTTGCAACGGACACTGGCGCTGGCTGGAGCTGCTGACTGGGGCTGGTCTGAGGGAGGCTCAGGGAGTCCAGAAGAGCTCAGTAGTGGCTGATGGTTGCAGGAGAGCAGCTGGAGGCTGCAGTGAGATGGTGACCTGGCGCTAGTGGAGAAGAGATAAGCAGCGTGGTGGAGAAGTGCAAAGAAGAATCGCTGCTGACTTGCATTTGCTGCGACTTCTTGCTGCGTGCTTGTGTTCTCTGCTGTTCCATCCTCTCTTGAGCAAGCTATTGTGATCTTTGAAGCAACCATCCCTTACTTGAGCACTTGGAGGAAGAAACAAGAGGCTTGGTGAGTCCATCAACGAGAAGACACGAAGAAGGGAGTTCTTGCGTGAGATCGTCGCTGGGTGGAGCTCTAGTGAAGCGCTGCTTGTGTTCTTGCCTGTGCTAAGTGCTAAGTAAGATCTTTCTTGTGTTTCATTGTGCTTAAAACTATATCTCTGTTGAAATGCAGTGGAGAGGTTACTCCACCGAGAAGGAGGTTGCATTTTATCCGGTTTATCCGGGGCTTGATCTGCCGACGATCAAGGGATCACCCACCTTAAGGGAACGCCAAGGAGTAGGGGCAAGTTATCTCTGAACCTTGTAAATCCTCTTGTTAGCGTTTTGCATCTGTGCTTAGCTTAGGGTTTTAGTGTTCTGCATACTCTATTTTTATTGCTTCCGCTGTGCTACTAAACATTTGAGTGCAGAAATTTGAAAAGCGCTAAGTTTCGGTGTCTGGCTATATTCACCCCCTCTCTAGCCATCCAAGGTCCAACAAGTGGTATCAGAGCTTGGGGCTCTGTTCTTGCGGATTAACAACCAAGAGTTATCATCCATGGCGTTGAGAGAATGCTTTAGCACCACCCGACCTCCCTTCTTCGATGGCGCAGATTTCCAATACTGGAGATCGAAGATGGAGTATTACCTAAAGATGGGCATCAACACTTGGTTCGCGGTGAAGGAGGGTTTCACCCCTCTAAAGGATGATGAAGGCAAAGAACTTGAGTCTTGGCGGTGGGCGGCTGAACAAACTCGAAAGAGTGAAGCCGACGCGAAGGCGGTGGTCACCCTACAATGCGGCATGAACAAAGACCAACTCATCAAGGTTGGTCCATTCACAAGTGCAAAAGACTTGTGGAATAAGCTCATCGAACTCCACGAGGGCACTCGAGATTCAAGAATCGCTAAGAGGGACTTATTCCTCAACCAACTTCAAAATCTCTCCATGAAGGAGAATGAAACCGTAAGTGAGTTACATAGCCGATTCAAGGAAGTTCTCAACGGGCTTCATTCTATTGATGAAAAGGTCGAGAACTGCGACCTTGTGAGGTATGTGTTGAAAGCATTTCCAAGGAATGCTTTGTGGTCATCCATGGTGGATGCCTACAAAGTTTCCAAGGATTTATCAATTGTTAAACTAGATGATTTATTTTGTGAAATGAAATTGCATGAAATGACTAACAAAGGCCCTAAGGAGAAGGGGATTGCCTTAGTTACAGGGGAACGATCCAACAAGAAGAAGAAGGAGAAGGAAGTCTCTTCATCTTCATCATCTTCCGAATCCGAGTCCGATTCCGAGGAAGATGGCAGTGGCTCTTCTTCCTTCGAGATGACAAATTTTGTGAGAAGGATGATGAGAAGGGGCCGACACTTCAAGGGTAAAGGTAATCCTAGTGAAGCTAAAGTTGATAAGTCTAATGTTTCTTGTTATGAGTGTGGTAGAAAAGGGCACTTCAAGAGTGAATGCCCAAAGCTTAAGAAGAAGGAGGAGAAATCCAAGAAGAAAGAGGAGAAATCAAAGAAGAAGAAGAAGGCCTTGAAGGTCACTTGGGATGAATCCTCTTCAAGTTCATCCGATGAAGAAAAGGAGGAGAAGAGCACAAGGCATGTGACACTCATGGCTCTTGGAGGAGAAGAAAGCAGTGATGAATCTTCCGACTCCTCAAACGCGGCTTCATCATCTTCGGATGATGAAGAGGTAACCTCTCCCGAACTTGAGAAATGTTATAGAGCAATTGCATGTTTAACCAATATGTTAAAGAAGTCAAAAAATAAGGTTAAATCATTGCAATTAGAAATTGAACAATTGAAGTCATCTAGGGATGAGAACATAGACGACTTGCATGCTGAAATGTTAGAAGATAAGATTAAATCTTTGAAAATTGAGGTTGATCATTTGAAATCCTCTAAGGAAGAGGATGTAGATGATTTGCATATTGAATTGTTAGAGGAAGAAAACAAATTATTGAAGAGTGAAGTTGAGAGATTCAAGAGTATTCTTGAGAAGTTCTCAACTAGCTCAAAGACCTTAGACATGATTTTGAATGCCCAAAGGGCAGTCTATAATAGGGCTGGTATTGGTTACCGACCCAAAGAACCTTCATTTGTGTTCTTAATGTCTAGGACTGGTGTTAGGCCACTTAAGACACCCAAGATTCAAAAGAAAGTTGTCAAGGCATGTGTGCCTAAGTCTTGTTTAGTAGGTGTTTTAGGTCCCAAGGTTTGGGTACCTAAATCTTCTATTTTTCGAATTGTGTAAGTTATGATTGAGGGGGAGCATCTATCAACTTGGTTCGTTGATAGTGGGTGCTCCAAACACATGACCGGGGATAGATCATTGTTTACCACACTTCGAAAGAAAAGTAGAGGTAATGTTTCATTTGGTAACAATGGTATTTTTAAGGTTATAGGAATAGAAGACATTCAAATATCCGAATGTCTTAGAATTTCAAATGTCCTTCTAGTCAAGGGGATGACATTTAATCTCCTAAGTGTCAGTCAATTGTGTGACACGGGTTACACAATTGATTTTCAATCAAGTCAATGTCTAGTTAGACAACATGACACCTTGGACACTGTACTAGTAGGAACTAGAGTAGACAATATTTATCAAGTTTCATTTAAAAGTGCTACTAATACTTTTGCTAAGTGTCTCATGTCAAAAGAAGAGGAGTCCACCCTTTGGCACCGGAGACTAGCACACGTGAACATGAAAATATCCGGAAGTTGGCCAACAAGGGATTAGTCCGTGACTTACCAAGCATCAAGTATGAGAAAGAAAAGATTTGTGATGCATGTCAAATGGGTAAGCAAACAAAATCTGCACATAAAGGTAAAAGCACTGTAAGTACTTCTACCGCATTAGATTTACTTCATATGGACTTGTTTGATTGTAGCACTATCATATCATTGAATGGAAGTAGATATTGCTTTGTTATCATTGATGATTTTACTAGATATACATGGACTTATTTTCTTAAGTATAAGGATCAAACCTTAGATGTTTTCATTTTTTTTTAGAAGAGTTGAAAATGAAAAATCATCAACAATTAAGACAATAAGAAATGATCATGGAGGTGAATTTCAAAATCAAAGGTTTTTAGAATTTTGTCAAGATAGAGGGTATAGACATGAGTTCTCCACTCCTAGAACACCACAACAAAATGGTGTTGTAGAGCGGAAGAACCGTGTTCTACAAAAAGCTGCACGAAGCATGCTTAATGAGTACTCCTTACCGAGTTACTTATGGGCAGAAATTGTGAACACAGCTTGCTACGTGCAAAATCGAGTCTAATCCATAAATTCTTAGGTAAGACTCCTCATGAACTTTGGTTTGGAAAACCACCTACGGTTAAACACCTTAGGGTGTTTGGTTGTAAGGTGTTTATTCTAAACACCAAGGATCACCTTAGAAAGTTCACGGAGAAGGCTGATGAAGGGATACTAGTTGGGTACTCCCTAGTTAGCAAAGCCTACCGAGTCTACAACAAGAAATCTAGATTGGTTGAAGAGTCTTCTGATGTTGTCTTTGAAGAAATTCCGAAAGTCAATGAACAACCAGAAGATGAAGTCCAATTCGAACTTAGGAGACTAAGTTTGAAAGAAAGTCCAAATGTTGTTGACAATGGTGATGAATCTGATGATGGTGAGCTTAGACAACCCATAGATCAGCCAGATCCTGAGGCTGAGCTTGGGTCTAGTGAAACCATTCAAGAAGCACCTCCAACACCTAGGCAAACTAGATTAGCCTCTAGTTATCTCCAAGACCAAATTGTTGGAGACATCCATCATGGGGTTAGGACTAGATCATTCTTTAGGAATGAGGCTAATGAAGTTGCCCTAATTTCCAAAACTGAACCTAGAAAAATTGATGAAGCATTAAATGATCCCGATTGGATCATTGCAATGCAAGATGAACTAGGTCAATTTGAAAGAAGTCAAGTTTGGGACTTAGTCCCTAGACCTAAGAAGACCACCATCATTGGAACCAAATGGGTCTTCAAAAATAAATTGAACCATAAGGGAGAAATCATAAGAAACAAGGCACGCTTAGTAGCCAAGAGCTACAGTCAAGTTAAAGACCTTGATTATGATGAGACCTATGCTCCCGTGGCACGATTGGAGTCTATCCGATTGATGCTTGCATTTGCAGCACATCGAGGCTTCAAGTTATATCAAATGGATATCAAATCGGCCTTTCTAAATGGTTTAATTAGAGAAGAAGTCTATGTCGAACAACCTCCGGGGTTTGAGAGTACCGAATTTCCAAACCACGTGTTCAAGCTCAAAAAGGCACTTTATGGTCTTAAACAAGCACCCCGAGCTTGGTATGAGCGGTTGTCGACCTATCTAATTGAAAAAGGCTTTGTTAGAGGCCGAATAGACCCTACACTGTTTCTACGAAGAGATGGTGACAATATATTTGTGGCCCAAGTATATGTCGATGACATAATTTGTGGCTCAAACAACAAGGGTTATTTAAATGAATTCATTGGACACATGGAGAGTGAATTCGAAATGAGTCTAGTGGGAGAGTTGACTTTCTTCCTTGGACTTGAAATCAAGCAAACTCGTGATGGAATCCATGTGCACATTCAAAGTATACTCAAGAGATGCTTCGAAAATTCAGCATGACTGATTCAAAAGAGGTAACCACTCCCATGGCTACAAACACAAGGTTAGACAATAATGAGAGTGGTAAACCCGTTGATTTGACTCAATATCGAAGTATGATAGGTAGTCTGCTATACCTCACAGCTAGTCGACCTGATATACTCTTTGTTGTGGGTATGTGCGCTAGGTATCAAGTTTGTGCCAAGGAATCTTACTTAATCACTGTTAAGAGAATTTTGAGATATCTTAAAGGCACAATTGAAGTTGGTCTTTGGTACCCCCGTACCGAATCATTTGACCTAATTGGCTATACCGATTCTGACTACGCTGGATGTAAGTTGGATCGGAAAAGCACGAGTGAGGGTTGCCAATTCCTAGGATCATCTCTAGTTAGTTGGTCGAGTCGGAAGCAACATTGTGTTGCTCTCTCCACGACCGAGGTAGAATATATTGATATGGCAGAGAGAATATCGCAATTGTTGTGGATGATTCATACTCTAGAGGACTATGGATTAAGCTACAAAGGTGTGCAAGTGTTGTGTGACAACATTAGCACAATTAACCTAACCAAGAATCTAGTCCATCATTCTAGGACTAAGCATATTGAAGTGTGTCACCACTTCATTAGAGATCATGTTGCTAGAGGAGATGTTGTACTCTCATATGTAGAGTCCAAATCGAATTTAGCTGATATTTTCACTAAACCACTCCCCGAAAATGAGTTTAAAATTTTAAGAAGGGAGTTGGGAATGTGTCGCGCTTCATAAGTTTCAAAATGCATTCAAAACCCTTCATGATTAGTTCTAATTGTTGGGGAAACAATTGAGTAACTTTGGGGACATCTCACATAAACTATAAGGTTCAACAAAACGTTTTTGTTTGCTAGAAATGGGGTGAGATGCTAGGATCAACTCAATTTCTCAAAATGTCAATGCATCCCTTGAGAAATTAAGTTGACGAGATAAAAATCACTTCGGTGACCAAGTATGGGGAAAACCAATGCATAGCATATGTGTATTTGGCTCCATGATCATACTTGGACATTCCAATCAAAGAAACTTGATTGGAAACTTGAAATTGGTACAAACTTGCTTGAAATTGCGTGAATGATTATTGATTGAGATTGACTCCACTTGGGTGGAGCAAAGTGATTTGCCAAAACCATAAGGACCTTTGATCCTTGTTTAGGGATCAATTATAGTCAAAGGATCACTTCCAGGATCGATATCTTTCATTAGATCTCTTCAGAAATCGTGTGGAAATCTGAAACTGCAAGTTTCAGATCGTATCAGGTAGTATCAGGAACCCTGATCGGTCACCGGACCGATCAAGAGTATGGCTGATCGATCCTCAGACCGATCTGGCTCTCTCCTGTGGTGATCGATCCACAGACCGATCAGAGGGGTCATAGAGACTTTGCGACATTTCAGCTAAACATTCTGTGCTTGCCTGGATCGGTCCCCGGACCGATCTGGCACCCTGTGGTGATCGGTCCACAGACCGATCAGGAGGCTTCCAGAATCTCATCCAACCCTACAGTTCGCTTCTTGATCGATTAGCCGATCGATCAGGAGCTTGCCTGATCGGTCACCCGACCGATCAGGACCAGGTCAGTCCGATCAGGCCAGTGCCTGATCGGTTTGGGCGCTCTCAGATTATATGGCGATCCGTTCGATCACATTAAATTTTGATTGGTGGACCGATCCACCAACCTAATAACTTCGCGAAAACCCCTCATCCCTCAAGCCCTAGCCGACCAAAACCCCTCAGCGCCGAACCCCCCCCCCCTCCTTCTTCCTTGCGCGTACGTTCCTCCTTCCTCTTGCTGTGCGTGTGCAATCCTGAGAAGGTGTTGTGCAAGCTCTTCCTTGTCCAAGTTCCTTTCTCGTTCAAGGTATTGCGCTCCTTTCTTGCGCCGAAAACTTCTTCCTGCGCAAGCTCTCCTTTCAGCCTTCAAGATCTTCCCAAATCAACATCAATGGCACCTAAGTAAGCATTTTTGTTTAGTTTCTTTTTCGGATCAGTTCATAGATTATGTTTTTGCAGCTAACCATATTTTGGTGTTTTATTGTTGTGTCGTGACCTACGTGTCTACCGTGATCCTTCCTTGCCATGTCTTACCTTATGATTATCTTTCCGTGATCAAATCTGTTGCCATGATCCACACCCACTGATTAAATCAAATATCTTCTTCATTTGATTATTGTTCCCATCTTACATCAAACTTATGTGTTCACCTGATTATTCTTCCTGTAATCAAATCTTGGATCCTTGATTAAACCTATGTTCACTTCTATGACCAATTCTTTAAATCCTTTAGAAGATCATCTAAGGGCAAAGAACCAGTGGAGGGCAGCTCCAAGGGTAAAGCCCTGTCTTCATCTGCGCCCTCTCGAAGGCCTCAGCCTTCCTCCAACTCTCGTTTTCCCAATGTTGTCTGCGAGCAGGCTTTTCAGTCCAGGACCTTCAAGTTACTCTCCTGCCGATCAATTGATGTTCCCTTTCTATCCGAGCACTGTCCCTCCATCATGGAGATAGTCACCTTCTACAATCTTGGCTTTCTCCTCTCCCTGGAGCGGACGATAAATTATGACCTAGTTTCCGAGTTTTACAACAATCTTCAGCAAGGACCTCAAGAGGGCTTTGAGTTTACTACTCGGGTCGCCAAGAGGACTCTTGATTTCTCCTATGACATTCTAGCGGAGTATCTGGGCGGTCGTCGATCGCCTAACTTATATTCTATCTATCCGGAGCTCCCTGATCCTTTGTTGGCTCCTTTTGCGGACGTCACTCCCGACTCTATATATCAGCATTTCTTTGGCCATCCCCGCCCAATCGGGCTTGATGAGTTGGGTCCTGCTTTTCCGACCTTTGCAGCACTCCGTCTCTCTCCTACCGATTACGTACTCTTCAAGATCATTACAAATTGTATCCTACCAATCACTTCCAAGCCCTTAGCCGAGATCCGACCCTATCATTGCTTGATGCTCTATGGCATGCACCGCCGCATGGACTTTGATATCATGGAGAGCATCTTCCAGTCCATCTTATCCTATCGAGAGCCGAGCCGACGCACGGTCTATATGCCTTTCGGTCACGTCATCACTGACTGGCTTATGTCAGTAGGTGTTGATGTCACCAAGGGCAGGACAGTGCCCATGGTCTGACAGGATTGCAGACTCGACCGGCGGGCATTTGCCAAGTCCGGCATCATCATCCAGGATCACGATCGGGCTTTGGTTTGGAAGGACGGGAGGGGCCTCGGCGAGCTACCTGGGGGAGGTCTACACTTTCAGGCACCAGCAGATGCTGCTGCACCACTGGAGGCTCACGCTGCTGCCACTGATGACTACGACTATGAGCCGGACCCAGATCTACGATGGCAGATTTCCGAGCTGGATCAGACGATCCAGCATGATCTTCACATACGAGAGCTCTATCGAGAGGAGATCCGTTCGGAGTTTCGATCTTTCGATCGTAGATTGACCGCGGTGGAGTCTGATGTCTCCGGGGTTCGTACATTGCAGCAGACGTGGTATGCTGAGTGGCGCCAACACACATTCCCTGGAGGTGCACCTTCTGCCAGTACTGCACCAGGGTCTGTTGCTCCTGACGATGATGACACGATGGATGACCCCATGCAGGACATCGACCCCCCCCCCCACTGATGATTGATATACTCTGCATCTGTTTATGATTTGACTACCTGACTGTTTGGTTGTATGACTTTCGGGTTGTATGCCCCATGACTTGCTTTCTATGGCCTTGTGCCACACTTGTCTTGACTTTGATGCATTGATATGCATCTATTTATTTATTTGGTTTTGTAGACTTTTAAGGATATGTTTCATGCCGTACTTCTATGACTAGATTTTGCTATGATTATGCTTTGTCATGCTTTATATGATTGATATGAGTGTATTTTGCCATGGTTATTGTGGGCGCATATGATTGTTCAAAACTTTGATATCGTTATGTATGCCTTACTACACATGATTATGTTATGCTCATGTCCATATAATACATATGCTTGTTTTGCCATATGCCTTATCTTTGTCATATGTGTTCATATGTTTATCAAAATAAATCAATCATACCTTTGTTGTTTTGGGATACCCCTAGGGTTGAGGGGGAGTATGATTAAACTTAGTAGCCCCTCTAGACCTTATTCGGTGTTCGACAAAGGGGGAGAGTGTGGTTCGTTAAGTTTAGGACGATCATGTTTGTAGGGGGAGGATCCTGATTCCCCTATGATTTGAATTTGAGAAAATTGATTAAGAATCCCTAAACTTAAAATCGGGTTGTCAAATAACAAAAATGGAGAGATTGTTGATACAGTCTGACCCTGATTATTATTTTGGTGTTGACATCGATTTTAGTTTAGGTTGACGATTATGGTTATGATTATGATTAAGTCCTGATCGGGGATTAGGCATGGTATGAAAAATCCTAGCTTGGAGGGCTAGGTGTTGGAAAAGTCCTAACTCAGAAGGTTGGGTGAAAAGTCCTAGCTTGGAGGGCTAGGTGAAAAGTCCTAACTTGGAGGGTTAGGTGTGAAAAATCCTAGCTTGGAGGGCTAGGTGTGGAAAAGTCTTAACTCGGAAGGTTGGGTGAAAAGTCCTAGCTTGGAGGGCTAGGTGAAAAGTCCTAACTTGGAGGGTAAGGTGAAAAGTCCCAACTGGAGGGTTAGGTGAAAAATCCTTGCTTGGAGGGTTAGGTCCTAGCTTGGAGGGCTAGGTTGGATAAAATCCTAGCTTGGAGGGCTAGGTTTGAGTCCCTGGATCGGTCTGGTGACCGATCAGGGAAGTTGGCACGCTGCTCCTTCGTGGATCGGTCCGGTGACTGATCCAGCGATGATCGATCGGTCTGGTGACCGATCAGGGAGCGCACAGTGAGGTTGGGAACCTACTGTGCGGCTCCTGATCGGTCTGGTGACCGATCAGGGAGCAGGCAGTTGCCTCACTGCTTGGCTTCTGATCGGTCCGGTGACCGATCAGGGAGCAGGCAGTTCACTTACTGCTTTGCTCCTGATCGGTCTGGTGACCTATCAGGGAGCACACAGTGACTTGAGTTCCCCCACTGATCAGCTCCTGATCGGTCTGGTGACCGATCTGGAACACTGTTCCGACCGTTCCGGTGAACGATCTAGTGTCGCGAACTCCGTCTTACAACCGATCAGGATGGAGCCTGATCGGTCAGGGAGCTACCTGATCGGTCTGGTGACCGATCAGGTCCAAGCCTGATCGCTCTGGTGACCGATCAGGCCTGTGTCGCCGCAAAAGCTGGGAGTCCCAGCAAAGCGGTGGATCGGTCTGGTGACCGACCCACGAGCCCTGGATCGGTCTGGTGACTGATCACTTTAATTCAAAATGCACTATCAGACGCTTTGATCGCGTCTGACCGTATCCGATTCTCTGCGTTTGATCTCTGATACTTGATTTTCTGGTTGATATGTTGTGATAATGCTCTGATTAAGCTGCAGGTGACAGGGAAGGATTCAAACACTTAAGGAGAGTCAATGGAGGCCTTTTCTTGGAGCAGGTTTGTCCCTTTTCCATCTCAGGTTGCAACGGACGCTGGCTGGAGTTGCTGACTGGGGATGGTCTGAGGGAGGCTCAGGGAGTCCAGAAGAGCTCAGTAGTGGCTGGTGGTTGCAGGAGAGCAGCTGGAGGCTGCAGTGAGATGGTGACCTGGCGCTAGTGGAGAAGAGATAAGCAGCGTGGTGGAGAAGTGCAAAGAAGAATCGCTGCTGACTTGCGTTTGCTGCGACTTCTTGCTGCGTGCTTGTGTTCTCTGCTGTTCCATCCTCTCTTGAGCAAGCTATTGTGATCTTTGAAGCAATCATCCCTTACTTGAGCACTTGGAGGAAGAAACAAGAGGCTTAGTGAGTCCATCAGCGAGAAGACACGAATAAGGGAGTTCTTGCGTGAGATCGTCGATAGGTGAAGCTCTAGTGAAGCGCTGCTTGTGTTCTTGCCTGTGCTAAGTGCTAAGTAAGATCTTTCTTGTGTTTCATTGTGCTTAAAACTATATCTCTGTTGAAACGCTGTGGAGAGGTTACTCCACCGAGAAGGAGGTTGCATTTTATCCGGTGTCTCCGGGGCTTGATCTGTCGACGATCAAGGGATCGCCCACCTTAAGGGCACGCCAAGGAGTAGGGGCAAGTTATCTCCGAACCTTGTAAATGTAGCGACCCGCCTTCTTACTACCTTAGACGGATCGTTACTTATCTCTACTTCTTGACTTCTATACATGACTAAAGAAAATTGCGGAAATTTTTTTTTTTTTTTAAACTTTAAAATTCATCTAACAATTATGTTCTAACTTAAGCAATCATGTATAATAATACCATGTCATACTCTCTTCTCAATCCCATAGCCAATACCCATCGAAAAACAGCCTTACCCTTCTTAAACAGCCTGTATCAGTCGACTGATGACGTCATCAGTCGACTGATACGGCTGTAATCTGTTTTACAGATTTCGGCCCTTGCTGTCCAAGGCCACCCTTCCCTCAATTTCGAGCCATATCAAACTACAACATCATTTCTATACTCTATATCAGTTTCCTAAACGATTTAGCCATTCAAACGAATTCATAAACTTGAATTTAGGACTTTTATGGAAGGAAACGAACTAAGCAAGTTTATATAAACTTTAACAATGGATATTGTACCAATCTTAGCTTCTATTACTTTATAACACCAAATACATGTTCTATGACCTTGCTAAAACATCATGAAATATGAATGCAACTTTTCTAAACATATTCGAGCAATGAAACTTAATTCAAAAGGAAAATTGATACTATCTTGGCACAAACACTTTTTCTCTAACAAAGTATCAATATTTCTAACTACTCACACTTTTACTCATCTAATGCAATCATGGGAATATATATGCTAAAGGAAATGACATGGAATCTTTACTCTAAGAATTTAGCATATAAAACTATCCAAAACTCAAATACTCCATAATCTCCATAAAGTAAGAACTTGTAATTTGAATAAACTTAAACACTGCAATTCAAATAACTAAATAGTCTCGTCTCAGAGATCTCTCCATAATCAGCCACCACACACACTTTGCTCAGCACCGCCTCGTCGCCTTCCTTCAGAATTGCCTGCCTTTACCTTTATCTGCAATAAGAGGAAATGCATCTATAAGCAAAAAGCTTAGTAAGTACTATCTAGCTCACAAAAACTCGAAATATGCAAACATGCTTCTAGAACAATATGGAAATCATATGAGATACTAATATGCTTGAAAGAAATCTAAGAACATGTGTAACTCAAAACATGCATACTCAAACAATAAATAATCTCAATCTACTTTTCTTGGCTCAACTTGAAACTTTAGCTATTCTTTAACTTTTGAAATCTTTCTGAAACTTTCGAAAACTTTGCTAAAGCATATACTTGAAAATAATAATCACTTGGATCCACTGAAGACGTAAGTACCATCTCATGCGCGTTCCCTAAAAGGTTAGGGTAGCGAGCCACCAATCCTAATAGAGCAGACCTTGGTCTACCAGGGCCAAGACCTTGGAATTGGACACCTGGATTTCTTTAACGACGCCCTTGGACGCCGGGTACTAGCCTTATAAAATAAAATAGCTTTTCTTTCTTTTCTTTCTTATCTGTAAATGCCTTGGCATTTTCTGGAGCACCTTGCGTGCTAAAATCCCTAAGTCTTGACTTTTGGGGATTTCTTAAGGCCTTGGCCTTTTCTTTTCTTATCTTTATCTTCTCTTTTCTTTTCTCATAGCTTTTCTTGGTCCCTAATCTCATATAGGGCACTCAATAAAATATATAAGCATATAATGAACTAAGATCACATGCAAAAACTAAAAACTAAAAGAATTATCTCTTTTAAAAACTTTTAAAGGAAATTCTCGCGGAAAAACCGCCTCTTACTGCAGGTGAGCAGTACTTATATTGATATCTTGGACTTACAACCAAGATTGAGGTCTAGAACTCGGGAGAAACTCGAGATCTCGAAGAATTCTTCACGTCTACGCGTTCCTCTCGTCGCGGGGATCTCGAATATAGTATTATCTCTTGGAGAAAGGGTCTCGGCCGACCCTCTTGGCCTTGATTTGCGTGCGCACAAGAGAGGAGAGGGAGAGGGGTCGGCGCAAGGGGTGTTGGCCGAAGGGTTTGAGAGAAATCCCAACTTCTCTCTTTAAGTTTTCTATTTATACACTTAAGGATCGGATCAACCTAACTACAGCTTAAGTATTTATTTTTCTTTCCTTTTCTGTGCTTGATACCCTTACCCCGGCTGGTTGCGTGCGCTTGCTGTTTCGGTGGTGGTCGCGGGTTCAATCCACGGGCTGCCCCTTAGTGGTTTTATTATTTTTGGCTTTTATTTTTTTTTTCTTTTTCTTTTTCCAAAAATAGCAAACGGACTCGGAAAATTCCATAAAAATACTCTAAAAATTCCTAAAAATATCTAGAATATTTCTAAACCATTTCTAAATAATTATAAGGACTTTAAAAACTAAAAATGGGAATTTTGGGGCGTTACAGTAAATCCTCTTGTTAGCGTTTTGCATCTGTGCTTAGCTTAGGGGTTTAGTGTTCTGCATACTCTGTTTTTATTGCTTCCGCTGTGCTACTAAACATTTGAGTGCAGATATTTGAAAAGCGCTAAGTTTCGGTGTCTGGTTATATCACCCCCCCTCTCTAGCCATCCAAGGTCCAACAAGGTTTAGTCTCTCGGTAGACTTCCATCTTGCCAGCGTGCGATCTCTCCGATCCACTTGGACCTCACCTAGTCCCACTAGGTCTTCTCCCATGCCAGTGTGCGATCTCCCCGATCCACCTGAACTTCACCTAGTCCTATTAGGTCTTTTCCCATGCCAGCGTGCGATCTCCCCGATCCACCTGGATTTCACATAGTCCCTCTAGGTCTTTTCCAATCAAGTCTCCAGTCAACCTTGACCCACTTAACTCACACGATATTCAAACATCATACGATATTCAAATATCATTATCAAACATCGAAACATCCAACCTTAAGCTTACCGGACATAAGCTCACCCGAGCTTATTCAAACTAGGTCAACCTTGACCTAACAAAGATTGCACCAACATTGTAGATGACTTCGAGATGCCAATAGATGAAAGGGGAGCACCTCTTCCAACCAAAAATTGGAAAAAAGAAATAATGAAGAAAGCTCAAGCAATTGCAAAGACCACAACAACTCTACAATGTAGACTCTCCAAGGAGCAATTGAACAAAGTTGGGTCATTCAACTCCACCAAAGAGTTTTGGGAAAAGTTCATTGAGTTAAATGAAGGGTCAAACGAATAAAGGAGAGCTGCGAAAGATCTCTTGGTGACTCAACTTCAATCCTACACCATGAAGACCAATGAGACCGTGAGTCAATTGCATGGTAGGTTCAAGGAAATTATCAATGAGTTTCATGTAATAGGTGAAAAAAATTGATATTAGGGATCTTGTAAGGTATGCGCTTCAATCCTTCCCTAGAACCACTTTATGAGCTTCAATGGTTGATGCTTATAAAGTATCTAGGGATCTCTCTTTAGTTAAGCTTGATAAATTATTTTATGAATTTGAACTTCATAAACAAGCTATCGTGTCTTCCAAAGAAAAGAGCATAGCTCTTATTGTAGAAAAAGGGAGGAAGAAAAAGAAAGATAAGAAGAAGTGTTCTTCCTCATCATCCTTCAACTCGGAAGAATTGAGCGCCTCAATGGATAGTGATCAAGAGACATATATGGTAAGGAAGATGAGAAAAACATTTAAAAAATTTTCTTGTAACAAAACTCATGCTAGGAAAAGCTCAAGAAGCTGAAGTAGGAGAAGGAAAATAATATGCTACATTTTCCAAGATGAAGGACACATAAGGGATGATTGCCCCCTTTTGAAGAATATGGAAGAGAAAAAGAAGGAAGAAAATAAAAGAAAAGGATAAAAAAGTTCAAAATTTAAAGGCAACATGGTATGATCCTTCATCATCAGAAGAGGAAGAACATCATGTGTCTCATTTTACCCTAATAAAAATTGAAGACATGACCTCAATATCATCCGAAGATGAAAAGAGCTCAACTGAAGATGAAGATGGGAGCTCAAGTAAAGGGGGAGATAAATCTTCGGATTCCGATGTCTCGGTAAGTGAGGTATATAATCTACCCATTACTACTATAGTTAAAATTATTTCTAGCACTAATGGTGATTTATTTAAGGCTAGAAAGAAAATCAAATATTTGAAAAATGATATTTGCATGCTTGAAAAAAATTAGAATTCATGATTCTTAAGGACATGCATGTTTCCTCAAATTCAAAATTTTCATGTTAAGAAGAGAAAAATAGGAAATTAAGGGAAAAAGTAGATTACCTTTTAAAAGTCCTAGAAAAATTTAAAATTGGCTCAAAGACCCTAAATATAATTAATGGGAACGAAAGGGCAAGTTTTAAGAAAACGGGATTAGGATTCGATGAGTCTAGCAATGAGAAATCATATCATTGCTTAGTTGCTAGGGAACAATAAAAAATTAAGACCCTAGATAGAAAATGGATCCCTAAGGAGTACTTGGTCAACCCAATTAGGAAGCATTTCTATTGGGTACCAAAATCAATCCTCAAGGGTCAGAGAATATAGGGGTTAGTCAATCATGAACACTAAAATTTAAATTTTTTATAAATGGTTGACTTGAGATCGGAAGGGGGAGCACTTAGCCAAATAAAATTCATGATCAAATGGACTAAGTAGGGATTACCTTTGTTATATCCCATAATGATTTGATTTATATTTTCATTTATGCATATAAGATGTTAGGATGATACTTATAATTCACATGTGCTTATAGCATATTGATGGTTATGAAATGCATCATTTTAGCAATAATAGACCAACTATATGGAAAGTACATGTTTAATTAATGGACATCTTGCCTATAGATCATAGTTGAATATTTTAAATATTTTGAAAACAATTCTCTATTTTACTTACAGTGGTATACTTTTGAAAAACATATGATTTCAAAATAAGGTTTCAAAGTTAATATACAACCTTAGTGTTTTTCAAGCTTTTGAGTTTTGGTCAAAAATTCAAAAATACTTTGACTTTTTATATAATCTTATTTTTCTTTATTGAAGAATAGTTCAACAAATATGTTTGCAAAATTTCATGATTTTTCAAATTTTCTGAAATTTTTTATACGTTTCTGAAATTCAACTTAAAAGGCTGAAATTTCGGATCAGAGTTGTGCCAATCGACTAGTGTAGAGGGTCAGCCGACTAATCTTACTGTTTGTTGGTATGAAAGGTAGTTTCGTTAAGGATAGTTGACTGATACCTATCTCAGTCGACTGATACCCAAGGTTTTCTGATTTTTGCTGTTTTTTAGAATTAAAACTCACTTTGGTTTTACTTTGATGCCATAAGTTAAAATTGATTTGTACAATCTTTTTGATTGTGTCAAAAGGGGAGAATAGAAGAGTTTAAGTTAGAAACTTATTTCTTCATGTGCAAAATTTGAAAATCATGTAATAGAGTATAGGTTAAGGGGGAGCTTGGATGTTTGTATGCTTCATGTTATACTATGCTTTGAATTTTTAAATTGTTATTTATGCCTAATTTAAACATATTGCCACACATCAAAAAGGGAGAGATTTGTTGCAATCGACCCATGTTTGATCGGTATAATCATGGGTTTTGATGTGTGTGCCAATATGATTAAGTTAGATTTTCGTATTAGTTTGATGTGTGTTTGAGTTATGCAGGACTTGGTAAATCACACATAAGGAACAATGGAATGGAGCCATCCGAGGGATGAGAGACAAAGGAAGAGAACTTTAAAGGACGAGCCAAGGAAGTAAACTTTAAGGGCATACGCGAAGGATAGCATGGAGACAAGCCGCAGGCTTGTGTGCATCCGAGGGACGAGAGCCAAAGGAAGAGAACTTTAAGGGCAAGCCGGGGAAGTGGACTTCAAGGCATATGCGAAGGAAGGACTCTGGAGAGGTTGAGAGTGAGTTTGTAAGTTGAATAGACAACTGGCGGAGGAATCAGTTGATTGGAAATGTTGGATAAAACTCACAGAAAGATCAGTTGACTGGAGTTGGAACCAGTCGACTGATGCTATAAGAAACTAGTCGTTTGGTTAGCCGTTGGCTGAGCACCAGTCGACTGGGCTTGGTAGCAGTCGACTGGTGTTGGGAATGAGCTGTTTTGTTAACAACTCTCTCCTCTATTTAAGGAGAGGCTTTGAGACTTAAGAAGGGTTAGAGATCTTGTTGAAAACCTTCTTGATCAAGTGCTCAAAGCTTCCATGCCTACTCTCTCCCTCAAACCCTAAATCTTATCTTGTAAAAGGGTAAGAGACATTGCAAGAGGTTGCACTCCACCGAGAAGGTGTGAGCTTTAGCCGAAGATTGCCGGGGATTAATCCACCGAAGGATTGAGGGATCATGCACCTCAAGGATACACTATGGAGTAGGAGCAAGCAATCTCCGAACCACGTAAATGATAAATGTTAGCGTTGATTTCATTGTTTTAGTTTTATTTCCGTTTGTGCAAAGCTAACTCTTGTAGAAAGAACCGATGGAAGTTCGACAATCGACTATTCACCACGTCTAACCATACTCTCAAATTCCAACATGTATGTCTTATACTGTGATTTTACATATATATTCATGCAATCAAGACATAGAGCACATGGTGACCAGATAGTTTTGAGGGTTGGTGACTGATAAGTTTTTATATATTTAATAATTATTCCACTACTTAATTTTCTTTTTATTTATCACGCATATCTCATACATGATATTTTCCCTTGCAGCTTTATCCCAGATGGCCATTAGGTCGTAGCCTATATATCCAAGAGGTTTAAAGAACTATTGTCCCCCATCTGGTACTACATGGCGGCTTGTAGAGCAGGACATGAAGGACTTTTATTACAGTGAATTTTTATAAGTATTTTGAATATAAAATATATTTTTTAGTTTAAAATTAACATGATACTAATTCTCAAAATCTATTATTGCAAAAGAGGTATATTTAGGAAGAGGGCCACGAGGCATATTTTTAAAAAATTTGGAACAACTACTGCTCAAAACTTTATAGAGGCATTATACAAGTGGAGGCAAAAGGGCACTAGACCATCCGAAGTACTTGATGTAGTTTAGGAGGCTTGAAGAGCCATTAGGCTGCCCAACATTGGTAGACCAATTCAGTGATTGCTCGAGACAATCTTAATTCAGAGCCTATTGGACCAAGTACCAGATCAACAAAACATACTAGTGGATCCCATTCGATCATGGATTGTACCTCTGGCTTGGTAAGTTTAAAATTAAGTTATATAAAAATTTCTTACATATATTTTTTTTATTATTTTTAATGTACCTGCATTCTCTGTGCGCATGCAGACTGATGAATTACATAGGCTTGTCACTTGTTAGGAAGTATTTAACAAGATCCATAAGAAGAAAGATGAGTCATTTGTTGATCGACGTTCCTAAGTAATTAATATAAGAATATTAACTTTTGTGTATATATATTTGTAGACTTTACGAGGAGATTAATATAATCATTATTTTGACATAGAAAGCAATGCCTACTAGAGTTGCACATGCATCTTATCCTGGTGTTGAGGGAGAGGGTTCACAACCTCTTTCCATCGACGAGATTAATGACATTTATTATGATGTCGTCAATGAATGGAAGAAGACCTCCCTCTATGGGCTTGGCTTTCATGCCAAAGTTGTGTATGATCGAATGAGGGTTCCAAGGATCAGGGGTCGTCCTAGTTCTTCCTCCTCATCTAATGAGGTACAAGTATTACGGGAGGAAAATGAAGATTTGCGAATTTGACTCTCGTCATTGGAGCAGACGATGATTAAGTGGGACATAGAGGCTCAGGGCATGCGTGAGTGGCAAGCTTGAACTGAGGAGATAGTATGTCATATGCAAGCATTTGCAGTAGCAGCGTTCACTCCGGATTCACAGATGTCGCGCCTGCATCATTTGGAGTTCTAGAAGACTGAGGATCCCGACCATTCCCCTCATGAGTAGACCATTTTTAGGTATTTTATCTTTTATCTTTTATCTTTTATCTTTTATCGTAGCTTTTAATTTTTTTTCTATATTTCAGTCAAAAATATTACTATTATTTTTTTAAAAAAATTATATATATATATATATATATATAATTGGATTATAATTTTTTATGATCATTTTCAGATGTTGCATATATATATATTTTTATAACTAGATCAAGATATCCACTGAGGTGAAAGGTATGCTTTTATTTATCAGTTTATGATAACTAACTATGTCTTTAGTAGTTTAACGTCTCATTTTCATTTAGTTATTTATAACTTATCAAATGATATTTCCTACGGGATTGAAGCTTATTTTGTTCCTGATTTTGATTAGGATGTCTTATATTGGATGATATAAACTTTACTTATTTTGTGATATACTATGGATTTTTATTGATTAGATTTGAACCTGTGTTTAGTTTTAATCTATGTGCATTTTCGTTTATATATGAATTGTAATTGTGTTGTAATATTATTGCGATGTGTTTTGTTGTGATGTATTATGAGTTTGTTATCAAAGTCATTGTTTGTGATGGCTGTAATAGATTATATTTGAATGTAAACAGGGAAAATACAAAATGAGAGAGGTACTATTAAAATTTTGAATATTAACAACGGAATATTTAGCTTATCTGTCGCTAATAGCGATAGAAGATTCACTATTCGGTAGCCAATCATTGAATGGAACTTCTATTCCGTTTCAGCTATTAACGACAGAAATTAAAGCCCTATCACTACTGTTTACCGACAATGTTTAAATTGTCGTCGCTATTTATAGCGATGGAATCTTTAATATCCGTCGTTAGAAACATTAACGATAGACATCTAAGATGACGCACATTCCATCGCCATTTCGTCGTTATTTTGCGTTAGTGACTGAATATGTCCATCGATAAATGACTAATTTTTTATAATGTTGTGTCAAATTAATGTTTGATCAAAATCAGCTAATAAACTTAGAGACTTCGGAATGATACGAAACTAGTTCCTATATGCTTATCTAATTCTCTTGATTATATAAATATCTTCAAATATCAATTTGTCTCAATATATTTAGAGCGGAAGAGTAACAAATGGAGGCAAGAATGAGAATTCAATCTAATTTGCGATGAGCATCCAAATAGTTTGATTTACAATTTTACATATTAATGAAAATGGCAATTTACCAAAGGGCGTATCCAAATATTCGTAATTACCGAAAGGAGTACCATGGTTTCTATTATACCAAAGGGTGCATCCCATATAGTGAAGTTACTTTTATACCCCTCCCGCCAAAGAATGGCTTTATCAAACACATTTTCGAGACAACCGAACCACTTTATCAATAAAATAATAATTTATGGTTCGGATGGGTAGCAGTCGAATTTTTCTCAGCCAATATATATATTACTACTTTGCACAAGTCAAATGATCACGAAGGTACGTATATATTGCTTCCTTGCACAACTCGATTCATCACCAAAGCACCTGAGGAAAATAGGTTGTCGTAGGAGAAAAAGGAAACAACAGATTGGTAACTAAGAGAAATAGGAATGTACGTATGATTGTCATCTTTAATATGGTATCAGATATAGTTTTAATCAATATAAACTCTTTCTACTATTTTTATGTTTGGAGGAGGCTTAGGGTGATATGCATTACATAATATCAGGCCCTGGGAGTGCATGATCTCATTAGATTTCAGGCCCTCAGAAATAATTTGTTTCAGGCCCTCGGAGGGACTGAAATAAAAGGAATTCAGGCCGCCTGGCCTGAATTTATTTTATTTCAGGGCCAGGGAGGGGCTGAAATCAAATGATTTCAGGCCCGCCCTGGGCCTGAAATGTAATGATTCAGGCCCGGAGTGGGCCTGAAATCAAATGATTTCAGGCCCTGCCTGGGCCTGAAATAATTTGATTTCAGGCCCGACCTGGGCCTGAAATAAAATGATTTCAGACCCTGGTAGGGCCTGAAATCAAATGATTTCAGGCCCTCAGGGGCTCCTAGGGCCTTTATTATCAATTTCAAAGTTTGATAAAGTTAATTGTAATTTTTTTCAGGAATGATAATGTTGTTGACGAAATTCTCTCTGAGATATGGAATACTCTTGATGATAATGTGGTCACGGGGAAAGGATTAGAAATAGCTAGTAATAATATTCCATTATCTTCCCAGTATGGTGATAATAGCATTACAAGGAATTTGGCAATTGATCTAAATGAAGAAGCAAATAATATAGAAGATGAGGGTTTGAATTCTTCTACAAGAGTAGTTGAAATCTTTCAGCCAACCTGGAGTGGGGAGGAAGAAATTGAAATCCGGAATGCAGAAGAATTTTTACCCAGTACAAGTGTACTAGAATTCCAAGCTGATGATATGCAGATTGAGCAATATGAATTCCCCCCAGATCAGTACAGTGACTTAGAGGAGGAGTTTCCATTAGCTGAAGATCCATATATTTTGAATTCTCGATTGCTTTCTGGGCCAATTCGAGAGCTAGAGGCAAGAGATGAGCATGAATTTTTTGTGGGGCAGATATTTCCATCTAGAGAAGAATTCAAGAATGCACTTGTTAAACATGCGATGGTTAAGCATATGAGATATAACCCAGTTGACACCCGAAAAAATAGAGTTAAAGCAATGTGTTTTAACCAACCATGTATATGGAGAGTAGTAGGAAGGGGGGAAGTAGAGTTCACTGTTACAAAATATATAAAGGAACACCAATGTCGAAGTGTTAGGGAAAGTGCTGATCATCATGCATGCTCTTCATCATTTGTTGCTTCTTTTGTTGAAGAGCAATTTCTTCATAATGAACAATACAAACCAAGTATGATTATTTCAGATATTAAAGCTAGATTTGGAGTGACGATATCATACAGAAAAGCATACATAGCTAGGGAGAAAGCATTGAAAAAGTTTGTTGGAGATTATGATGAGGCATACAAAGATCTCCCACAATATCTGCGTGAGTTAAGAGCTAGAGATCCTGAAACTTATGTGGCGCTATGCACGAATGGTGATAATCAGTTCCAGAGGTGTTTTTGGGCTTTTGGTGCTTGCCGAAGGGTGTTCAGGTCTTATTTGCGTAGACTTATCGGAATTGATGCGACACACCTAAGAGGAAAGTATCCAGGAGTATTGTTGATTGCTACGGCGATTGATGGTAATGACAATGTTCTCCCAGTTGCCTTTGCAATAGCTGAAGTAGAATGTGGGTCTGCTTGGGAGTGGTTTTTGGAGCATACAAAGAGGTTCTTTGCTGTTGATGATCACTCACTCACCATAGTATCAGATAGACATCGGGGCATTATATCAGCAGTCAGAAAAGTATTCACAAACGCGCATCATGCTTTTTGTTGCCACCACATGTCTTGTAATATGGTAACTGATACTGGAAGTAGAGCTAGTGTAGGTTTGTTTTGGGCAGCAGCACAAGCCAATACAACACTCCAATATGATATGATAATGCAGACAATGCTTGAAAAACATCCAGATGCTCATAAGTGGCTTCAGAACATTGACCCTAAAAGGTGGGCAAATGCACACTTTACTGGGAGAAGGTACGGAATACTTACCACGAATTGTGTGGAGAGCTTGAATGCTTTGTTTAAGTCTACACGTGAGCTTTCCATAAATAGGTTAATTGATAATACAAGAAGAAAGGTAGCTCAATGGTTCTATAACCGTAAAGAGGAAGTCTCCAAATGGCATGTTGCTTTGACACCTCATGCTACAAAAGAAATGGAATCAAGGAGAGAGAAAGCTAGAGCTTATAAGGTTCACCCTTACTCTCAATCAGAAATGAAGGCAGAAACATGGGGCACATCATACATTGTTGATTTGGAAAAAAAGTTTTGTCATTGTGGGGAGTTTCAAATTTCAGGACTCCCTTGCTCACATGCTATAGCTGTAATAATTCACAGGAACATTGATACACTCCGATATTGTGAGCATTATTTTTATTCTGAAACTTGGAAGTGGGTTTATATGGATCATATTTACCCTTGTAGAAGCAAGCAGTTTTGGCCTAGTGGAGTAAACAACATTACAGTTCGATGTCCCCGTAGCCTTGTGCAGCCTAGTAGACGAAAGAAGGCACAGATTGAGTCAAGACACAATGGCAAGGTGAAACTTAAATGCAGCCGGTGCAAACAACTTGGCCATAATAAAAGGACATGTAGAATGCCGCCAACCCCAAGGTCTTGAGTTAATTGGTTTATGTATTGCAGAAATTTTCTGATGGAAGTGTTTATTTTGTAAGGAGGATAACTGAATGTATAGTATTCTTTAAAAAAAACTAGTTGTTAATGTTGTGACTTATAGAAGTATTTCAATATTATGATACATTTTACCTTGTGTCCAATCAATATAAGTAGAATATATCAGAATTGAAGTCGTATCATTTGTAAACCCAAAATAATGTTATTTCAGGAACTTGAAGTCCTGAAGTCCTGAAGTCCTATGTTTTCTGAATATCTGTTGTTTAACCCCCTCTGATTTTTGCTTTATTGAATCATTGTTGTGTGCCAACTGATACTGTATCAACACAGTTTTAGATAATCATTAGGACTATGTTTGGAGACGAAAAATAGCATATCCTAGCTAAAATACCAATAATTAGGTAAAGTCTGACTACTGAAAATGAGGTTTGAAAAATCCAAATATGCTAGGTCCATCATACAAACCTCCTGATGTGCCAAATTCTGATAATATGAGGTCTTGATGTGAATGGAATTCAATTGTGGTATGCAATGTGTATTTAGGTATTCTCCTTCTTGTTTATCTTTTAAAAATGTGGTCACAACATGTTCATTTATTTAAAAGATTGGCGTATAAATATTTAATCATACTGTAAATAATTTTTTTGCAAACAGAGGCGTGGGCCTGAAACAATATGTTTCAGGCCCAGCGTGGGCCTGAAATGATAGCATTTCAGGCCCAGTGTGGGCCTGAAATAATGTCATTTCAGTCCCAGATAGGGCCTGAAATAATATCATTTCAGGCCCATCTTGGGCCTGAAATATTAGCATTTCAGGCCCAGTGTGAGCCTGAAATATATCATTTCAGGCCCACTCTGGGCCTGAAATAATGTCATTTCAGGCCCACCTTGGGCCTGAAATCAAAATAGGTCCCTAAAAAATTACTGATATTATCGACAGCAATTACAGTTTAAAGATTAGAGATTACAAAAAAATAAGGATTCTTGGCAATGCTCCATTGATTTCAATATCAATTACATACATTATAACTACAAATATACAATGTTTGTCATTACACTTACATATATGGATTGTAGCAACAAAAAAAATTACAGATTTTGCTTCCAGAACTTGTCTCTCATTATTTTGTATCCCACCTGAAAACGATAAGGTTTCATTTATTTTTGGCTAAAATTGGTAGATCGTTGAAAGACCATACTTTCAGCAAACCGCATTATGAAGAAAGCACAATCCAACCTGAAACAAGCATTATGAGTCAGTGTTGTTAGCATATAAATTCAAGATGTGAATGAAATATTCTATATTTACCTACAAGATGTGACAGAATAGATCATTTGGCACACAACAGGGCAGCAACTGGCACACAACAGTGCATTATCAGTTATTATATCAGACCGTATCACTTGGCACACAACAGTGCAGCAACTGGATTTGAATAAACATCACCCAATTATTTTATTTTTGTTGACAATATATTATATAGAATAACAACATCTACATAATCTTAACAACATCCACATAATGAGATTTTTCCATACAAATGGATGTCAATCGACAGCAATGGATTTTTACATCACCAATACAGCTTTCAGATGATCTCAAGTTTTACAAAACATGTCCCTCAGAATATTAACTGTCAGCTCAAATCTGATTCTACTCATGTCTCCTTGTTTGAAATCCATCTTCACATCGAACTAGTTGTTAATGTTGTGACTTATAGAACTATTTCAATATTATGATACATTTTACCTTGTGTTATAAGTAGAATATATCAGAATTGAAGTCGTATCATTTGTAAACCCAAAATAATGTTATTTCAGGAACTTGAAGTCCTGAAGTCCTATGTTTTCTGAATATATGTTGTTTAAACCCCTGTGATTTTTTGCTTTGTTGAATCATTGTTGTGTGCCAACTGATACTGTATCAAGATAGTTTTTGATAATCATTAGGACTATGTTTGGAGACGAAAATAGCATGTACTAGCTAAAATACCAATAATTAGGTAAAGTCTGACTACTGAAAATGAGGTTTGAAAAATCCAAATATGCTAGGTCCATCATACAAACCTCCTGATGTGCCAAATTCTGATAATATGAGGTCTTGATGTGAATGGAAATCAATTGTGGTATGCAATGTGTATTTAGGTACTCTCCTTCTTGTTTATCTTTTAAAAATGTGGGCACAACATGTTCATTTATTTAAAAGATTGACGTATAAATATTTAATCATACTGTAAATAATTTTTTTGCAACCAGAGGCGTGGGCCTGAAACAACCCACCTTGGGCCTGAAATGATAGCATTTCAGGCCCAGTGTGGGCCTGAAATAAATCATTTCAGGCCCAAGCTGGGCCTGAAATAATGTCATTTCAGTCCCAGATAGGGCCTGAAATAATATCATTTCAGGCCCATCTTGGGCCTGAAATATTAGCATTTCAGGCCCACTCTGGGCCTGAAATAATGTCATTTCAGGCCCACTGTGGGCCTGAAATCAAAATAGGTCCCTAAAAAATTACTGATATTATCGACAACAATTACAGTTTAAAGATTAGAGATTACAAAAAAATAAGGATTCTTGGCAATGCTCCATTGATTTCAATATCAATTACATACATTATAACTACAAATATACAATGTTTGTCATTACACTTACATATATGGATTGTAGCAACAAAAAAAATTACAGATTTTGCTTCCAGAACTTGTCTCTCATTATTTTATGTCCCACCTGAAAACGATAAGGTTTCATTTGTTTTTGGCTAAAATTGGTAGATCGTTGAAAGACCATACTTTCAGCAAACCGCATGATGAAGAAAGCACAATCCAACCTGAAACAAGCATTATGAGTCAGTGTTGTTAGCATATAAATTCAAGCATGAAAGATTAGGTAGTGTTAAACTAAAAACAAAAAACATTAGCTTACGATCTGCTTTGGGTGGGTCCTTCTACTACAATTTGATTAAACTCTTTCCCCGATATTTCTGGCAAACCTTTATTCCAATTCAAATAATATGACCAGTTCAAATTTTTGAAAAACGCCACCTACATAGAAATTACAATAGTCAAAATTCTAGCTCATCACATAGTTTTTGTAAAGGTTTATATATGAAATAGAAAACTTACAGTTTTTTCATATTTGGCTGTGTACCCTTCTGTGGCGCCGAGAGAATTATAATGAAGGAAACTACTTTCCTCCAGGTCAATAATCAATAGATGCCAATGATCATCTGCATTATTTAGAGGACAGAAGATATATCTAATTGGCATATTTGTATCAGTAGCAATTGTTTGTTCAAATGCTGCAGCATGTATCACCTCAAACAATTCCTATGTTTATTAAAAAGGAAGTGTTAGTTGACTCAATCCTAGAAAATAAACATAAACCAAGTTGCTAATTTACTTACCTCAAAACCCACCCCACAGAATATGGAGGGGTGGTAAGGTGAGTTACAGGATTTGGCTTCATTTACAATAATAGTCCAGTAAGTATTTATGCAATCCCCGGAGGTGTAGTCATTCCAATCAAATATTGTCAAAAATGATTGCATATCTAATGTAAAGGTCCCATTGGACCATACTGGTTGCAATTGATACCTACATCAACATAATGTAAGCACCTTATTTAAAAGTGAATGAATAAATTTTATTAATGAATGACAATAACCATCATTGTTTTACAAATAGATGCAACCGCAATAGCAACTAACTCACTTTAATTTACTAAGCTTTAATAATGTTTCTGCAATCTCCGCATCTTTATTCTTCTTAAAAATTGCCTTGGCTTTCTTCAAGATGTTGCTTTTGACCTTTTGGAGTTCTTTCCCTTTAGCAACTTGTTGATCAGATAAATTTGTTTGAGTAGAGGTTGCAGATTGTGTTGTTTGCGATGTAGATTGTGACATTGATGGGGCAGGAGCCTCCTCATCTTCAGCTTCATCCTCTCCCTCATCCTCATCCTCATCCTCATCCTGAACAATTTTTTTTCTTTGCCTTTGTCCTCGTTGGGTGGTCTAACCTGAGTTAATTTAATTTTTTTTGGAAGTGGCTGAGGGTCATCTGAGTCTTTGCTTTCCAATTGTATACTCAGTTGTCGGATTGTCTCGTCAGGCTTATCTTTGATTCTATCTTGATCAACTATCATTCTTTTGAACTGATCATCTTTCTCCTTAAGCTGGGAATCCTTATCAGCAATTATTGTCTCCTTCTGAGCAATTATTTCATCTTTTTCTTTGACCAGGGAATCCTTTTCAGCAAGCAGTCTATGGCTCTAAGCATTTATTTGATCCTTGTCCCTGACGGCAGTTGCCAACTCAATTTTGACATCCTCCAAACTTTTAAGAGCTACATTTAATTGTTGCTGTAAGGTATCAATATGTTCTTGCTTTTCTATACATTCATTGCAGCTTTCCTTCTCTAAGGCCTGTAGTCTATCTTCTGCAGCCTGGCTTCCTTCGGCTGCCTGCTTTAATACCTCACTGTGTACCTCAAGTGCTTCAGTTGGAGGAGAGTAGTGAGGTACTAAATCCAGTTCTATATCAAATGGGATTAAATCAACCAGAATTAAATTTGTGGGCACACGGTCGATCATCCTTTTGATACTCTCTACATGAGCATTAGGCCAATTCCAGCGAAGAATTCTTGGCAATCTATGAGGATGATGAGGAGCAGCAATACTAATATGTTCAGTAACCCAAACCTGCAATATGATTATATTCAGTAATTAGTATCCAACATATCATATATTAGCAGGCAGATGTACTCTAACTTACAGCTAAAATATTTGGAAAACCCTTGAGCAAGGGAACCTTGGCCGGTTGGCTTGTATCACCTACATGTGTTGTACGCCTCAATGTGACCTCCTTTCCAATGGCTTCCAACTGAGGAGCCATGAAATTGTACAGAGCATTGCACCAATTATAGTTTGGTAGATTGTCAAAATCATCAACGCAATCAATGAGTGACATTGCTGGAATGGCAAGTGTGCTGCTTGTACCACAAAAAAGAACTGTGGAAAAAAATACAGTATATACATCTGACAGTACAGCTTGTCATTGGATGTAGACTTCGTTATCAGTTTCTCCAAATGCTTTGCAGAACAACTGGAATCTTCAAAATATTGCTTGTACAGTGGGCTAGAGGCCTCATTAAAATCAAGTTGGATTACCTCTCCATCGTCAGGTAGCCCTAGAATAAGTGATAGGTCAACCTTTGTGAAATTGAGTTTTTTCCCATGGAACACAAAGCTCTTTTCTTCTTCATCCCAATTATCAAACATATTTTGAACCTGAGGTCTTACACAAGAACTAGTGGGGAGGTCGAGGACCCATGAAAAGGGTGTTTGTCGAAGCAATTGTTCTTGTGCTGGTGTGGGTGGAACAGAATCTATAAAATTTTTGAAATGGCAAAGGCTACATTTCCAGTTCATTCGTTTAGTTCGACCTCTGTTGGCAAAACTCATATACTCGCTTGGCAATTTGATTTTTCGTTGTGGTTGTTGTTTTTTCCCATGACTTCTCCAGGACCTTGATGTTTCTTTGAATTTTTAGCAGCAGCTTGCTTTGAAGATGATCTTTTCGGAGCCATCCCGAACTTAGGAACCATCAAACAAAAATTATTCGAAACTGATGGCAAAATGACACTTAGATTTCGTTCGTCAAGGGTATCCTCATATTCGGTCATTGAGTGGCAACAATCGCTAACCCTAGGTCAGAAGCAAAAACTACACTGAAATGAAAAAAAAAAAAAATTTGGTTACGTACCTTTCGACTAGTCCGATGAAGAGGATGTCGGCCACCACAACTCCAATGGAGGTAAGCACGCTAACTTCAAAGCTATAGGCAACAAATCACGATCTACGAGACGATTGCTTACCACTAGGGACCCAAGGACCCTATAAAGCTCACTAACTGCTGGGCCTGATAATAGAGGATTTCAGGCCCTAAACGGTAACTTTTTTTTCAGTTATTTTAGATATAACTTAGGTATATTTTTTGTATTTCAAATATATAACACATATCAAAATTAAAAGGAAATTTTTAATTATCAAATATTTATCTGATTTTCCACAAATCAACCTGAAAATTAGAGGGATTAGAGGAATTTGTTATTTATCAAATATTTCAGGCCCTCGGATGATTTTCACAAATTTACCGAGGGCCTGAAATATCTTTATTTCAGGCCCACGTTGGGCCTGAAATAACTTTATTTCAGGCCCAGGTGGGCCTGAAATAAAGATATTTCAGGCCCATAGTGGGGCTGAAATACATTTATTTCAGGCCCACGGTGGACCTGAATGAAGACATTTCAGGCCCACCGTGGGCCTGAATTAAATATTATTTCAGGACCACCCTTAACCATATAATATTTTGACTTCATCCCCCAAGTTGGATTACATATTTTATCCCTAAACCCTAAAATACTTTCTCCAACCTCAACCCTAACTACTGATAATGGTTTTTCAAAAATCCATATATGGGAGGTCCATCAGTGGGTTTTGCTCAAAACCCACTGATGGAACTAAAGTACACCTGTAGCTTTGGACAAATTTATAATTTGAGGTTTAGGACACCTAAAATACTTTCTCCAACCTCAACTCTAACTACTGATAATGGTTTTTCAGAAATCTAAATATGGGAGGTCCATCAGTGGGTTTTGCTCAAAACCCATTGATGGAACTAAAGTACACCTATAGCTTTGGACAAATTATAATTTGAGGTTTAGGACACCTAAAATACTTTCTCCAACCTCAACCCTAATACTGATAATGGTTTTTAGAAATCCAGATATGGGAGGTCCATCAGTGGGTTTTGCTCAAAACCCACTGATGAACTAAACTACACCTATAGCTTTGGACAAAATTATAATTTGAGGTTTAGGACACCTAAAATACTTTCTCCAACCTCAACCCTAACTACTGATAATGGTTTTTCAGAAATCCATATATGGGAGGTCCATCAGTGGGTTTTGCTCAAAACCCACTGATGGAACTAAACTACACCTATAGCTTTGGACAAAATTATAATTTGAGGTTTAGGACACCTAAAATACTTTCTCCAACCTCAACCCTAACTACTGATAATGGTTTTTCAGAAATCCATATATGGGAGGTCCATCAGTGGGTTTTGCTCAAAACCCACTGATGGAACTAAAGTACACCTATAGCTTTGGACAAATTTATAATTTGAGGTTTAGGACACCTAAAATACTTTCTCCAACCTCAACCCTAACTACTGATAATGGTTTTTCAGAAATCCATATATGGGAGGTCCATCAGTGGGTTTTGCTCAAAACCCACTGATGAAACTAAACTACACCTATTGCTTTGGACAAATTTATAATTTGAGGTTTAGGACACCTAAAATACTTTCTCCAACCTCAATCCTATGTACTGATAATGGTTTTGTAGAAATCCAGATATGGGAGGTCCATTAGTGGGTTTTGCTCAAAACCCACTGATGAAACTAAACTACACCTATAGCTTTGGACAAAATTATAATTTGAGGTTTAGGACACCTAAAATACTTTCTCCAACCTCAACCCTATGTACTGATAATGGTTTTTAGAAATCCAGATATGGGAGGTCCATCAGTGGGTTTTGCTCAAAACCCACTGATGGAGCTCCCATTTCTGGATTTCTGAAAAACCATTATCAACAGTTAGGGATGAGGTTGGAGAAAGTATTTTAGGTGTCCATAACCTCAAATTAATATTTGGAGAAGTATTTTAGGTGTCCGAAACATCAAATTATAATTTTTTCCAAAGCTATAGGTGTAGTTTAGTTCCATCAGTGGGTTTTGCTCAAAACCCACTGATGGACCTCCCATATCTGGATTTCTGAAAAACCATTATCAATAGTTAGGGATGAGGTTGGAGAAAGTATTTTAGGTGTCCATAACCTAAATTTTATATTTTTTCCAAAGCTATAGGTGTAGTTTAGTTCCATCAGTGGGTTTTGCTCAAAACCCACTGATGGACCTCCCATATCTGGATTTCTGAAAAACCATTATCAGTAGTTAGGGTTGAGGTTCTAGAAAGTATTTTAGGTGTCAGAAACCTCAAATTTTAATTTTTTCCAAAGCTATAGGGCTAGTTTAGTTCCATCAGTGGGTTTTGCTGAAAACCCACTGATGGACCTCCCATATCTGGATTTCTACAAAACCATTATCAGTAGATAGGGTTGAGGTTGGAGAAAGTATTTTAGGTCTCCTAAACCTCAAATTATAATTTTTTCCAAAGCTATAGGTCTAGTTTAGTTCCATCAGTGGGTTTTGAGCAAAACCCACTGATGGACCTCCCATATCTGGATTTCTGAAAATCCATTATCAGTAGTTAGGGATGAGGTTGGAGAAAGTATTTTAGGTGTCCTAAACCTCAAATTATAATTTTGTTCAAGGCTATAGGTCTAGTTTATTTCCATCAGTGGGTTTTGCTGAAAATCCACTGATGGACCTCCCATATCTGGATTTCTACAAAACCATTATCAGTAGTTAGGGTTGAGGTTGGAGAAAGTATTTTAGAGTTTAGGGATAAAATATTAATCGAACTTGGGGGATGATGTCAAAATATTATATGGTTAAGGGTGGTCCTCAAATAAATTTTTAATTCAGGCCCACGGTGGGCCTGAATTGTCTTCTTCAGGCCCACTGGGCCTGAAATAATTATTTCAGGCCCACTGGGCCTGAAATACTTTATTCAGGCCACCTGCCTAATAGTTATTTCAGGCCCAACGTGGGCCTGAAATTATAATTTGAGGGTTGTAACACCTCAACTCCACTGATGGACCCATTGATGAGGTTGGAGAAAGTATTTTAGGTGTCCGAAACATCAAATTATAATTTTTTCCAAACCTGTAGGTGTAGTTTAGTTCCATCAGTGGGTTTTGAGCAAAACCCACTGATGGACATCCCATATCTGGATTAATGAAAAAACATTATCAACAGTTAGGGATCAGGTTGGAGAAAGTATTTTAGGTGTCCGAAACATCAAATTATAATTTTTTCCAAACCTATAGGTGTAGTTTAGTTCCATCAGTGGGTTTTGAGCAAAACCCACTGATGGACATCCCATATCTGGATTAATGAAAAAACATTATCAACAGTTAGGGATCAGGTTGGAGAAAGTATTTTAGGTGTCCTAAACCTCAAATTATAATTTTCTCCAAAGTATAGGTGTAGTTTAGTTCCATCAGTGGGTTTTGAGCAAAAACCACTGATGGACCTCCCATATCTGGATTTCTGAAAAACCATTATCAGTAGTTAGGGTTGACGTGCTAGAAACTATTTTAGGTGTCAGAAACCTCAAATTATAATTTTCTCCAAAGCTATAGGTGTAGTTTAGTTCCATCAGTGGGTTTTGAGCAAAACCCACTGATGGACCTCCCATATCTGGATTTCTGAAAAACCATTATCAGTAGTTAGGGTTGACGTGCTAGAAACTATTTTAGGTGTCAGAAACCTCAAATTATAATTTTTTCCAAAGCTATAGGTCTAGTTTAGTTCCATCAGTGGGTTTTGAGCAAAACCCACTGATGGACCTCCCATATCTGGATTTCTGAAAATCCATTATCAGTAGTTAGGGATGAGGTTGGAGAAAGTATTTTAGGTGTCCTAAACCTCAAATTATAATTTTGTTCAAGGCTATAGGTCTAGTTTATTTCCATCAGTGGGTTTTGCTGAAAACCCACTGATGGACCTCCCATATCTGGATTTCTACAAAACCATTATCAGTAGTTAGGGTTGAGGTTGGAGAAAGTATTTTAGGGTTTAGGGATAAAATATGTAATCGAACTTGGGGGATGATGTCAAAATATTATATGGTTAAGGGTGGTCCTCAAATAAATTTTGAATTCATGCCCACGGTGGGCCTGAATTGTCTTCTTTCAGGCCCACCTTTGGCCTGAAATAAATGTATTTCAGGCCCACTAAGGGCCTAAAATACCTTTATTTCAGGCCCACCTTGGGCCTGAAATAAAGTTATTTCAGGCCCAACGTGGGCCTGAAATTATAATTTGAGGTTTGTAACACCTAAATTTCACTGATGGACCCATTGATGAGGTTGGAGAAAGTATTTTAGGTGTCGGAAACATCAAATTATAATTTTTTCCAAACCTATAGGTGTAGTTTAGTTCCATCAGTGGGTTTTGAGCAAAACCCACTGATGGACCTCCCATATCTGGATTTCTGAAAAAACATTATCAACAGTTAGGGATGAGGTTGGAGAAAGTATTTTAGGTGTCCTAAACCTCAAATTATAATTTTCTCCAAAACTATAGGTGTAGTTTAGTTCCATCAGTGGGTCTTGAGCAAAACCCACTGATGGACCTCCCATATATGGATTTCTTAAAAACCATTATCAGTAGTTAGGGTTGAGGTTGGAGAAAGTATTTTAGGTCTCCGAAACATCAAATTATAATTTTTTTCCTAAGCTATAGGTGTAGTTTAGTTCCATCAGTGGGTTTTGCTCAAAACCCACTGATGGACCTCCCATATCTGGATTTCTGAAAAACCATTATCAGTAGTTAGGGTTGAGGTTGGAGAATGTAGATTAGGTGTCCGAAACATCAAATTCTAATTTTTTCCAAACCTATAGGTCTAGTTTAGTTCCATCAGTGGGTTTTGCTCAAAACCCACCGATGGACCTCCCATATCTGATTTATATAATATATATTGTTGATTAGATTATATAATGATTTTTAGAATAATATTCTATATTTACCTACAAGATGTGACAGAATAGATCATTTGGCACACAACAGTGCATTATCAGTTATTATATCTGACCGTATCACTTGGCACACAACAGTGTTGGTGCAAGTTGCATCAATGATGTTCTCCTTTATGTGTTTTAATGTTTGACAATGTACTTAAGTCAGTAATATGTTGAACAGACAAAGGGGAGCGAAGGAGAAGTAACCTAAGCCTGAGAAAAGTCCTAGTTAAGCTAGGCATGGAAACCCTAAGACCTAGCGAAGGGCTGCTAGGCTCTGGCGAAGGGCTGCCAGAACGAAAAAGACCTAGCGAAGGGTTGCTAGGCTCTGGCGAAGGGTTGCCAGAAAGAAAAGACCTAGCGAAGGGCTGCTAGGCACCTGACGAAGGGCTGTCAGGAAAATAAGTCCTAGCGAAGGGCTGCTAGGCACCTGACGAAGGGTTGTCAGGGGAACAAGTCCTAGCGAAGGGCTGCTGGGCACCTGACGAAGGGCTGTCAGGGAAACAAGACCTAGCGAAGGGCTGCTAGGCACCAAGCGAAGGGATGCTTGGTATCCAAGACCTAGCGAAGGGCGGCTAGGCAAAGTCCACCCGAAGGACCGGGCGGCAACCATCTCCTAAAAGGAGTAGGTGAAAGGCGCTTTCTCGGGGGTAAGAGTTTGCGTCGGTTCGACCTAGGATTGCGTGCCAATCCGAAGTCCGAACCAAGTTCGTAAGATTAATATTTCATGTATACTTGCTTTGCATATATATATCTTGCAGGTACCAAGAGAAGAAGACAAAGCAAGCAAATGTAGAAGGCTGAAAACCAGCAGCCAGGGCGCCCCCAGCATGGGGGGCGCCCCCAGCCAGTGCAGAAGATGTGCACTTGTGTGTGTGTGCAGAACAGGTGTCCGTAAGGGCGCCCGGAGCGTCCGGGGCGCCCCCAGGCAGTACTATACATGCAGCAAACGTGTGTTTGCAGAACAGGTGTCAACCGGGGCGCCCGGAGCGTCCGGGGCGCCCTAATTAGTAGTTGTTTTGCTGTTTCGAAGCCAGAACACAGGATAAGCCCTCAAGGGGGCGCCCGAGTCATCCGGGGTGCCCTGGTCAAAGTTCTTATCACCTACGGCGAGGTAGGTGCAAGGATAAGAGTTGACCGAGTCTTCCGGGGCGCCCTCGTCGACCAGGGCGCCCCCAGGAGGGCTATAAAAGGGGCTTCGACGCCTCTGCTTCCTACACACTTTCCAACTACGATTCTATTCATTCCGACCGACGACAACGCGCTAAAGACGAGGTTCTACGACCGGGAGGCTCCAGGAGGAAGTGCGCGGCACTTCGGAGGTCCAGATCGGCCGAGCTTCACTTTCTGTGTTCGGTTTGCTTTTAAAGTTACTGTACTTATTTTTCAATACTTGTCTTTGTAACTTCTACACTGTAAGACGGGTTTCTCCGCCTCCGGAAATTCCGGAAAGGAGACTATTAGTGGACTCAACGTCGAGTACATAGGCCTTGGACGTACTGACCCTGGGGGGTTGGGAACCAAGTAAATAAACCTGCCGTGTCCCCTGTTTTGCTTTCTTTTATTTTACTTTTATGTTTCCGCTGCACTAACGCTCTGAGTCCAGAAGTCTTACAAAAGTCTTACGAAGTTTTTGACGGTCGATATTCACCCCCCCTCTATCGACGGCACCGATCCTACAAACAGTGCAGCAACTGGATTTGAATAAACATCACCCAATTGTTTTGTTTTTGTTGACAATATATTATATAGAATAACAACATCTACATAATCATAACAACATCCACATAATGAGATTTTTCCATACAAATGGATGTCAATCGACAGCAATGGATTTTGACATCACCAATACAGCTTTCAGATTATCTCAAATTTTACAAAATATGTCCCTCAGAATATTAACTGTCAGCTCAAATCTGATTCTACTCATGTCTCCTTGTTTGAAATCCATCTTCTCATCATATAGGAGACATCGAACATATTGCATGATAAAGAAGGCACAGTCCACGCTGAAATTAACAAACACTTTTTTAGATTTCAATAAGTGGGTTTATAAAATACCTTCTTATTTTTAAAAATAAGAAAGTTCTTCCTCATTTAGTTACCTATGTTCTTGTTGGGGACATTTTTGTCTGACGGAGGGCCATTTGTCCAAGGGATGATGACTTTGTAGATACGGATGAATAGCCGTAAGTTCCTCGCGAGTATATTGTTTAAGTTCTTTTACCTGTCAAACATATCATGAATTTATTAATCACCATCAATGACATTTTAGACAAAATGATGACCATATATAAGAATAAAGGAAGGTAGCCCACCGCTGTGTCAAATTCATGCTTATATTTACGGCCACTAGCAAGAGAATTAAAATGATTGAAAGTCATGGATTCTGTATCCACCGCCAACAAGTGAAAGTGTGTATTATCACTGCACAAAGGGATTAAAATAAATCTAAACCCTTGTTCAAGCATATCAGTCTTCATCACTTGTTGCAGGGAAATCTTTCTTGACGATCTGATTGATGCCTACAAATATGCATTCACAAAATTAATAATACCCATATCATAATATTAGGTCTTCTACAATATATCTGTTTAATTAATATACATCACTTACTGTGAAGAAGGTTGAACAATATATTGACTTGTTGTATGGCCTACCACATGCGGATGCTCCCCTAAATAAAATTTTACAAAAGGCATCAATGACCTCGCCTTTTGTAAAAACCTCTCCATTGAGGATTTGTAAGAATGAATGCAAATTCAAAGCAAAGGGTGCATCCTCCCAGATAAATTCATTTGCCAACCTGCCATGTAAATTGATAAGATTATATATTACATAAGAAGATATATTAACTAAACTAAACTATAATATTTTGTAACTTACTTTAGATTCTCCAATCTATTTATCAGGTAGGTCACTTCTTTATCTTGATTTTTCTTCTTTGTATTGATAAAATGTTTCTTCACAAACTACATCAATAAAATTTATTTAGACCAAACTAATTATTGACCAAATTCAATACAATTGATGTATTTTAAATGAAATTAACACACTTACATCAATGCCTTGTTGCCTCATTTTGTATAGTTCGGAGGTTCTTCTTGTTTCCTCCTCTATGTCTTCTTCAGACATGACTTCCATTACATTAATGTTTCCTCTTGCTTCATCCATATCCTCCTCACTAAGTTTCCTTTTTCCCTTGTCCATGACATTTGATATTTGTTTCCTGTCCCGCTTCCCCTTAGGTAAAAGCTGGTGCCATACTGGACTGTCAATTAGAGTATCCCTGTAATCATACCGAGTTCGGTCACGTCCTCTCCTAGGTGTACAAGATACTGGATCAGAAAGAGGATCGACTACAGGATAGCTTTCTTGACCCTCCATGCCTTTTTTTTCAATAATTGAAAGTAATTCCTTAACCCTTTCATTCAAACATATATTCTCCTCTGTTAGCTCCTTGATTCGGTTGTCCTTAAGAATGCATTCACCACATATCCTAACATCTCCTTCTGATGTCTCCATTGGCCGTGGTATGTCATCACCGATATCAAGGTTCTCAAACAATGTGTTCTCATGTAGGGTAGGAATTAATTCAACAATAACCTGTCAATTACGAAGTACACAAATGTTACTACCTCTATATCTAACTCAGATATATCACATTTAAGAATAATTACCTCTTCGGACGAGAGTCGGTCGACAAGGCCCCTCACCCTACTAATATGCGAAGGAATATTCCTCCACTTATTTATTCGGGGCCCTTCAACATTAAATGGTTTTTGAATTGGTACATGCTCCAAAAACCATGCCTACACAAAGTTTTCCAGCCAAATACATTAATGACATCAAAATATTATAAAATTTAACAAGATAATTCTACTCACTGCCAAAAGCCCTGCAAATCCCTTTAGGTAAGGGAGGTTGGTGGTGCTCTGGTTTCCCTGAGTTGATGAAAATAAGTCCCCAATCTTAGGTAATTGTGGAGACAAAAATTGATGGATAACTTCTACCTAGTTGAATCTATCTAGATTTTCATAATCATCTACTATATCTACAAGACCTAGAGGAACCTTATATGTACTAGACGAAAATAAAACACAAACAAATATATACAAAATATAAAATTTACACACTAATAACACATCATCCTCTGATTCAACACTTTTAAAAAAATGTTTAAGTAACTCCTCAAGTCTTGTTCTTGTAGGTTATTTTTCTTTTGAGAAGTAAGTACGATAGAGGTCACCCGATGCTTTAGTTGAATTAATAGGGACCGAAACACCATGGTCCACTATACCCAGTATCAAAGCAACATCTCGTCTGGAGAACGCAACCGGTACACCTGAAACAATTACAATATTTAGTTATCATAAAGAATATAGGCTTGAAATTATTCTACGTTGGGCCTGAAATGATTTTATTTCAGGCCTACCGAGGGCCTGAAGTCAATTTCACTTCAGGCCCTCAGTAGCCCTAAAATGAAATGATTAAACTTTATCAAAAACTAATCATTTCAGGCCATCTATATTACTGTCTTATCTTGCTATAGATACTATAGATATTGTCTAGAATTCATAACTAAAACTATTACCTGTGAATTTAAAACCTTGCGAGGTTGAATCCTAACTTTCAAATATATTAACCAAAATTCCACGGATATGCTGCAATTCTTGTATGTCCAGGAAAAAACTGAAAGGCGGCCCTTTGATCTTCGCAATGTGTCGATCATTTAAAATTTCAAATTTTTCAAAAAATTGTTTAAAGTGGCCTAAAACACTGCACCAACATAATTTTTGTCCAATGTCATCTGAATCCTATAGTTTATATACAGTACAAATTTATTCAGCAAAATAATTTTAAACATGTTGACAAACTATGCTGGTTTCAACAAGTCAAAAAAAAAAAAAT